>JAOVVB010000034.1:4685218-4705060 GCA_028570985.1 Heterobranchus longifilis | reverse complement strand
TTCCTGCGGTCTTCTCTCATCAAACTTGCGCTCAAATGCATCAAGACGCTGGATAACCTCTTTGAGAAGAGCAGTGTATGCAGCTTGCTTCTCCTTCAAACTCTCAAGCTGAAGAGACAAAGGCACACCATGGCTAATCCCCCCACCCAGCTATGATAAGAACACAGCACCTCTTTCTGCTAGTCATTAACATACAAAAGGCCTTTACACCTCACAGCCATCACCTCTCACTGCCAGCTGTGAGGATTCCTGGAAAGTTTCACCAATTCCCGTATACATCCACATACACGAAGTATCTGGTCGTTTCACAAAAATTTCCTTTGCATTCTACCTTTCCAAGCACTCTGGCTCTTACATCTGGCAAACTTAAAGTTTAGCTGGGATTTCCCATACCATATTTGTCCGGATACAGCTCTTTTCATGCAGTGTATGGTGCAGTAGTGTTTAGCACTGTGGCATCGCACCTCCAGGGTCAAAGTTTCAAGTCCCATCCTGGGTCTGTTTGCGAGGGGTTTGCATGTTCTTCCCATGCTTGGTGGGTTTCGTCCGGGTACTCTGGTTTCCTCCCACAATCCAAAGATTGCTCGTAAGGTGTGTGTATGTGTGTGTGTGTGTGTTGTGTTTGTGCCCTGCGATGGATTGGCACCATGTCCAGGGTGAATCCGGCCTCATACGCTGAGACGAGTGTCCTGTGATAGGCTCCAGGCCCCCTGCAACCCTGTCTACAGGATAAGCGGTATAGAAGATACTTACTTGTGATATAGAGATATTTCTTTCCGTATATTTCACACAAGGTCTTAGTGTAGCTCAGCATTGAGTAAACGAAATCCTTAAAATATTATAATTTAAACAATAAAAGGTTTCAGCGATCAGAGATGGGTGGTTGATTTTTTTTCTGTGTGAAGGTTAAGCGTTTTGTCCCAGTCTGGGTTTCCAGTACACTTATAAACCTTAGGTACCATTTCAGGAAAAATGAAACCATTGCTGAACTTTTTTCACTTTGCCTTTCCCTACAAGCACAACACAACAACAAATTCCTCCAATTCCCAGCCAATCACTCTTTCTCCTTCCATCCCAGAATGCAATTCAATTTCCCGCTGAGGATCTTTGACCCCAATGCGCTGCTTGTTTTCTTTCTTTCACCGTCCATTTTTTTTCCGAGAGATTTCGCTCGTATCGCTTTCACTTGCCTTAGAAATTTCCTTTTGTACTGTTACTCAACATCTGCCATTTCCTATCTTCTCTCATGCCTGGTTTTGTTACTTTTATTTTCATTTATCCTTTTCTCTTTTGCCTACACTGATACTCCTTCGCGATTCTTTCCTTCTTTAACAAATCCTTGCCCTCCCAATCCCTTTTTTTTTGCTCTCTTGTTCTTTAACTTCCTTGCCATTTATCTTCCCACAGTGCTATTGTCTATCCTAAGTTGGATGCTCCATATTTTTGCTGTTCAGTGCACTTTCTTTTTCCATTATCCCCCATGTGCCCCCCCCCTTCTCTTTTTTCTTCTCTCAGGTTTTCTACTAATCTTCCTATGCATTTTTAAAAACTCACTCATTCCTCGGTTTTTCACTCCATTACAAGAAATCTGTAAGATTTATTCTCGCGTTGTACAAACCCCGAACAGCAAGTCGCAGCACTGCTGGTTGTCATTGTAGTTGCTGGTGGCTGACGGAGGTGTCAGGATCATTTCTCCCTCCTCTCTCGCATGTGTTTATTCACCCTTTTCTCTTTTAATGTGTCTCATTTTCACCTCTTTCGCTGCATTTTCCTCCACCTCACCACGTCTGTCCCCTACCCTTCTCACAGGGCGGAATGAAGTGTATCCTGGTTGAGTGCTGATACCGTTTAGCTGTTGGCTTAAGCAGGATGCAGAATACCAATGTGTACCCACTCTGACTGCAGGAAATATGTGTTCTTTCAAAATAAAAAATAAAAATAATAAAAAGACAGAGTAAGGAAAGAAGGAAGTGAGAAAGAAAGAGAATTCAAATTGGTTTATTTCTTTTTTTTTGTCGCTGAGTCATTTAAAGGCACTAAATGAAGGGGTTAGCAAATCGGGCTATAATAAATAAAATCCCTTGTTCAAACCGCAGGGCATCTGCTTTATGTTTTCTTGTGCAAAAGCATGTAATTTAGCACATAAGCATATAAACTCGCTGGTCACTTTAATAGGAGAACCTGAACATGACTGCAAAAAATGTGCTTCCATATACCTTTATCTATACAAATTTAGGTATTTAAATTTATATTTATATTTAATTCCCAATATGGCTTTGAAACTAACAATAGGAGATGGAATAGACCTAGACATAACTGGCACTTGCCATCTTTGGGAAGGTCAGGAGTATATCAGAATTGTTCTCGGTATGTAACAATGATTCTGATTTATTAAGTAATGTTCAGTGTTCTTGTATTCAGCAGGTGCACAAGTGCTGAAAAGTCAGAGGCTTTGGTGCTTTATTGCCATTGTGCTCTTGTTTTCCTGTGGTGGTGTTAATCAGGTGAGAAGGTCCCAGGTTCAAACCCTAGCACCACACAAGCTGCCACTTTTGTGCCCTTGAGCCAAGGTCTTTAACACTCAATCTCTCAGATGTGTACTTTTGGGTGACCCTGTTCAATCAGGCAAAAAAAAAAATGCAACAGACAATGTATAGATGTATAATCTATAGGTTAAGAGATTTATTAATTTATTACAATAAACTTAAAAATAGGGAATATGCGATTTCAGTGACGTTAGTTACTGCATGGTTGTGGTAACACCAACTCAAATAACCACCATTTATAATTGTGGTGAGCAAAAACGGATTTCAGAGTGGCAGCAACAAGAATAAAGGTAAAGCGGGCACACTTGCAAAGTATAATAAAAACAACAGTAACAACAAAACACAACTGTAAATTAAAAGGAAACTGGAAACACACTGCTGTATTATTTTATTTTTTTCGGCTGCTCCAGTCAAGGGGTCACCGCTGTGGACTATCTGGTCTGCACACAATTTGAGACAAGTTTTACACCGATGGCCTTTGTGATGCAACCCTAACTGTGGGTATTATGGTCTGAGCATAGGGTTAAGTGTGTTCACTAAAGTTCCAACAGTAGCAACCCACTGGTGGTGGGGCTCAAACCCAGATCCTCTGATCAACAACCTAGAGCCTTAGCCGCTTGAGCCACCACTGTCCCCACACCTATACACTGCTAAATAGGACTAAACAATGCCATGTAGTAGCGTGAGCCCAGGTCACTAGTAGAACAGTACTATTACAAATGGATTTTGTGATGAAAAGAATTTTTTTAATTAAAAAATTATCCAAAACTAAAAAAAAATATTAAATTATGACCCGTTATCTCTGGCATAAAAAGTCTAAAGATGCTGAAGCAAACTAGTCTGCGTGGGTAGACCCAGTGACACAAATTCAAACTGTTCTTGGAAAAAAAAAAACGAGACCGAGTGGGAGATGAAAGAGAGAGGATATGAATGAAGAATGAAGTCATCACTCCTACCTTCATCCAAGCTCATCCTTTTCTGTCCCTCTTCGGTTTTCCAGGAAACGCACACTAGTCTGCGTGCTCGCTCGCTCTCGTAATGCCACCTATGAACCAATTGCCTCCTCTCTCCCGTAGTGCCGGGGTGTAATTAAAATGGATGCTTAATCACCTGCATGGGCCATTGTTTTAATTATGACCCCAGTCTCTTCGCGCTGAACCTTTATCGCTATAATAAAGTGTACCACTTCAAAAAATCGGCTATAATTAAAGGCTACGTGAGCTTTGCAGAATGACAGTGGTGATTTTTAAGATATATATATATATATATTTACCCAATGCCTGCTTTTTCTGTGAATAAAAAAAGCAAAATAATTATATTAAGTAAATAAAATAAGTAATAAAAAGCAGTTAGAGGTTCTGATGATGCTGATAAAATAAATGTAATAAAATAAATTGAGATATAATTGAAAGTGTTTTTATTTTCTTTAAGGTTTTATTTAGGATAATGTTTGCGCTAACAGTGCTAGCTAGACTAGCATGTTCTATTGACCTTTGTTTATTAGCAACGTTAGCATTTTTCACTGCACAGAGATGAAAATGTTCTCCAGTATCATTTTCTACCTTTAACCACATAATTATCAGGGGGAAACAAAACAAATACACACACACACACACACTATGATTTTTCTTAGTGCTAGCCAGTGCTGTGATCTTTTCCTATGCAGAGCCTGGGTAATAAAGGCGCTCAGGCACTGCTAAAATAAATCGTTTTCTAATCCATATCTCCGCTCAGGCAAAATGTCACAGCAGAGCTAGTTTACTCTCCAGACAAATCCAGTTTCTGTAATTACAGATATGAAATCCGATGTGAAGAAAATGAAAAATTGCACGAGTCGCAGGGCTGGCTAAGCCCGAAACGCACTAGCGCATAATCTAGCTCGGCTTTCCGCACCTTCAGTTATTGCTGAGTTTATAGGTTTATGAAACTGTTGTAAATTGGATTCAGAAGTGTTCTTTTTGTGACTAAAATGTGGAATTACCTGAGAAACATGAATAACAGTAGGAAGGTGCTTAACTATCCTGTTATTAAGTGCACTTAAATGATGGCGTTCTGATGATGATGGATTCAGTCAGGTTTCTTTTTTTCTTATTTTTTTCTCTCCCCCAGAGTGAGAATATGGCAAGTTATTGCATCACTTAGCATATTAAATCAAACAGTAATACTTTAACCTGATTTGTATTGTTATTCGTCATTTATGTCATTATGGCTTAGTGGTTAGCACTGTCGCCTTGCACCTCCAGTGTCTGGGTTCGAATCCCGCCTCTGGTCTGTGTGCATGAAGTTTGCATGTTGCCCCCGTGCTTGGCGGGTTTCCTCTAGGTGCTCCGGTTTCCTCCCACAGTCCAAATTAGGCTAATTAGCGGTCCCAAATTGCCCGTAGTGTGTGAATGAGTGTACATGTGTGTGCGCCTCATCCAGGGTGTACCCCGTCTCGTGCCCCCACGACCCTGTACACAGGATAAAGCGATATAGACAGTGAGTGAGAGTAATTTCTCCTCTCGTTTGGCCTAATCATCACTTCTATAACAGAGCACAGGTTGCCCCTTTTCCACACAGACATTCACCATACTGACCTTTCTAAACTTGCATCCACACAGCAAGACTGTTCTCACTTCATCTCTCACACACTTGATCACACACAACAGTGACCTTTTACACTGACTCTCACACACACGCACACACACACACACACACACACACACACACACGTGTGCGCAACGCCCGAGCATGTTATTACTTCACAGCTCTATAAATGTCGCATTCTGGAATCTTGGTGCGATTACGTAGATCTGTCAGCTTGGTCCTAATATAGACTGAGTTTGACACAGTTCTTTAAACTTCCACAAACACACACACACACATATGCACGTACACTGCTCCAAATTCCCCACTTTGTCCCCAAATATCTCCCATGCGACACCGAGGCTCTGACACCATGGCAACAGGATTAGATGGGTGGTCAGGGAGAGGAGGACATAAAGGAGAGTAATACATCATGGCGATAATTACACACACACACACACACACATAATTGCTCTTTAGCCCCACTGGCAAGGGGAAGGAGCCTCTCAACATACATGAGATTAATGATCAGGCTCTTGTCTCTTTACACACACAACCACACACACACACACACACACACACACACACACACACACACATACACACACACGCAAAGCTAGCTGAAAGCTACACCACCCCTTTCTGTTGTGTCATGACGGCTCCAGTGGACATATTGACCTTGCATTACATTTAATAATTCATCTTAGAGCCACTGGTCCGGTAGCGATCGTACTTGATGGAGAGCCTCCCGTAAGAAGGGAGGTTTACTTAAGGGCTGTGACATGACACCTACAGTACATGAGCTCTTTATAAGAGCTGATGTAAAACCTGTGACTTCAACATAAATGCTTATTCCAATATGACCAAGACTGCTTTTGTCAAGACATAATTCTGTATGTGCCATAGATATGATCCAGGTTGTGTTATAGGACTTACACAACAGACTTTTGTGGCCCATGTACTATATTTCTAGTGCTGTATATGCTATTTTTATTTCTATATGTGTCTGACATTCCAGAAGCACACGAAATGATGAAAGTGCATCATTCCTTGCCCACACGGTTTCCGAGATGTAAGCGTTTATGCTAGCTGAGTGTGTGCTGAGTGTGTGTGAGTGGAAGCCATGTGGCTTAAGGTAGTTAGTTGCTTGTTGGTTGTAGCCGTGTATGTACAGTCCCCTCACGGCTCCCACAGCGAAAAACCGCCAGCTAATATTTCTATATATTAACTATATATTAACAGCTAACCTTTCTCATTGAATGCACCTCTCTGTTTCTGAGGCAGATATCTTGGGAATCTCGGGGGAATCTGAGGAGAACAAAAAAAAAAAAAACAGAACATACGAGGAAAAAAATCGAGACTCTCCTACCAAAATACGGAAAGGACAAGAGTACAAACTGAATGTCTTTATATTTTAGGCCAAGTTGAAAGTGAAACTTAGCTACTCAGAACTTTTTGTAAAAAAATGTAAGCTAATTGTTTTTTTTTTTTTTTGCCATTTTTCTTGTTTGTGAGATCTCGCAAACAAGGTGATTTTTTTTTTTCTCCAACGTTTATTCTTTTCCACCCATGTCCCTTTAGGGGCTCAGTAGACTACTGATCTTTGCAAAGGAAAAATTAAAAAAATGCTATTTATATTTAAAGTAAAAGCGCTCCAGAGTAGTACTAAGGTTGCTACCTTTGTCTTCCAAAAACCTTGACATAACCACCAGACCAATACTGACTGTACCCTAGAGCCCTATTTTTTTAAGATGGATAGCTTGTTTTCCAATATAGATGTATGAAATATAGTGCTATAAAAATGAACTATATAAACAAAAACAGGACAGTATGTGGCCTGAGAAATGCCGTATATTTTCCAGGACACAGATAGAAAAGGAAAATTTTGGGCAAACGTGGACCGGTGGAAACGCCAAGTGGAATACACCTTGGTGGTGAACCTGTAGCTGATGCTACTTGTTTTGATTTCCGCCATCTACTTAATGTAACTGCATGTACCGCGTATACTTTTTGCAGTTTGATTCAATTTGCAAATGAGTAGAATAGAACGAAATAATTTGTAGCATAAAGCATTTTTTGGTAACTCTATTGCTAGCACCTTGGGAAAAATAAAAACATTTTTTGTGTGTGTATGTAGCCATGCATTGGTCAAGGACATGCTCAAACATGTTTGTTTTATCTTAAACACTTTTGTTGAAAAGGGAAAATACCAGAGAAATTCCACTACACAAGAATTTAAATACTGTAGCCCTTTGTGTCTTGACTTACCTATCTAACAATCATGCAATATTATGTTGTTATTATTTATATTCAACACCAACTGTAATCACTTGATTCCAGTTGTCTGGTTAATGAATTCATAATTTGACCAACAGTGGGAACACCCAGTAGCATGGTGGCATAGCAGTTAGCACTGTCACATTGCACCTCCAGGATATGGGTTCGATTCCTGACTTGGGTCTGTGTGCATGGACTTTGCATGGTCTTCCCTGCTTGGTGGGTTTCCTCAGGGTACTCCAGTTTCCTCCCACAGTCCAAAGACATCCACATTGGGCTAATTGGTGTTCCCGAATTGCCTGGGTGAGTGTGTGTATGCATGTGTGCTCTGCGATGGATTGGCACCCCATCCAGGGTGTACCCCGCTTCGTGCTGTAAGTCGCCCCAGCCCCCCGCGACCCTATAACAGGATAAAGTGGTATTGATGAATGAATGAGTGAGTGAGTTAGTAGAAACACCCAATATTCCAGTGTTAAAAGCGCCACGATTTTCCTTACATACTGTTGAAAATGTATATTCCTACATTTACACATACAGGATCTAAGACAAATTACTGAGATTGAGGAAGTTCAACCTCGCATAACTCTACGCACATTCTCCGTTTCTTAACCTGACAAATTTGTGAACATTTAGCGAGATCTCGCTAAAATTTCGATTGGAATTAATGTCAATTTCATGTAAGGTGTAATAGCGATAAAATTGGCTTCCCCAGCGTGGACACACATGGTCGTCATCAAGCCTGCAGAGGTGGTGAAAACACATTTCGCAGGGTGCAAGAGTGATTAAGCGTCACTCCCTGTGTTCTCCACAGCTCTCTTGTCTCATTCACTTAATTTGGAGCCGGGGCTGGAGGACATCCAATGGGAGAAGGACGGAAAGAAGATCAAACTAGATATTGAATTCTTGCTGTCTGTCTCCTGCCAATACTTGTAATGAAAAAGTCCTTAAACGCTGCAGTTTGCACTTTCTAAACAGCAGACCAAACTGCCTGTCCTTCGGTCTGTCTCTTTCTGACGAATCTTTTGTATCGTTATAAATAATTTGGCATTCCAAGTTTTTTAATATTTGATTAGTGCTGGAAAAAATTTCACTTCCACAAAAACCACAAAACCAAGAGTCTTGTCTGAGAGTCAAGTCTGAAAAATTCTGCTTGTGTATTCTGTCTGAGAGAACTGTCTGACTTTTTTTTGTAAATCATTGTACTGTACGTTTATACTGCTTTCCTGCATATCCCATAATGTTGTGTGCCAAAAATTGGGTGCAGCACCGAAACTGACAGAAAAAAAATAAAATAAATAAAAGCTTCCATAGTTACATAATACTTGTGCTATTTTTTTTTCATCTATCCTAACAGGCTTAGTGTCAGCATCTGCCGCCTTTGAAGAATGTCTCGAATCATTTCCCTAAAGATACCTCTATAGATTTGGAGTTGCCTTCTCAGACGATAGCTTAGGCAACAAGTCACCTGCCTTAAGTTTCAGACATGGCCATGCCTTGAACCAAATACGTCTGCTCTAAAATGTGTATGTCCCTTTTTTTTTTTCTTTCAGTCCTGAAAACTTTACTTTTTTTTATGTATCTCAATTAGTCGTAGGAGCTTGACAGTCGGTACCTAATTACAGACAGAATGCAGAATTCAACTATAATTCAACAATGTTTTGTTGAAATATATTACCATTACTGTGCAAAAGTCTTGAGCCACCCCTGATTTCTTCAGATTTTTGCATCCAAAGTGCCAGACGTTCTTGTATTTTTAATGTAGCCTTGAGAAATAGTTTAACTTTTTCGGCTTCATTTTGGAAAGTTTTTGGTTCTCATTTTCAATCCAGTCCTTGTACCTGAGCAGCTTCAGAGGAATAGTTTTGTTTGTTAACCCCACAAATTGGCCTATGGTTCATTCAAGCATACAAAAATCCAACTATGAACCAGTGAGCAACAGGTACAAATGATGACAGATGATGAGTGGTTGGAACAGACGAGAGGGGAAATGAGGTTGCTGCTGAGGTTTTTGAATAAACTATTGATTTTTAAGTTGTATCTTTTGGTGTGTTGCAGTAAAACCTTTGTTTCCATTTCTTTAATGGAATCTACATTGTTTAATTTGGTTTAAGACTTTTTCACAGTATTGTATATGTGATTTCTGAACTTAAGGTATCAGACCATGTTGCAGGCAGAAAAAAAAACCCAATCCAATTTTGATTTGGGCTGAAATAGTCATGAAAAATCAGAAAAATACTTAGTACACAAGTTAATAATTTGCCTAAAGATCCTAGCACGATTTCAGCGACACCCCCATTTGTAGTAGGCTTTTTTGGATTGAACCGGTCTGTGATTGTTTTTTCAACAAAATTTAGCATTCCAAAATAGAGACAACGAAATAGCATCATTTGAGGTGAGTGGTGGTTCAGGTGGCTAAGGGTCTAGGTTGTTGATTTAAGGATTTGAGGATCGTAGGACCTGTGTTTGAGCCCTGCCGTTGGTGGGTTGCCACTCTCCATACTACCCAGCCACTGCATGCACAATGCCCATGTCTGGTTAGAAAAATTGGAGGGATGCGTCAGGAAGGGCATTCGGCGTAAAACCTGTGCCAAGCTGTATGCGGATGAGATGGTCCTCTGTGGCGACCCCTTGACCGGAGCAACCGAAAGAAAGTTAACCTCATGAAAGTTAACCTCATGATTTTAGACCTTTTTGATAAGAGCCAAAATATATCAAATGGTGCATCTCGTATTTGTATCTTTTCAGAACGTTTCAGAATAATGTATTTGTAATCAGTACCATCTTTTCAACTCATACGCGTATAGCCGCAGAATATTCCTGAACTCATAATGTGTTTCCTTGAAGGCTGGTAAGTGTTCGGTTTCCTTAGTGTGCGTGTGGTGGATTTCATAAATAGAACACGAGCTGTAAAACCGACCCAGGGTGTTTAATAATAAGTAACTAAGTGATTCTCCCTCACTAGCTTGCTAAATTGTATAAACATGGATTTTCCTGGATGGCACTGAAAGAAAAAATTTCATTACGGTTGATTTTTAAAGGTCCAGCTCTCTCGAATATTTGACGAGGGTATGAATTAAATAACACAGAACAGTCTGGAGTGGAAATACCTGGATTCTCTTTTTCTAGGCGCAAGCAACAGATGGAACAGCGAAGAACTAAATGCAAAACGAGCGAGCGAGCACATTTCTCTTCCCACCTCTGACCTCATTTTGTCGAAAGGCATGTTCGGTGTCATTCTCTTTGGTGCGCCGTGGGAGCGTTAGAGACGTGGACAATATGAATGAATTAAACTGAGGCTGCTGGAGATCATGTCTGGTCAGATTAATGCTCTGAATAGATCTACATAAGAATAACACATTACTAATAAAAGAGCTAAAATGTTTTCTTTTGTAGAAACTGTGGGTCGTGTAGTACTTTATGTTGGTAATAAGAAGTGTTGTGTATTCCATGAGCTTCCATGGATCGGACTTGTTTGTCCAGCACTTCTCTCAGATGCTTGAAGATTTTGGAGGTCACGTAAACACCTGTGTTCCTCAAAGCACGTCTGAACAGGTTGTGCATCATCCTGCTCAAAGAAAAGCACTGCTAACAGGGAACACAGTTTCCACTCCAAAGAGTGTACTTGGTGTGCAACAATGTTTGGGTAGGTGGTACGGTTCAAAGTAACATCCACATGAATGCCAGGACCCAAGGGTCCCCAGCAGAACACTGACCAGAGCATTATACTCCCTTCACCAGCTTGCCTTGTTTTCTATATTGCATCATGGTACCATTTCTTTGGGTAACCACTCTGCATACTGAGAACCCCTCACAAGACATGTTGTTTCGCAGATGCTCTAACCCAGTCGTCTTAAAGTAATAAATCCTAACACATCACAGGCAACACCTCTAGAGACTGTTATATGTGAAAATCACAGGAGATCAGCAGTTTCTGAAACACTCAAAACCAGCCCATCTGGCATCATTCTTCATGCCATGATTAAAGTCAGAGAAATCCTATTTTTGAACATTCTGATGTTGGATTTTAAGATTAACTCAAGCTATTGATCTGTATCTGCATGATTTAGGGCATTGTGCTGCTGCCATATTATTGGCTAATTAGTTAATTAGCTAAATGAATGTTAAAGTGGACAGGGGTTACTATTAAAGTGGGCAGCGGGTGTATATTCTGTACAATGTATTTAACAAGCATCCGTACTTTTTGCATGAGGATGCTGTAATGATTTACCAAATAATAATAATAATAATAATAATAATAATAATGATCATGATGCAACTTCCTCTTAAACTTGTGACTACCTAATATTTGAAATGTGTTGACATAACAGGATTGAGTAACCTACGAGGGGTGTTCAAGTCAAACTGGGACATTTGATTCTACAGAATAAATGAACATAGTTATGCGAGTAAAAACTCCCCTTATTTCTCTATATGATCCCCTGATTCCACTTAAGTGTTTCACTAGTGCTTGGATACCATCAAGGTAGAGAGTTCTTAGTATGGCAAGATCAGCTATGATTGTACTGTCTGTTTCATGTCTGAAACACTGGCCTCCCAGGATCTCCTTTAATATCCTAAACAGTAAGGTCAGGACTGTATGTCAGGGGGATGTGGCAGTAACCGCCAGCTGATGTTGGTCTTTTGGCTGCTCCGGGCAAGGGGTCGCCACAGCGGACTATCTGGTCCGCACATACTAGCTTGGCATAGGTTTTACACCGGATACCCTTCCTGGTATTTCTCCGCACATACTAGCTTGCCACAGGTTTTACACCTTCCTGACGCAACCCTCCCATTTTATTCAGGCTTGGGACCAGTGGCTGGGGTTTGGGCACTGGCTGGCAATCAAACCCAGGCCTTCCGCATGGCAGGCGAAATACCTACCACTGAGCCACCAATGCTTAGCAGTAACCCCCAGCTGAGTTCCTGTAATGTGTAAGTGGTGTTGTTGAATGATTACAGATGAACAGTTTTCTTCATCTCTTCTGCAATTTGGTGACAAATTATCTTTCGATTTTTTTTCAGGGTCAGGCATTATTCTCCCTGAATGTTCATGACTGCGGTGGGCTTCGAGACGATTCCTTGGCCTGAATCGTCATTCCCGGACATATGGTCTTTTTAAAAAAACGTTTGCACCATTCAACTGTTTTACTGCGGCTGTTATCGCCAGCCGGGTTATATGCCTTCATTCATCAGAAATTTCATCACAAGTCCCAGTTTGACTTGAACACACATTGTAAAATATATATTTTTTCTAACCTATAATTGATGACTCATGGTAAAGCATGTTTCAAGCACAATTATGCAAAAAAAAAAGGATTAAAAAAAGATGTCTGAAGTGATATCTGGAATGAATATGTTTCAAGGTAAAGTGTAGCTATAGTGGTCTAGGAAAGACAAAAGTACAGAAAGTCTGTGGGTTTTATGAATGTTATTAATGTTTCAAGTTGCGAAGGTCACTTTGGCTCTTAAATGACAAAAACGGACACTTTATATTTTACAGTGCACACCAGTTGAATTCTGGGACATACAGATTATCTGTGCCATAACTGTTGGATCCATGCGCTCCATTGCTCCACGCTCCTTCCTGCTGTACCCCCGCCTTTCCCCTCACTCTCTTCAGTTTTATGGTTTTGTGCATCTCTGTGGCGTAAAACTGATATTGCGAGCTGTCGTCATGCATCAGTCAGCCCCTGGGGCTCAAGCGAGACAACTTGTTTGTGCGCTGTGCCGAAAAATCGGCTGTCGGCGAACGGAGGTATGAGCGAACGAACGCTGAGAGGAGCTACTAGAGCATGGGAGAGTGATAGCCATCCTGCTGCTGCTGAGAAAGGACAAAAACAAAACGAGGCTAACTCCTGCACGAAAAACACTTCAGTATAGATGCGTCACAAGAAGTAGCTGCTTTTTCTTTCCCTTTCGTTTTTTATTTGGTTTTTTTCCCTGTCTGAAAAGTCGTGACTGAGATGCTGAGAGACTGAGACAGAGGAAAGAGTTTTACCCGACCTCCTACAGTTTACATGCACATGCAGTAAGCGATAAAGAAGGAGAGAAGGAGTGTGTAATGTATCGCCTGTGTCAGGAAACAGATGTTGGGCTGGTTGGTGTTGTCTTTATCAGTTCCCCCTCGTTCCCCGAGCCATTTTCGCTAATGACTAAAGCTAACTCACCAAGGAGGCAACAGCTTCTGCACAAGCCCAGAAACAGGAAGTCGTATTTACTTTCTATTTATCAAGCTCAGCAGATTCCGTACTGCTGTTATTTGCTTGTTGTGTCTCATCTACTCACTTTTTTTCTCTCTTTTTTTTTTCTCTCTCTTAATTTTAACATCCTTAGCAGGGATCTCCCATGGCATAGCCTAGCATCTGTCCAATCCTATTACCAAATAATTAAAGGGTTGAGACATACCGGGCAGGCCATGTTTAGTCTTATTTTTTAATTCCCGTTCTGCTTTGTTAATGAGGCGTCTCCATTGTCATTACTTATTCAAATATAAAAATCGTATAATAGGTTTTGAATACCTAATATAGTGGCGCCTTTCCTTGTAGGGCTGTATGGTCTGGATTCCCAGAATAGTTATATTTATAATAATATCTTATGAGATGCAAATTTCTCAATCTGATAATCACTTGCCAACACTAATGCAACATGTATGGAAGGAGTCTCCAGTTTCTTTGCTTATTATTATGTCAGTGTTTTGTTCCTGCAATGGTTTTGGGTTTGATTGGTGATGATAATGTTTGAGGCATCACCACCGTAGCTTGTCACGTGATTACTATGATGTCTCCAGGGAACCGTCTGGATAGTCCTTATTACACTAGTTTAAAATTTTTTTAAAACACCAGATATGTTGGATGTAATCCTTATGCAGAAATCAAAGGTGGCTAAGTACAATTACTTACGTACATATCTGAACTTTTAATGGTTATCGTTTTAACAACAAATATCTGTACTTTCTACTTCACTACATTTCTGCATGGCATTGTGTTTCACACCCAGAGTGGTGTGTAATATTTTAAGCAGTTTTATCGCCACCTGCTGCCTAGTGTGCATCATTTCATGATTTGCCTTCCCGCCATGAAATGCTGAATCATGTAGCAGGTGCTCAGAAGTGGAGACGGAAACATCACGTCCAAAGGCAGGTAGAGAATAAAGAGAGAGACTTTTAATATGACTTAAAGGCTACTGTGACCTAAAACAGGCTTAGGACATTTGACACTTAAGTACATTTTAATTTTTAGTTTCATTTAAGTAGAATTATAAATGGAGGAAGTAATATTTTACCCATCTTTATTTTTAATTACATAAAGGATCAATGCCCACTTCTGTCCTTATGTTATGAAGAGGAGAGATTTTACAACAAAGCTTCGAGGCAGTAGATATCTGTAAATATCTCTTCACGCTGTGCTGTGATTGGCCAGTTGAGCTGTCAATCAAGCTAAAGATTTAACTGTAACCCTGATTTAACCCTATCACTAGTTTGCATACACAGATGAACAGTGAGAAATACAGTTTTCCTTTGTTGTTGGTTATCATTTCTTGTGTTGTATCATTTCTAAGTATTGTTGTTTAGTGATGGAGACTCCTACATAGCAAAGAAGAAACAATTTACAAAAAAAGGAAAAGGTTAGCTGCATATACAGTACAGTACAGTACTTAGCCACATAGTGTGTTACATTTAAAGAAGCGGTCTCTGTGCACACACTTGAGCATTGTCTGACTAAGCACCTCCTGACTGCGGGTGAAGGTTCTCGCCAGTACTTTTTGTTCATTGTTAAACCCCAACTCCACCCCCTGCTTTATAACCCACTACCTGTGGCGCTCAATCAAAGCTCCTTGTGGAGTTTCCATTTGATTGATTTGAGTCACTTTAAACACACATCATGTGCATTTTGAGGGCTTGTAAATGTGTTCCTTATGTAGAAAATCACTGACCTCCAGTACCAGTTTATAGCGAGCAACGCAGAAGCAACGTCACGTCACATGCAAACCACCTATTAAATGACAAAAGTACCAAAAGTGCCTTGAACTGCCATGTCAATTTTTTTTCTTTTTTTGTCTCATGTACCTGCCACAACAACCTGTCAACTCTCACTTGCCTTGTGTGCTGAAATCAGAATTGACAAGCAGTTTTAATAAGCACATGACTATTAGAATAATCTTAAGTGTCTTTATATACTGTAGGTTTACTGCATGTCAGTTGTCAAGAGACATTATGTAGGTTTAATGCAGGCCTATAAATGCAAAGTAAGTATGCTCTTATATAGCAATCACATCATGATGGTTTGTGTAGTACATATTTTCTTAGAACAGCCTGCGGTTTTGGGGTTTATATCTCAGCAGTAACCAACAAAAAAATACAAATTTAAGTTATCATGCATAATTTTATTTTTATATCGCTCTTAACAATGAACATTGTCGCAATGTAGCTTTACGTACATGGAAAATTGTGATATAAATTGAAAAATGTCGACATTTTCAGCTTTAGCAGTCCCTATTAAGCAAGCCAGAGGTGACGGTGGTGAGGAAAACTTCATGAGACGACATGAGGAAGAATCCCATAAGAAATTTAACTATGGTGAATTGTAGTACATGTATAGTACTATTATACCATAGAACTTCAGACATTACCAAAGGACTTTATTAAGTACCAACGTAGTTGCTGTGGCACTTTGGTGGGCATCATGGTAGTAGCATCATCATACTTTGGCAGTACCATGGTAAGTACTGCAGTACAGTGGGTACTGGGGTAGTACTAGGGTGTGTACTACTATACTTTGTTGAATACCATGGTACCTATTGGGTACCATAATAGCTAAGAAGTTCAACAGGTATCTAATATGTTGTTTTTATATACTGTACCATGTTAGATATTTTAGTTCATATTACTGGTATGGTACAGTATGATATATTACAAACAGTACCATAACATTTAAAACATATTTTTGACAGTATCCTGGTATGTGTTGCATTGTACAGTACCTTACTACAGTACATGGAAATTATAGTACATTTACTGTTGTACCAAAGTGTGTACAATACTGTATATTGGCAAATAACTACCATGGTACTGTCAAAAGTGCAATAGAACTATACAGTATACCATGGTAGAGATACCATCACACTACTAGGGTACTTACAGTATGTCATAGTAAAGTTTCCTGAGTCTGGTTCCTCTCACCCCATAACATTCCGCACATCACGATACCAGAAACCGAGACTATAAATAAACCCCCCTGAACCATGTCGGAAGTGCAAGTGTATAACAGGAAATGCATTGTCTTGTACCAGGCGTTATATCACATCGCAAACTGTGTAACTCAACCCTGTATCCATATGTGTGGCAGTCTTACAGCGACTAACATTTTAAAGACATTTTTAGGTGAAGTTGTGGCTAAAAATAGTTTTGCTGCAACACTCTAACTCACCCTGGTCCTTTCACTGACAGAACTCTGGACTGATCTTCAACCTCTAACTAGAAGCATCTCTGCAGCAAGAAAAAAAAAAAGCAATCAAGTATGTGAAGGATCAGAAGGGAAAGTGATAGAATCATCATTTCTCCTTTTTTTTCCCCTTTCCCCCCCAAGGCTTGTCTGTATAAGCCGGACAATGGGGTCAGCTGCCCTGGTGACAGACATGGGCACGTTTTGATGAATCGCCCGCGGGGAAGACTTGTCAGAAAAGTAGCAAGTAGCTTGCAGAACCGAAGGAAGTGGTGGCATGTATTGACTCAGAGCCTGTAAATACACTGTCAGCATGTTTTTGTTTTTTGTTTCTGAATTTCTGAGTAGCTCTATTCAGACCGGGCAAGTTTTACATGAGTTGGTGGGAAGTATTGAAGTCTTACCAGAGTACCTCTGGATTTTAGGTCCAAATTTGTCATATCAGTAATATTTCATAGACAAACCTTGCGACTGGTAGAAATGGAAACTGCTGCAAATGGTGGCTCAGTGGTTAATGTTATGGGTTGCTGAACAGAAAGTGAGAGGTTCAAGTCAAGGGCCAAGCTGCCAATGTTGGGCCCTTGAGCAAAGCCACTCTTAATGCTTCAGAGATGGCCTTTTTCTGGAATTTCCTTCAGGATCAATTATCTATCCATCCATCGATCCATCCATCTATCCAGCCATCCATTCAATGTGAAGAACTTTTTGTACTGTAACGTGTATATGACACAACTAACAGGAAGGCTAATAATCACTCTTTACACCCGCGCTGAACAGAAAAGCACCTGTTGATGATTCTGAGCCAAAATCTAGACAGTGGAAAACGCAAACATCAAGGAGACACGCACGTCTGGCAGTATTACTTAACAGAAATATGAGTGGGTGTTAATGATTTATCTTTGGGATTAAGGAAATGCATCTAGAGCATGTAGGTGTTTCTCATCTCCGTACTTTAATTTGATTTGCATTGAAAGACCATTTCTGTTGGCTTGTCATGTCGTGACTGCCCTCGGTTACGTTATTATTATTATCATCATCATTAGATTCACAAATAATCATAATTATTTCATTGTTTTATTTAACAACTTGTCAGCAAGTATAGAGGTTCTAATGAAAAGCCATAACTGGAAAATTAAATCTGTTCATGGTGCTTGTCTTTTTTAATTAAAACTTCCAGGTGTTTTCATTAAGCTCCTTCAATGCACTCTTGTTTAAACAAAACGTTTATTTATCTTTAGCAGACGTCAAGGCTCTCGAGCTAAATTCCAAAAATGTACTTAGATTTTCTTGAAGAACTATTTTTATTTTTAAGGGCGGAATGGTTATACGTGAGCATCGGTGAGGTTTGGTTGGTTGGAGGGGTTCGAGCCCCACTGTTGCCAATGTCAGTCCCTTGGGCAAGACCTTAATAAACCCTATATCCATATATAATCCCCAGCCACTGAGATGCAGGGCATCCTTGGTGCCAGTCCAAAGCTGAGAAAAATGGGTGGGTTGCCACAGGAAGGGCATACAGGGTAAAAGCTGTGCCAATGACTTGTGGGTTAAATAATCCAATGTGGCTACCCTGAGGGGGAAAAAGCAGCATGGTTGTGCAGCCTGTATCTTGAGCTTATTTAATTTCATATATATTACTGCACAGTGAAATTTTTTCTTTGGATATCCCAGCATAACTGGGGTCAGAGCGCAGGGTCATCTATGATACAGCGTCCCTGAAGCAGACAGGGTTAAGCGTCTTGCTCAAGGAGCAAACTGGTGGAGCTGGGGATCAAACTCAAACCTTCTGATCAGTAACTCAGTGCCTTAGCCCTCTGAGCCATCACTGCCCCCTTAGGATTGTATCAGTATTCTTGTATTTAGTATAAATTTTGGCTGGGCTTCTCAGGTTTTAATGCACATCCCAAAATCATGACGGGACATGGACTGAGTACCTTAATGTGAACCAGTTGGTGAGTGTTTCTTTTTAGTCTCTAAATAACTCTTACAAAATTTGTCTTCTTGTCAGATGCATTCCAAGAAGAAATTCTTTAGAAATCTCTTCAAAGAACCCGTTAGACTTAACCTGTTAATATTTAAAGGTTATTTTTTGGACAATTTATATTTTCTAGTAATGAATAATAATTAAAAAAAAAACATCTGTCAATGTGCCGTTTTTAACTTGGTACCCGTTTAACCATAAAAAAAACAAGATCTGTGTGTCTTTTAAGCAGCTCACTGACATACCCAGCAGCCCATGTTAGCTTCTCTTTCTTTTGTTCAGCAAAACATTATAATTGTCAATTGTGCCATAATAGAGGTTTTAGCTGCAGGTAATTTCATTTTTATATCCCTTCCTACGCCTCTCCCACCATCAGTCGGAGTCTTCTAGTCTGTCTATTAAAACGCACTGAAATGACAGTAAAGTTTGAACTAGCACTTGCTCCGCTGCTTTTAAGCCGAACGAATATCCCCGTGAATATGTTTGTCCCTGTACAGACTTCATTCGCTGTATAATGCTGGGAATTTAATGCGTCTCTACAGAAGCGTACTGCAACTTCCAGGTCTAAAAAACTGATTTTTTTATTCATTTTTTCTCAGGACTAAAAGGGATATGAGACTGAGAAAGCATTGTATTTTCCAGGATGATACTGTAAGTGTGTTGACGTCCATTGCGCCTGAGTTCTACATACAGTACCTGTGAGGTGTATTTTATACAATGGCATTTACGCTTCACAGATTATTTACTCTTTGTCCATTTGTATAACCCATTGCCTCATGTCTGGGGTTTATAGATTGCCTGGAAACTAATCTGTTGGTTTATCTTCCTATCCCGGGTTTCATTTGCTCCCTCTTTAGCTGCCTGCAAGCTTTGCGTTCTTTCTCTACAGAAGCCGTATCAGCAAATGCTGGAGGTTTATGATGCATGACTAGAGAGAGAGAGAGAGAGAGAGAGAGAGAGAACTTACTGCCAACTGAAGCAAAGAGAGTAGGAGGGAGAAAGAAATAGAGAGGGGACTGTGTTTAGCTGTTTAGCA
>JAOVVB010000034.1:4661669-4683916 GCA_028570985.1 Heterobranchus longifilis | reverse complement strand
GGTCAAGATTTTTGCACAGTAATGTGTATATATACATATACACACAGTTGCCCTATTGTATAGTTCATAATTCTAGATCTTAGTGTGTCTGTTAAAATGTATTCTATCAATCTTTCAGTCCACGATCTGTTAGTCGACTCAGTAAGGGTCGTAGCTGTTTTAGCTGATCGAGACTCTGTATTTGGACAATTAAAGGATCAAATCCCAGATCTGAAGTGGGATTTGCTCTAATCTGAGGCAGCACCGATGTCTCCTACTCATAAGTATTACTTCGGGGCTTTCTGACATTGTGCAGAGGAGATCCCCTGCAGTTTTGGTGTTCTAGTGATCTGATTCAATTAGCATTAGAATGGCTGGCAAAACTGATGCCAACACAAACTCTCCCCATTCTGTCTAGCTGTGCCTGCTAAAAAAATACAAGGAGGTGACAGAAGGCGAGAAAAAGAGAGAGTAGGACTCGTAGAATGACTTTAACTTGTTGGATATTAGACCTGGTGCAGTTGCACTCTAGACAGTAGAAATCACCGCTATGTTTAATAATGTAAGTAAGAGAACTAAAAGCTTTTGAGACCTAAACAGCTATGTCGCCATAAGAAAACCACTCGTTTGTAAGACTAATCAGTAAAAATTCTTGAATTTGGGGGAGCATAATGACTGGACACAAAAGAAAAAGATCATGTGGTCTGATTGACCCTAATCCAGAGCGATGGGTGCGTCAGGGTAAAGAGCTAAAGACCTGAAGTGATGCACCCATCATGCATAGTGCCCACTGTACACGCGTCTGGAAGCAATCTCATGATCTTGTGTTTCTTCAGTTGGTCAGGCCAAGGGTTTAGAAAAGTTGTGCGGCAATAAAATAAAGTCCTGAAGTCCTGAAGATGACCTGAATGCACTGGATATCACATCTATGCAGTTTTAATTCCCTGACAATACAGGTATAAATTAAATTACAGACATATGAAAGAGTGGTTGTGGGAGCATGAGGAATCATTTTCACACATGAACTAAACACCATATTGTGAATTGCACACCATAAAATGTGGTCAAATAAAATCCCAAGCTGTGTACAATGCCTTGCATACACCCCCTCTCGGTGAACTTTTAGACATTTTATATCCCGTATAAAAGGCCTTCCTACAACACAGTGTTCCTACCACCATGCTTCAGTGTTGAGATGGTTTGCTCAGGGTTATGAGCAGGGCTGGGTTTCTGCCAAATGTTATGCTTTGTGTCAAAGCTAAAAAGGTCAGTTTTGGTCTCACCAGACCAGAGAACATTTATCCAGGATTGCATTAATCCAGGTCTCTCCAGCTCCTTTTGCAATCTAAGACATATGATTCCATAACATAATATAATATTATACAAGAGTTAGTTTTAAACAAGTAACCAGATTGGAGGAGAGGCTTTCCACAGGAGGTCATAATAGATGATAACAGCACTGGGACGTTTAAATATATCTATCACTCCGTGTCTCAGGGGTTCAAATACCATTTAATTATACTAACTGTCGAGTAAGTAGGTCGGTATGGTCCACAGTACTGAGGACAGAGCAGCTGCCTGCCAAAATGTCAAGGAAGCGCATCATCTGATATCATTATGTCATCTTAACACTTTGTGTCCTTAAAAATTGCTTCTTAGTCGTTCAGAATCACCTAACTAGCCTCTAAAACAAGGCTGAATCCCAAATCCCAGACTTAGTTCCGCCTGCGCTGTTCAGTGCGTTGGACGGCGAGGTTTTTTCAGCATGATTGGTTTGCCGCAACAACTTCGGCTTCGTTCCACGAAATACCAAGTGCATGGAGATCGTCCATCGACCAAATCTGACGGCATGTTGCACGTGGTCGGCCTTGTTTCCGCTTTCCTTTTTGGGGCGTCGACTGAATTGCTGATGTTGGGTGCTATGGATGGGGTTGACGGAGTATATGGCCGGCAAATCGCATACGTCGCTCAGTCATGATGTTGTTTAGGGGGCGGGTCGCAGTTTGGCGGTGGATCTCTTCGTTGGTGATGCGGTCACAGTATAAGACACGTAAGATTCTCCGAAGCCACCACTGCTGGGCGACATTTGGGCGATCGCATTACAGCCATGCTGATATTAATTACAACAGTGCTTCCTCCTGTGTGATGTTGCTTAATTCTATAATGCAGTACAATATAATATACTATTACAATAAACTCATGATATTTAGGTTCAAATTCTAGTGCATTTGGGTCCAAAATCTAGACCATTTTCTTTGTATGGCTTCAACGCAGACACATTGAGAAGAGATAAAAAGCACAAAAACATAGACTAAACAAAGAGATTCAGTAGCATCTATTCAGGTGGCCGTCTTGAACATCTGAATTGCAGACAGTGCATGAATTAAACTCTCCGACTTAAGAAGGAACAGAAAGTAAAAGAGGAAAAGGTAAAAGGATGCATGCAAGAACTGATCCGTGACATTTTCAGAGGCCATGGACTCTGGCTGATAACACATGTGAAGATCTCGCTGTCTTCTTTCTGATAGAAGAGACATTTCGCACAGCACTTCAGCCTTCAGGCCTAGAAAAGAGTAGCTCAATATAACACTCTTTCAGACATGGGTGAGATGAGTGTGAAGGGTTTGGGTTGCTAAGGTGGTTTATGTTTGTGGGATTTGTGTATAGCAAAGAAGAAGTAGTTTTCTTTGTGTGTTTGGTGTTTTCATGTATTGAAGGTTTATAAGGACCAAACAGGGTGTTTGAAAGTGTTTCTAATTTGGATCTTTATTAATGTGTGTATGTTTTTTATGACAGGAAAGCTGTGATGTACAGTACCTGATTTATTTGTATTTGAGGAAATGAAAAAAAAAACATACTCAATTTATCTTTATATCTTTATAATATCTTGGAAATACACACTCGGGGCATCTTAAGCCTTTGTTCTGAACTTCCACCAAACCTTAATGTGTCTCTGTAGAGCTCATACGATATTACAGAGAGCCCTCAAGCCTCGCTGCAAAGTAATAATTCGTCACTTAACTTGTGGCTTAAGATATAACGCCACATGCGCTTGGTACTGGTGGTAACGCTAATAATCTTCAACATATACATAAACGTATTTGGTTTGGTTTTAATAATTTTAGGGTTCCTAAATCCCAAGGCACATCAGAGTGCAGGGTTATTTTATGAACTTGCGATGCTCTGATGGTATTCTGCCCATTTTAAGACTCAGGGCACAGAAGTATTAAAAAGAGCATTTTCGGGTCCCCGTTATGTCTATAGAGGAATTTAAAAAGTAAAAAGCGAACCTATAGATGCTTTCTTGACATGGAGCGCATGTGAAGAGTGAAGAAAGTGTGGCAAATAAGAATCCATGTACGCCACGTTGCTCGTGTCATTTTCCCATTTTTATGAAAATGAATTACTTGTCAGAAAAAGGAAGCGTAATCCCAATATGCATGGCTTAATTTGTAAAACATGAGGTACTGGCACACTAAGCGTGAGGTGAGCCAGCAGCCAGCAAGTAGACAGGGAAGAAAAAACGTCCCGATGCTTGAAGCCATTCACGTAATACAGCGGAGTTCAATTTTGTCATAGATGTACCGCAGAGCTCATAGTGTAGGTAAGTATACTGACTGACTGTGATCCAAGAATGTATTGCAAGCACACAATTTCACTGATGTGTGGGAGTATTGACAATGTCAAGTGCATAATTTTAACATGTTCAGCTTGACAATATGCGTAGCAGGCTCAAAGCGAAGCTCTCAGGCACACTAAGCCATGTTCCCACTACGTCCTCTAAAAAAAGAACTCGCACAACTTGTCAGGAACGCAGTAGAAATCGGTTAGGACGTACCGTAGTGTTGTCTCCTTTGACGTGGAGCTGCTATGTTAAAAAAAAAACTCGGTGAGGACGTGGCTGAAGCAAGAACTTAATAAGGACGTAGTAACGACGGCGTTGGTCAGTTAACAGTTTAACTTACCCCTCTTAGGGACTTTATTGATGTCACTACATTGTTGCTCCGTCAATGAAGTTCTCATAAGTTCATGTAGATAGATAGATGTATACTTTGTTGGTGGTCTTTTGACTGCTCCCAGCAAGGGGTCACCACAGTGGACCATTCTGGTCCACACAAACAAGCTTGGCACAGATTTTTACGCCGAATGCCCTTCCTGACGCAACCCTCCCATTTTATCCGGGCTTGGAACCGGCACTGCATCCAGTCGCTGGGGTTTGGGCATTGGCTGGGATTCGAACCCAGGCCTTTCGCATGGCAGATGAGACACCTACCACTGAGCCACCAATGCTCGATATGGATACTTTATTGATCCTAAAGGAAATTCCAGACATGCAGCAGCAATAGAGAGACAGTAAAACAAAGACAGGTGTGTAGATGTGATTGCACACAGTGTATCTAACATATAGTCAGTAGACACAGGGCAAGTAAGTATAAACTTGATGAATGCATTTTGGGTTTTTTTTGACCCCGTTCCTGCTGCATTCTTTGATTGTTTTAGGGAGCAGTCGGAACTTTGTGGTTTTCGTCGGTGCTTTACATAAATATAACATCAACAAGTCTCCTGCTAAAAGTGAATCTGCTTAAAGTATTTCTTATGTTGGGTGTCTCAGAGGAGGGCAATATCTACCTCCTTTTACATACATGAGCACATAGAACGCCATGATTGGCTAGTGTCACTGTGATAGATATGAGAGAGTAAGAGAAAGAGAAGCTAATTTCGCTCCCTTACACCATGGAGGATGGCTGTGATATCTTTAACATCTGTCATATCACCATTGATTGCTCATGCAACGAATAACAACACACTCGGCTGCTTTCTTTTATGAGCACATGCAAAATGATTAACAGTTGGAAATGAGGCAGTATTCTTTCTGGAAGGGACGTGACACGTTATGGTTTTTTTATTTACATATATTTTTGTATCATTACATCATAAGCTTTTACTACATGTATATACTGTACAGTATGACATTGATTTACTGTAAAGCTTGGATGTAAAGCATCCCGGCAACATACTCCCCGGCTCCCACCACCATGCTGGAATGGTTATAAGCAGTGTATTGCGTCAAAGCCAAAAAAAGGTCAGTTTGGTCTCATCTGACCATCTAAACATTTTCTTTCCTCCAGCATGCCGTTTAGTTACTTTTCTCCATATCGCTGATCCCTAAAATGTGCTCACTTATAAAAACAATCAGCATCGTTCAGACTCTTTTCTATTCTGATTAATTCCCTGCTTACTTCATTAGAAGCTGTTTCGGGTCATTTGGAGCCTGTCATGCTTAAAGGCCAACCGTGTGTGAGGGTGGAAGTGGATCTGCCAGGGTTCGTACATCTTAGATCAATGCCAATAAAGAATTGCTCTAATTACACAGAGAAAAGAGAAGGTCTATTCATGTTTGGGGTCCCAAACTGTGCACATGTCCCCTGCCAGGAGAGACTAGTAAATGAGTTAGTAGTGTACTCTAGTTTATCTTCATGTGTGTGTGTACAGGTTATTAATGCAGCTCATATTTTTTTTCCTTTTGCTGGTTTGCTCCCATGAACAGCTTCATCATGGGCCATTAAATATAGATACTAACAATTTGTTAATCTCACACACACACGTGTATAACAAGATCACTAAGGACTTTCCGACATATCCTATGGAGTATGATAAAACTGGAGTATTTCAATGGAGTATGCCATGAAAGCCATATGTTTGATCATTTAAAAATGTATGCATAATTTTTAAATATAAATTTATCAATTAGCTGTTATTTATTTATTATTGGTTTTTACATTTATTTATATTCATATTTTGTTTATATTTATTTTATTGATCAACTAATTAATGTACTTGTATTATAGGAATTTATTTTGTGCTATTTTTATTTATCTTTATACACTGTTTGCTTAGTTTTTTTTTTAACATATCTTTTAATTTGGGAAATAAATATGTGTTTATTTATTTATTTGTTTGTTTTTACTGTGTCTATTTTAGTACTGCATTGCATCTTGGATCGCTTTGGTGTGTGTGTGTGTGTGTGTGTGTGTGTGTGTGTGTTGCAATCCTTTGAAAGCGACCCTACTTCATCCACAGTGAACTGAATCAGGCAATTAGCGCCACGATTTTATTCCACCCTGGAGTACTTGAAATCTTTAATACCAATCCAAACAAACAGTCAAATCTGCCAATTCGCCAAGAAAAATACCAACCAACTTCTTAAAATCTTACAGAGATATGAAAAGGGCCACATCAGATTAGATCTATTAGACTGCATTAGTGGCAGAATACGTTAATACAATTAAAAAGGAATAAGATGATGCTAATTACCAGTGTGTTTGTGTGTGTGTTGAAAGATTAAATGATAGTCTGGGATAATCTAATGAAAGAAAGATTAGGAATTTTGAGGGGAAAAAAAAGCTCAGGCCCTTGGTACAAAAATAAAATGCATTAGGATGTTCACGGGAGGTTCTCAAAACGTAGCTTAACAAGTCTTGTGTGTGTGAGCTCATCCTGGAGTGTGGTGCTTGATACGGACCATCTATCTAATCAATACAGAATTGACCACCGGGCTAACTATTGAATCCAATTAGCATTGGTTAGAGCCTTAGTAAGGTGCTTCTGGTCCACTTAGACTTTAAATTTGTTCCACACACACTACGTTCCAGCTGACACATCGGTAATTAGTGTACAGTCCGCTTAGCTAGTGCGACGGCTGCTCGTTAACCAGCCTGCTAAAGGAATAAGCTTCTCTTGTAACGAAGGGCGTCTTGTAAAGATGATAAGTGAGTTGACACTTGGCAAGTTCAGCAGTCATATAAGCCACAAAGATTCACCACTTAGTAGCAGTTCCTCTGTGATGGCTTATCCAATCACACACACACACACACTTTTGTCAATTATTTTGCTCGAGGCAGCTCATTGGGTCAGAGTCTGGCTGTAGGGCTGGAGCTTTTCCTTCAGACAGGGGAGTCTTCTAAGACTTTCATCCAGTAGATCTTTCATTTTATTTACTCTGTCTGGCAGTACAGTACAGTATATAACACTTACTCCAGGGTCCTCGCTTCAATCCTGATCTCAGGTTACAGTGTGCTCAAAGTTCTTTTGCTTCTTCACTCCATGGCCTCTAGATACTCAGGTTTACTTCAATGTCGGAAAGAAATGGTGGGTAGGTAGGTGGCGGGCTGTCATAAATTGCCCCTAGGTGAATTTGTGTATGGATTGTTTATTTAATTTGATAAAGATTAATGGTTTACAGTATACACTAATTAGCCATAACATTGAAACTGTTAACAGTAAAACCACCTAGGATTTGGGTTCCCCTTGTGCCACCAGAGCGGCTCTGGCCCAATAGGACTTCGTTCTGCTGGGTTTCTGGTAGTGATGGGAAGTTTTAATCATTTTAGTGACTCAGTTCTTTGAATGTGGTTCAAAATGAATGAATCTTTTTTCGAGTCATTTAGTTCATTTTGTTCTTTTGATCAAAATTTTTTTTTTTAAAGTTACATTTTTAACAAACAGACCCCAATATGTCTACATACACATATTTTGCCTATAGTTCCAGTAATAAAAAAAAATTACATAATAATAAAAACAATACAGTGCAGCTAAGGACATATTATAATAAACAGAATTAGAAGCTCACCTCTCCTATCTTCTGGTCAGAGTCGTTCGTTCTTTTGAATCTTTTGCACTGCATAGCGTCTATGGGAGTCACGTGACAAAAGAACGAACGACTCGGACCGAAAAGACTCAAAGGTAACTACTCATTTCTGTTTCCTGTACATAACCTAAGGAGGTTTTGCGATGCTTTGTGCATGTGCGCTCAGTACAAAACTGGTAGAAAAAGAATGAATCGTTCATGAACGACCATCACTAGTTTCTGGGGTGTGCTGTGGCATCTGGCACCATGACGTTGACAATAGATCCTTTGAGTGCTTGGGGTTTGCAGGGTGTGGCGTCCATGGATTGGACTTTGTTCAGTTTGTTCAGTGAACCCCATGAGCACTTGATCGTATTGGGATCTGGAGAATTTGGCAGTTTTGGGCTCTTTGTCTGCTGGGTCCTGTGTGCAGCCAGCTATGGTACACTGGGCGTTCTTGTGCCTTTCTAACATGACCAACCTTAACTTTTTGGTAATTTGCGCTGCATTGGCTTTTTTGTGGGATCAGACTGGATGAGCTGTCTTTCGGTCCCCACGGGATGGGCCGAGCCTCGGCTGCCCATGATCCCGTCACATCCCGACGTGAGCGCTTACCCCTTTATGGTCTCCGAGCAACATGCTGATGGGATTGTTGCATGTCAATTCACAACTCGGAGGAATTAAATCCATGTGATGTATACTGCAAGCAGCCGAAAAAATCAAAATCAGGCCGAATAGATAAACAAACACACAAATCTTCTGCCTGCAGCAGCACTCTGCGTTAGAGGCTGCGCTTTACAAAAGAAAATCGATAGACTCTACTCTTTCAGTGTTCAGCATTTAGAATGAAAATACAAATTTTGGTCATTGTTATTGTATGCTCTTAGATATACGACTGAGGAACAGTGCAGTGCCATTATTGTTGTTGTTTTATTCCTTTTTTCAATGCTGGTGCTGTATTCTTCGATTTTGTCATTAGTACACAGGAACAGGGATATGTGGCAGAAAGAATGCCTTTGGTTCAAGCTGACATTTTAAGTACGGATTGTCCAAAGCAGAGCTCAGTTGAAATATGAGCTTAGAATAATGTATCGGATTGAATTGAGTATTTCCAAAAATATTGTAGGGTAGCAAGGAAACGTATAGAAATGTAAATTGTTTTGATTTTGAAAAGACGATTCTTATTTATTTCCATCATTAATCATTACTGAATCTTTTTTAAAGGTCCTATAATTTACTTTTCCTTTAACAAGTCACACATAGGTCTCAGAGCTCCCCCAAATGTATAATGTGATGAGAACCCCCTCATTGTGTTTTCTGACTCCTTATATGATAACATGTCCTATAGCCCAGACAAATATACATCCAAGCAGCTCATGGAACCCTGCTGGAACCCTTTTGTTAAACCAGAAAATGCAGAAAATGTATATTCTATCTGTCCGTTTATGTCTGTCTCTGGGTCAATCTAAGACTTACGTGTTAATGATTGGTCCTTTTGATGTACGGGATGTATGTGACACAGGGCACCTGGTCAGACACATCATGCGTGTGAACTCCAGCTGATATACCCCTCGGATAATGCATTTTCATACTGTACCTTAACTACACTCTCTTGATTTCACCCTCCATTCTAATTTGGCATTTCAGTGTCCACATAAGCAAGATTTATTGCTGAGCCACGCCCCAACCAAAGAGCAGAAGAGCTGATTCTTCATCTTCTTGTTCATCATTGTTTAATGATGGTTGGTATTCAGTAGGTTGCATTACTGCCAACTGTAGGTCTCATTGTACCTTCCTTGTAAAAAAAATAAATAAATAAAATAAAAAAAAAGAGCAAATGTTTCCTTCCCTGATCTTCTTGTGACACAAACTGATTTTATCCAGAACTTTCACACACACTATCTTTACCTATAGATCTCACTTGAAGCCATCTTCTTATGAGGTCACAATAGTTACAAAAATATAATTGGCTTGTTTAAGCCCCAGTCAGGACACAAATGGAAAAAGTTTTTTTTTCCTTTACATTTTCTTTTAGGATGTATATACCCATGGGAGAGCCATCTCAATAAGCCATTCTGCATTAAAAGGTACTGTACCTATTTGTATAAAAAGAAACCTTATACGTATATCTGAACCATCACACATTTTAGGAGATTACCCCTACCTTAAGGTGGAATCCTGTTTGCCTATGTTGTTGCGTTAGGCAAAGAAATCCCCTACATGGTGGCATAAATACTGTATATTCGGAGAGTTCCACTGGTTTACGTGGAGATTACAGCTTTTGCATTTGAAAGGCAGGGTGATTTCCAGGGCTTTAGATGAAGGAAATACTGACAAGGTACTAACCTTTTACAGATCACTGAGATCACTGACAGCTCTGTCAGTTCATAAGACCTTGCTGAGCTGATGTGGGTTAAAAAAATAAAGAAAAACCTGAACAGTGTTTGTGCGTGGTTAAAAAAATAATGTGAGAAAGTTTGATAGATGGGGCTCGTGTTTTGACTGTGCGCGCAGATTGTTTTGTCTGGAAATGGACATTTAGATGTCACATTGTTTGTAGAGGGACATGGGGTAGTCCTGGTTCTTTTATTCCCTGACAATGTGACATGGCCACTATCTAGATGCGTATTCTTATGACATCCATTTTGTGAGGCACTTAGCATGTCTGTAAAAAAAAAAAAAAAGAGAGCAAGACACGTTGCGCGTGTGGGATGTCTGTCTCGCTCTCCCGCTGCCGTTGGCTCGGCCGTGTCTGTGGTTCAATCCTAACACAATCACACCGCCGCTATAAAAGGCATTAAATCACCTTTCGCAGTCTCACTGCTTCTCAATTCATTACGATTGAATGGGATTTTATTGACGTGACCGTTTTAACATGGTATGTGAGAATGTAAGGGGAAGCTTGTGAGGTTTAAATGAAGGTGACGTTCTATGGGCAGCTGATGTTGGAGTAAAAGACAAAACAATACTGTATTTGTAAAGACAAAGAGGGAAAATAGAACAGGTTCATAGGCATACGGTATTTGTGTGCTTCTTGTCCAAGTGCTATGTTTCTCAAAAAAGGATAAATAGTAATTCAGCAATAGTAGGTTATGTTTCAAGATCAATTTAATGATTTTAATTTTATTTTTATGGTAATTTAGGGTCGTTATATTCTTTTATAGTGGTACGGTGGCTTAGTGGCTGGTTCAGGTATGAATACTACCTCGGGGTCTGTGTCCATGAAGTTTGTCCATTTCAGTTTCCATGGATGCCCTCCCCATGCTTGGTGGGTTTCCTCTGGGTACTCTGGTTTCCTCCTACAGTCCAAAGACATATAGTCTGTGAATGTTGACCAGGGGTCCAATCACGGTCGTAAAATGGAAATACAATGGTATTCACCACAGGCCTCCGTGACCATGGGATGAATTATGATTGGTTAACTAAATTACCAATCGGATTTCAGTGTATCATTAGTGGGAGTGGTCTTCAATAGACCAGTGCATCACCACACCTGTGCCAAAATTCCCAGTTTATTTAGCATTAAAAATGTTGTTGTTGGTCTTTTGGCTGCTCCCGGCTAGGGGTCGCCACATACAAGCTTGGCACAGGTTTTACGCCGGATGTCCTTCCTGATGCAACCCTCCCATTTTATGTAGGCTTGGGAATGGCACTGCATCCAGTGGAGTCTTGATAACATTCCTGTGATATTACAGTACATTTGCAATGTAGGTGTTTTTGTTGTTAGTGAGCTACAGACTTTTATATGCTAGCTTGTTAATAGTGGATGGCTCAAGGATGGGAATTTTTAGGATTTAATGAACTGTTGTGAGATTCCCCAAAAATCAGCTGTTCCAACAATAAAATGACATATGTTTGGATTTAATAGAGAATGATCACCTGCATGATTGTGTTATTGCCATCTTCATTTACAAGGAAAGAAGGATGGATGTTTGTTTAGTGGGTTACTGTTTTGCTCTCAGGTTCTGTGAGGTGCATTTTGAAATGTGAGGTCGAATTGTTTAGTCTGTCGTGTTTTGGGTGTCCTCTGAATGCATACGATTTTTTCCCTTTTTTGGGCTGATTTTGGGGTATTAAGATTCAAACAACAAATTTAATTCCGGTCACGATTTCCAAAGATTTACGAAAAAGTAGAATGGTTGTTTTGCTTCAATCAGATTTTGATTAGTTAAGACTAACACTAACACTGAAAGACTTTCAGCAAGTTTAAAGGTGGAATGCTGGCTTGCGTGTTACTTAATACAGGAGTTATTAAGATGAATTAGGACTTAACAGCTTCAATTTCACTATTCAAAATACTTATTTTCTTTCTTTTTTGCATGATATACACTTTGCTGTTGATTGGCTCTTCAAGTGCTTACAAAAGTGTATATGAATTTTAATGTGCAAAGAGAAAAAAAATTGTCGTTCTGGTACACTTCAGCGCCACTACACCTATGAAGATGATGCTTGATTGTGAATATTATACTGTATATTTTAGAGCCTAGATCTGCTGCAAAACATTTAATAGCATATTTATTGCTGGCAGTCAGCAATAAGAAAATATTTGACTTGCCACTTGGCATATTTTAAATGTACCTTTTACCTGTAACTATTGGTAGTATGATATGATATGAACAATCTTGTGTTTATTAACCATATCTGGTTCTATTACACTGTACCAGTCCTCAGTTTGTTTTCCTGGGTGTATTGTAAGCATATGCACTATTAGAATTTAGTCACCACCTTTCAATTGCAATGGAAAAAGGGATTAGGTTTTCATCCGAGGTACTGATAGTTCAGGATTTGGATTAAGCAAGGGCGGACAAATCAGCGTTCCAGCTGCCGAGGACAGGAAGATTAGTGGATGGGGTATTATTATTATTATTATTATTATTATTATTATTATGTTGTTGTTGTTATTGTTGTTGTATTATGTTTTTAATCACATTGACTGATGCACATGTCTTTGCTAGTTTTTTTTTTAAATAATGTGTATGAACAACGTTTTTTTTTTTTTTTAGAATTAGAAACAGTATGTGGAAATCTTGGGAAAAGCACAGTACTGGTGCTGTATTCTGTATTTTATTTTTTATGTCATACATATAATACAGAAAATGTGAAGTTTATGCAACATGAAAATGACCAATCTTGCCTCCTTAAAAATTTCTAAGTTGCTAACTTCAGCTATTTTGGAGAGATGATTTTATATGTGTCCCAAAAAAGAATTTTTTTTAAACGCTATACTGTCTCGCTTCAAACTATAATAATTTAAAATGCAAATTATTAAAAGTATTGATCCACATGGTCACCTGAGTTTTCTCTTCGCCTTAAGGGAAAACACTGCAGTTGGTCAATGACTTGCTAACTTTTTGTCAAGAGAGAAAACACTGTATGCTCTCTCTCAGACACTTTTTAGAGAGAGAGAGAGAGAAAGAGAGAGAGACTTCCATGTTCTTGTCTGTATGCTTTGATCCAGCTGTTCCGCTCTGTGAACACAGCCTTCTCCATGTCACTCTGTGGAGCACTCTCTCTCTCTCTTTATCGCTCTCTCTCATTCTTTCTCTCTCTTTTGGCTCACACCTCAGTCTGTCTGTCTCACAAGGTCAAATTAACAGCAGTCTCCAATATACCCTCCCCCCCCGCCAAGTTCCCTTGGCAACTGTCAATGTCTTTAGTGTCTTCAGTACTCTGTCCTTGTCTGTCTATATGTCTGTGAGCCTTGTCTAGCAGAAACTCCTGCATCATCACTGCCTTTATTCATAAGTTTCAAGTCAATTATGTAAGCTTCAGACTTTAAAAAGCAAACAAAAAGTCACAAATTTTCAGAACCGATGGAAATCGGGAAAATGAAAAATTCATGGAGTGCATTCCTTCCACTCCACCCCATGGTAAATCAACCAAAAGTGAGACAAAGGTCATCCTAAGTTGAAAGGAAATCATGGGGAAAGTGTTCAATAATGCAGAGAACAGGAAAAACCTGGGTGACAGCAAGAGCCGGAAATTTGAAAGAAAGAAAGTAAAAAAAATATATACTATATATAAATATATATATATATTATATATTATATAACTTTTTTCTTTTAAAATTTTCTATATGCCTATATATTTATGCCCACCTCCAAATTTATCTCTCTTAGCACCTGTTTCTGTCATATTCATAAATCCTGTTACATAAGGTGCAGATTTGGGTCACACTGCTGTACACTGAGCTGTTTGTTTAGCCCGAGGTGATGTTAAACAACCGGATAAAGGTAAAGAAAAGTCATTGAGAGTGTTGTTCCTTGTGCGGAGGCAGAAAAAAAAAAATAATTCTAAGCGTTTTGCCGGGGAAAACTAATGGAGGTCAGTCACATCCGAGAGCTGGAATTCTGCCCCTACTGAATCCGTTCAAAAAGATGCATCATGTGATTTTTAAAATTTTTTATCCTACCTATGCTCAGCTAGTCTTAACCTTATGGATTATGTGCAGTTGTTGTCATTGTTATTCTGATATTGTGTTGATATTTAATCTACTAAGATTATTGGGAGACTTTATATCATGTCCCAAACTACATAAAGTACAACAAAATTAAAATAAACAAATAATAGTACAATAGCATATGCCACATTTATACCAGCGACGTGTGAAACACAGTATTTAGTATTTTTTAATGTGCTCAATTTTTAGGATTAAAATTTTACCAATAAATAAATAAATAAATAACATGTTTAATTAGTATTATTGTTTTTAATTAATTTATATATTTTTGATTATTTTTATTATGTATTGTTTGTAAATTATCCATTATTATGTAGCTCTAATTTTATATTTTTAAATAAACATGTAATGCAAAGTTTATTTAAACAAATCATAAAAACAATTAAACCAACTTTGAAGTTTGATCTGTTTAAATACCGAAATATTATCAACCTTTTAAAAATTAACATTGTTTACATAAACACATAACTTAAACGTAAACAAAGTACTAAACACAAATGTACAGTTTATTATTTTTATTTTAATTATTGTTTCATGAATGGGTATTTTAAATGTTATTTATGTACTTACATCTTACTAATTCAGGAGAACAGATTATGTGTAATATTTTATTCTCATTAAAATGTGTCTCCTTTTTTTTTTACGCTTGTTCCTGTAAGCTACAAGTAAGAGATAATTAATTATACTTTTTTATAATTACAATTTGTCTATTGACTGTCACTTTAAAATTAGTTTTCAACTACTAGATTTGTTAAAATGCATTTTAAAGATACCTTAAAAGATAGAAACCTTTAAAAGATACTCTTAATTTGTTTACACAAGCTACAAGTAAATTAGATAAAATGTGCCTGATAAAGTAGTTACTTGATTTAAGAAAGAAATGGGATGAGATGTATGGGCAAAGAAAAATAAATAAATAAATACTTCAGCAAAAAAATATATATATAGGTTTTCTATGCCAACTCCAACCCACTAATTTACAAAAGATGAAAGTTTGATGTAGTATTAAACAGCAGGACGAGGTTGTAATCTTTTATTTCAGTAAGGAAACTAAAGGGGAGAAACTGCACAAAAGTTCTACCTCACTATTCTCCTTATGGAACTTAGTGAGGATTAAAATAAAATAAATAAATAAAAAAACATCTTCAATATACAGTATGAATTAATGTTGTTGTTTTTTTTTGGCAAGTAATTTTTTAAAGTGGTGTTATTTTTTTTTACCTGGAGTATTAAAAATTAAAATTTTCCCAACCATATTTTTTCAACAAACAAAAATGTAATAACTTAAACTTATCTAGCTAACATTATGCTCATAATCCATTTTATTGTTATTATTATATTTAAGAGGGACTGTCCACAATTTGTTTTCCAACCCAGTAAAGAAAATAGTGATACAAATAATTAATGTGACTATTATTTTGATTTGCAGCTAATACGAGATATGGTCTCTGTTAATCTTCTAAAGGTCTCATATTTTACTATTTCTGTAACAAGCTAATACATGTCTCAGAGCTCCTCTAAAGCATGCGTGTTAATTAATGGATGCTTTTTCATTTCTGAAACTCCCTATTTTTCACTTCTGCAAATGTGCAGTTTTGGAGTTTATGCAAATGACCTCTTGCTGAGCCACGCCCACCACAGAGAACAGCAGAGCTGTGCGAATAGTCGTGGGAGGGGTATTTTTATATGCTATATCAGTGAGAGAGAATCTAATTTGTTTGTTGAAACTTTGGCTAATACAAAAAAAAAGGAAAAAGGAGGAAAAAAGGAGGGAATAGGGCCCCCTTACACCTGATATCAGAAATACTTCATTCTAAAGATGGATTGTGCATCAATGTTCCATTTTAGGATCTGTTGGTCCCTCAACTTTCCACTTCCCCATTACTTTTTTTTTTTTTTGCTTCATCCCTTAATTCCCTATCTAAGAGATAAGCCTCTTTTTCGTCCCACCCTCCATCTGAGTCCCTCTTTCCAGCTCTACATGTCTGGATCATTTTGTAGAGATAAGGCCGACTCTGCCCTCTGGGGCTTCTGGTGTCGATACTAATATACGGCGCTCATCGATAAACTGTCAGAACCGTCTCAGATGCCCCGTTTCTCCTCCATGGAATCTTGCTTTTGACCTTGTGTCCTGTTCTTATTTGGGGTAGAAATACATCTACTTAACTAAATACCTTCTACACCTTCTTACGCCGAAGGTATTTAAGACCTTTCTCATTGTTGATTAGGATTAGTTGATTACAGAATCTCTAAGCCTCTAAGTCATGACCCCATGGACAACCATGTCGGGTTTAGGATTTACACTGGCTCATTAGAAATGATGTTTTTAAACATCTCCAGCCATGCTAAATTAAGATTGATTAAAGTGGAGTGATACAAAGCAGAGTTACTAATATGACCCCCAAAGTTGATTGTTTTTTTTCTACAACAGCACATTTTGTATAGATCCCTTCCTCTAAACTGCAATAATGTCACATTTCATTCATTTAAGAATTCCATGTTTTACTTTTTGACATACCTGGTGGTTTAAGTTTATTGAACATAAATTACAGCTCCAAGCAGTAATTCCTTTAGGTTTCTTCTTTAATCATAAAGATTTTAAAGCTGTAAAATGCAGCTTTTCATATTACCAAAAAAACACACACAAAATGTCAAGAATTACCAGTGAAGGCACAGCTTTACCATTCACTATTCCAAAAATGCTGACATTGGAGAATTCCTGCAAAACAAAATTTGCAATCACCTTTAGCTTTGATTACAGCACACAATGTGGTGGCCAGTTCATGTGCTACAGTATTACCCACCCAGGGCCACTCTTTCTCACTTAGAGTCCTGGAATATGCCTGTTCCATCAGGGAAGAAAAACTTCATAGATGAGATAACCTGGTCATTCAGTACATTCAGGTTGTCAGCTGACTTTATTTTCTTGCCTCATAATGTTGCTGAGTCTAGACCTGACCAACTGATGCAGCCCCACATCATAATACTGCCTCCAGAGGCTTCAGCATGATGGGTTCATTACTTCATGCGCGTCTCTTCTTACCCTGACGCGCCCATTGAATAGGGTCAATCTGAACTCATCAGATCACATGACCTTTTTTCCATGGTTCTCAAATCAAATCTTTATGCTCACTAGCAAATAAAAACCTTTTTTTCTTATGTCCACACAGCTATTTAGTCTCAATCCTGTGAGGTTTTATTACATTGTGTGTGCGTATAGAAATGCTCTTACTTTGACTATTAATCATAGCTATGGATTTCACTGTTGATTTTTTCATGTTTCTTTTTTCCAACCAAAGTAAATATTTCCTTAGTTGTTTTTATTTGCTTAATGCAGCCCAATAATTTGACACTTCTAAAATGGTGACTTTTTTGTTGCCTATTTTTTTTGTTTATTATTGGATTTAAAATGTGTGCAGTGCTTTTTTAAATTAGCCGCAATAATTAAGAATATTAAACGAGAGTATACTGTAATTATAAAGCTGATAATGCAATTCAGTTACAGTCAGAACTACCATCAGAGCAGTGGGTATAAAAAAATCAATAATATATATCTTTTGGCTATAACTTTTACAAGGTGTAAAACCCGCTAGTGAATCCGATTTGAGGTGAAGGCGCCGAAGCCAGCTTAATAATAATTTTCGATATTAACAGTCAAAGCGTTATCATAAGTTCCCCCATGCATACTGAGCTATATTCGTTAGGAGACAGAGACAAGGTACATGAGATCTCACATCTTGCTCGAGGCACCTGTCACTGTTTGAAGAGGCAAGCATCAGTCAGCGAGGTGTGATTTGAAAAGATAGCGATAAAAAAAAGGTGCAGGGCTCTGATCTCCTGCGATGTGTTTTGACTCAAACGTGTTGAGCTCAGGAAAGAGATTCTTCAGGAGACCGCTGGGAGGACAAATGACTGACAAATGAGAAAGAGTCAGGCTGACATGCCCTAACATCCCCCCCCCCCCCCACCAGCCCTCATTTCCTCCTTTTCCCCACCCCCACACCAGAAGCTGCTGACCAAAATCTTGCAAATTTAAACATGTCAGTTTTAACATTCATCTTGTATTTCCTACCATTCAGGGTTGTTTTATTTTTTTGTTTTTATATTTCATGTGCGATGTGAATTTCACTTTGACTTATTCCTGAAAAAAAGATTTCGTACAGCTGCAGAGGGAATCAACAGCAGCCTCCGGGCTAAAAACGCAAACGGATCCGACTTAAAAAACGGCATTTCGTAACTGATGTAATCGATCAGCAATATTGCAACAAATAGCTTTTATTTCTACTCCGGCTTGCTTTTCTTTTTTCCCTCTGCCCTCTAAAGGGCATGAAGAGAGAAAGACTGCTTTGGTTATGTTGCTACAGCAACTGACTGTAAGGCAACAAATGCTGGGGTTTTCAGTTGTGATTGACATTTTTTTTCTACTTTCCTCATCCAGAAGCTTCAGTAGAGTAAGAGTGCTGTATATTCCATGTACAGTATAGAGTTAATCAGGCAGATTACTTTATTTATTCATTAATTGATCAATTTATTAATTTATTTATTTGTAACTTAAGTGCAGGTAGGATCTAAGCTTTCTTGGTTAAATGCGTATTTATTTCTTTATTTATCAAAATCCTGTAGTATTTTTTGTCATAAGGATTGACATTTTATGCACTCTGACATGCTTTTCTGCTCATCACGGTTATAAAGAGTGGTTAAGGCACTTAAAAGCAGTCTAAACACCAAAGCATTTTTTCTTCCAAACAACTGAAGCTTGTTGGTTGGTTTTATTTCATACCATTCTTTGTAGAATGTAGAGACGTCCGAGATCATCTTTCTTTGTAAAGTTTTCAATCTGCCTTTCTGGCACCAACAACCATGATACAGTCTAAGCGATTATATTTTTCCAAAGTCCAATGGAAGATCTTTTTCTATATCTGCATGGTTTTATAATACTTACATTTATTTATTTTATTTTATTTTTTTTACCTTTCTTTGGTTTGCCACATTGGAAGAAGCACAACCTATTGGCACAGGGTTTTTACACCGGATGCCCTTCCTACTATATGCCGCCCCCACATCTCCAGCACATATGAATCTCCGTTGGCTGGCTATAATATATGGTCATAGAGCTGCCCAAGGGCCAAACCTGAACACTGGCAACCCACCAATGGTGTAGCCTGAACCCCTGACCCTCCAATCAGCAACTTAGAGCCCCAACTGCCTAAGCCACCACTGTTCATAGATATTGAATTCAAATTCTACACTGCTGTTCACATCAAACCAGTAGTTGTAACCATTTACAACAGAGTAGCTGTCCAATACTCCAAATAAAATATGTATTCTTGGATTTATTCATAAGATATTGTAGATATGTACATCCAATTGGGTGAGGCTGATTTAGATGTGTTTTGATTACATATGATAATGAGCATTGATTATATATATAGATATAGATATAGCTGCACCATCCCATAAATATATACGTAGATATATAGATTCTCTGTATAACTTTAACTACAACACTAACATCCCCCCTTGTATCATTTCATCCGACTTAATTCATTCAAATTGTTAAGAACTCACAAGTGTGTGTGTCATGATTTATCTCATTACTCTCATGCTCCATCAGATGTAAATCAATTTGAATAAAATTACTCCAAGGCTCGGAAATGCTTCAGAAAATGCATTTTACAGTATGTAAGGCATAAATCCATAGGGTTATTTGATTTAATCCTTTTATAATGGTACAAGCTGGCATAGAGGCGTGAGTGGTTAAAAACAAAAAAGTGTTAAGATTGTTCTCTCAATAAGAGTAGAGTTTACCAGGTGCTGGAAATGTTACATGGCTTTTATTACAGATTATTTATATGGGTAAATGCATAATATTTCACTGAGGAACTAAAAAGCTAATCAGAATGAACAAAATCCATCACAGATCCTGGTGAGGTAATGGCTCCTGGGAAGAAGAAGAAGACAAAGAAGGTGGAAGAGGTATGGTATAAGGTCAGCTGAAATTCTGCTTTTAGTGAAAGCAAATGACCTGTCACGTCCTGACATGGCTTTATTTTCCAATCGAATCCCTCTGCGTCTTTTTGAAATGCAGTTTGTGGACATGTTTTTCTTCACCTGTGAGCGCGGGGTCAGAGGCGACAGCTGCCGAAAGCTAAAGCGATGCTTCACTGAGTCTGAATCTCTGATTCAGTCTGAAGATTATCATCTTTCTGAGGGTGTTATAAAGGGGCAAATCCCTTGCTGTGTCAAACAACCTGAGCACAGGCTACAACGCCAGGTGCAGGAGCTTGACCTCTATGCCAAACGTCTGACCAGGGGCAGCCAGGAGTACTGATGGATCTAGAATATTTATCTAGCATTTTACCAACTCAAAATGTCTCCGAATACACAACGTAGATAGGGTAAAGATATTGTTTTGCGAGCTGATGTCAAAAGACAAAAGCGACCGGAAATTGGGTCATCAGACACCCCTAAAGTCCCTCTTGTCTTCAATGGAACTGTAGTGCTCTTGTCAAGCCGTCCCCTGTTAAGCTCGATCGATGGAAGCTCGTGTGTGGCGTATCAGAGACTGGATGTCAGGTTGCCAACTTGGATCTCATACACCAAGTGTTCAGGTTCTCAGCTATTTAGTAGGCAACTCAGACATGTGTTTAGAGGGTTCATGGTTTTAAAAATAAACACCACTGTACTTATTAGTGCATAATTTCCCCTGGCACTTCAGGAGGTTTTAAAACATTTGGCACCTTCTAGTGGCTTATTGCAGTTCAAACGCTGCTTAAGTTTCTATTCTGTTTCCACCCCGCCCTGTAACTGATTTGTTGCTCTACTGTGTTCACCTGGTTTGTGTTAGTTCTTAATTTTTTGTGTCTTTGTTTGTTGTGAAGTCGTTCCGTACATTTTGTAAATTTTTTTGGTGTTTACTCCCTTTTGTATTCCTTGTTTTCTTTAGTTCGGTGTTGGCCTTGTCATGTTTTGAGCCTTGGTAAGCACAAATGTAAAGAAATGTACACCTACAGTATACATGCCATTTAATGTTTAATTAAAGCATTTAATCAGACTCTTCTTAACATATGCATGTAATTCTGCATGACGGCTATAATGCATTTAAGCTGATGGAAATAAATGAGAAAAAGTGGTTGTTTTCTCTACCTTTGAGGTAAGGAAATAGACTGGACAAACCCTCCATGACGTCACCTACAGGTTTTCTGAAGAGCGACTTTGGTCCGCTCCATCTGGGCAGGAGATGGCTCCAAACAAATCACCACAAAAAAAAAAAGAAACGTAATGAAGAGAAAGAAAAATACAAAAGCTTTGGATGTTTTAGAAGTTACTTCTTAAAGGGACAGTTCAGATTTTTTCAAGTCTGTTTAAAATCAAAATTGAGGTGCATATAAGTACATTACCGTCAGTTTATAGAGGAAAGAAATGGCTTGTGTTGTCTGGAGGAGTGACGTGCAAATGGCGTTAAAAGCATGCGTAATGGCAGTGGTAACACTTATACATGCAACTGAAATGGGTTTTTCTCCATCGACTAAGTGACCGCTGTGTGCACTGAAGCGAGGCTAGTGGAGAAAGCAGTCAGCCATATTCCATCTGAGGGTTAACATCCAATTACTCACATACACACAAACGTTTCAAAGTGACAACAGCACTGATCGATGTCTCCTGCCTCTTATTGGTAGGATTAAGGATCATGAAAGTCAAATATTGGATACCAAACCCCAGTGGAAAATAACAGGAGCAAAACATCCCTCAATGCTTTTTTTTGTTGTTTCTCTTTCTCTCTTTTATAATTTGACTTGCACACACAATTTACCCCTTACAGCCTTTTTAACACCTCCCTCCCCTTCCCCCTCACCTCTATTGTCCCAGGTTTTGCATAATATCATAATCTAGGCATCATCTTTTATCATTTCGCTCTCCAAGGTTGCTTTCATTTCTTCTCTTTTATCGCCACGCATTACTATGCACTTGCCCATAGCTGCATTCTCAAATAAGATCTATGCTTATTATTTGCGGGAGCTGCACCATCCGAAACATGGTTGCGAGAAATAATTCCCCAGTGCTTTCAAGCTCAAAATGGCCTCCCATTTACATTATATATCCTGTTCCGTGCTTAGGAAATATGGCCCTGATGGGCTGCCACGCCTGGAGCGATCGGTTCCTTCCACTAATGGAACGGGC
>JAOVVB010000034.1:4648424-4661649 GCA_028570985.1 Heterobranchus longifilis | reverse complement strand
AGGTGTTGTCAGAACGAATCATCGAGATGAAATGCTGAATGTGTGAAACAGCGCTACGGCAAATATCCCCTTACTACGTCTTTACTGGCTGCCTACGAAGAGTTCATTTCTCATGAAAGGGGATTTAAAATATTTACAGTGTTGCAAAGCCCTTGAGAAGCACTGACATCATGAAATGTCCGTACCGTCCTCCAAAAACGTTTTTTTTTTTCTTTCTTTAGTCATGCATGCATATTCCATTCTCTATGCATAGTTGTTCCTGAGATTACTGCGGTTGCCAGGTCAGTAGAAACCTGCTGCCGTTTTTCATTATACTGCAATAATCTCGAGCGGAGATATTCAGCTGAAGGTCCAGCTACATAAAATGACTTGCCTACTGTACAAAGGTAAAGATTAACTACGTCCGCATATATTTCCTTCACCAAGGATAGGGTTATAACCTGAAGTCAATCTGAATAACATGCTTTGCAGCATCCACAATCAGACCTTGGCACTCCAAGCGATGACCCCTGATCTATCTGACTAACCGGAGTCAGACATGTGCGTGTTCAACATAAAGCGTGTTCAGAAGGTAATGACAGGAATGCTGAATCTGTAGCAAAACTTCACAAGTACATGAGTAAAGAAGCTGTGTATAGGAACTTGCTTGTGGTTTTCTTTTAAACTTAAATAAGAGGCAGAGCTGAAAAAGAGAGCATATCAATGGCTGTACTTCAGTGAGCACTTACGTTCTTTGTACCTTAACTTTTCCCTGATGTAACTTTTTGTAAAGTGCTTATAGCCCTCGGTGCTCGAGTTCTATACAACCCTCGTCTGCTGATTATTTTAGTGACTAGCTGCTGATGGAGCTTCTTTTTAAACACCTCGTCAGAGTTTTTCCATTTATCTTCAGTAACCATTTTTATCCTGGTCAGGGTAAGAGTGGAGCCAGAACCTGTCCAGAGAACATTGGGACCTTGGCGCTCTCGGTAGGATGGAATGGCAGTCTATCACAGGGAATTATGCATGAGTATTTACAGTCGGGGACAATTTGGACCAGGCAGTCAACCTACTCATGAGAAGTTAAAGGAGACTGTAGAACCTGTAGGAAGTCATCTCTGGGGATCCCAACCTGCACCAATGAGAAACCAAGAACAAAATTTTAAATAATTCTCAATCTAAAGTTCTTTTAAAACTTAAAAAAAAAAATTCACTTCATCAAGTAAGTAGATCTTAGGCTGTTAAAAATGCTTGTTGGTCAAGCTCGATATTTGGTATGTTCTCGCTTAGCTGGAAATACACAAAATATACAGTACTTTACAGTATACCACCTTTCATTTCTTCATATTTTGCTTCCGAGACAGACTTTCTTGTATATGTAGTTTTAAAGAATAGTTCCCCAGATGTTCAGGAGGACTAAGTTTTGGCTCTGATTTTCATACTAGTCCCAGAACCTGAGCAGTTTCAGATGAATATTTTTGTTTGTTAAGCCACACAGTGACATATGAATCATTCAAGCATAAAAAAACAAACATTAACTTAAGGCACAAACCAGTGAGAAACAGGTGCAAATGATGACAGATGATCAGGAATGTGATTAGTATACTGGTGATGGTGAATGCTGAGTGGTTGGAACAGACGAGAGGGGAAACGAGGTTGCTGCTGAGATTGTTACATAAACAACCAGTTTCTAAATTGTATCTTTGGGCACTTTGCAGCTTGTTACAGTAAAACATCTGTTCCCATTTCTTTAATTTAGTCTACATTTAAAACAGTTTAATATGAAGGAAAGACATTGGTTTAAGACTATTGCACAGTATTGCTTAATATGCATACTATACAAATGTTTTCAAATTTCCACATTAATTAATTAACTTACGGTACATTTTTGCCTTCACCTTATATAAGCTCATTTGAGGATTCCTTTGTAATTACAAATATCCAGCATCTCTTGGAAACTTTCGTTCCCTCAATGTCGAGGCGTGTACAGCAATTTCAGAGTTATATCATGATATTAAGTATGCTTGAACCACAGAATTACTGTTTTTAATTTCTCCACAAACATGACCTGTTACTTGCATACACAATATATTAGAAGCTTGTTTGCATGCTTTTGTTGTTTGGATTGGTTCGTGGATTGTAGGTGGCAGAAGTATACTTGTACTACACTTGTAATATCATGACTGTAGGTGTTATGGCACAAATTGCATAATATACTGTATACTTTTATACAGGTTGTGGTTTGCACGTCCTCTATTTCAGTCGAAAAATTTTAAAGGTTGTTCATTTGTAATTACATACAGTACATACACGACCATTTCTAATTCCATGGTCTTTCCTGGTTTTGAGATCGTTCTACACTTTAAAACATCGCTGAAGGCATCCAAAATAGGCACTAATCCCCTTTGAACAGTAGACATTCTGCTTTGTAAATCCACTGATCTACATGTTTTGTCAGTATTTAATCAGTATGAACTGTATTGTACAACTTATCTCTAATTCCTTTACACATTTCTCCCATTCCCCTTGAAGAATCTTCAGCAGCATTTCTGTATTTTACATGCATACTGTACAGTATGTTTATAATTTCAATGTCTAACTATCTTTTTCTTCTCTCTCTTCCTCCCATTTGCATTATCTCTCCCCGGAGCAGAAGATTACGCCGTGGAAGGTAAGAACACTGTTTTCACTTGCTCACTTTGAAGGCGACTTGACGTACGCTGGTGTTAAAGCTGGATGTTAACATGATGAATTTGCGCTCCCTCGTCCGAGGGGCATTGTCAGCTTGGACTGCGGTTTGGATGACTAACAGGGGCTTTTGATTTGCTGCTACAAACCAAAGATTGATTTCTTTACCCTCTCAAAGCAACCCTTTCCTTTTTCTCATTACTTGATTTCATTTTGGTTTGTACCGAATGCTCAGTTGTGGTGTGTAATGGAAAAAAAAAAAATTATATATATATATTATTTTTGGGGTAAATAATAAGCAGTAATGTATGATACATTTCCCAGAGATGCGCTCCTCGACTACACGTGCTAGATTTCAGGTTAGATCATTATGTATGCATCCTTCAGGCTATAATTAGCTCGGTTTACTCTTCTGGGGGAATCACAGTTTTAATGGCTTATTTGTTTAATGGGTAGAATGCAAACCACAGCCATCTCCCAGGAGGAAGCCATGCATTATTCTACAGGGTCAGTGCTCTAGGGCTAACCTGCCAACACCGGTAGCTCTCAGAAACAGCAGTGAATGTGGTGTACTCCCTTATGCCTGGATGAGGTTGGTCATATACTAATGGATTCCCTGCTGGCTGAATTTGACTGTAATTGATAGGTGGCATGCACAGGTCTGGCTCTTTCAGGTTTGTTTGCTGGGATAAGCCGCAGGTATCTGTGAATGCTTTCCTATCAGAATTCACTGCTGATGAATTACCCTGTCTATCCACACTCAAGTCTTGAGAGAGAGTCACTATGGCAACACCAGCAGCCAGATGTTTCCTTAGCAGGCAAGCTGTTATCGGGAGCTGAGGTTGAAGATTGATACCACTGGATAGGGAAAGAAGGGAAACAGAGTGTTTATGTCGTTATCTAGACAAAGTAACTTAGTTGAACATGTTTAATGTAGATGTAGGTGTGGATTTAGATCCACAGGGGACAGTGACGAGGAAAAACTTGAAGACAGAGAAGAAACCGAAAGACAAAGGAATCCATTCTCTTCTTGGTGACACCAACCAGATGGTCGGACTATAAATCATACCAATATGCAGGTGTCGAATTGTAGAGACAAGCAGTACTAAGTATGGAAGTGTAAGAATACTGGTAATGAGTCATTGGAAAGTCTTTATATGATTACTGGAGTCCTTGGATACAAATCTTGGGTACAGATGCATACAACTAAGTTTGGTCTAAGCTAGGTCTTGGAAATGATTATAATTTAAATATAATTCCATTATTAGTGTTCTAAGCATCAGCCATTATCGAATAGTTTTTTGTTTTTTTTAACATCAGTCAAAAACTAACTGGAAGCATTATTTCGCATTACTGTACATTTTATAAAAGTTAGTTCCAACCGAGGAATCTGATGTGTGATCTGAGAGGCATTCCACGAGAAGTGATAATAGAGCATAACAGCACTGCGACGTTTAACTGTTTATATCACTCTGCATCACAGGTGTTCTAACAATCGCTAATTGCACTGTCAGTCAGAGCATGGGTGAAAGTAGGTCAGTATGGTCGGCAGTACTGGAAAGAGAGGAAAGCAGCTGCCTCCCAAACCCACATTCAGAACCAGTCATGGAAGCACTTTCAGCAAGAAAACACATCTGATAACGTTATGTCATCTTAAACAGACCTCTGTCTTCATAGTAACTGCTTATAAGTTGTTTTGAATTGCCTATGAACCGCCTGTATTGTGATATACAGCTAACTAGCTTCCAGCACAAGGCTGAATCCCAAATCCCTCTCTATTCCTTGATCAAGGGCACTACTGGTGGGTGGAACAATGGATTTTACAGTCTACATAGCACACTATTTTGGAGCCATCCCCAGAACTCACAGAAAATGTGTCTCTCAAAGGAGCTACTTCTAAAGTTTATGCAGCATGAAATTATGCATGACCAATCTTGCTTCCATGAAAATTTCAAGACACTAACTCTAACTATGTGTCCCAAAATTGGCCATTTTTCAGTCTTATACTGTCTTGCTTCAAACAATAATAATTGTAATAATTTTTTTTTTTTTATTATTTACATTTATATATTTTTATTTATATTTCTTTATTGCTAATAATATTTGTGTAAGCTTCTTAGAAGCATATGACCAGTGGAAATGCTTAAATTAAAGCATTTTGTGCAAAAACTGTAGTGTCTGTAACCATATCAAATTCATGTTGTAATACATCTTAACAATTTAGCATTTTAGAATAATAAAAAAATTTGGGTTGGTCTTTTCATGTGAAATCTAAATTAGTCAAGTTTCATCTCAATGATAATTAAGATTATTAAAAGATTTGAATTCTAAAAAGTTATGGTCACTACATAAAAGGGCATGCAATGTATCTGATAATACAAAATATAAATGTGTACGCATTTTAACAAATAACAAGGCATGGATCTGGAGATTACAAGCAGAAAGTATAGTATATATCTGAAAATTCACTTTTTCACCTAGGTGAGACATGTTTTAGCATCAATACCATGATTTGGCTGAAAGTAAATCCTGTAATCTTCACAGGTTTGTCCAACCTCTATGGTTTAATCTTCTCATCATTTGTTGAAGACTCGATATTGGATTTGGGTTTATAATCACACTTTACAGCCCTGGATGGAATAAACCTGCACTTTTATGGCTTTCTGTTCATCACAGTACGATCCAAGTTCACGTCCACCCTGCCTCCGGTAATTGGGCCAAGTGCATCATTCAGCATTTTATGATTGGCCAATCATAACCACAGGCACAGGTCACGGCCTCTGTCTAAAAATGTCCAAAACACAAAAAGAAGTGGAAAAACAGAACCCAAACAAATGAACAAAGTAATGTCTTGTCATAGCAGAAAGCTGCATTTAATTTGTCATCTGCTGACTTCGGTGAACTTGTTTAAAAAAGCAAACCACTGTGCACACCAACAAGGTCAAATAGAAAGTCCAGCTAAAAGGAATATTAGGGGTGAGTCTATGGTAGGTGTGTTACAGTGTGCTGTATCGTATGGTTCAACATGAGGTGATCAATTCAATATAACATCACGCTCAGGAGACTGTAGAATAAAGTATCCCACTTATTATAAGATACCAGGAGCCAAGTTTGATACAATAGCTCAATCTCTGCTCAATTCAGTCCAGGCTAAAGAAATCACTGATTAGTTCATACTGTAGTAGTGCTCGGAGATATGACCTTACATCAATATCATAATTAATTGAATTTTTTTTCTTTGTACTGTAAAAACATAATTAAGTAAGTAATTCATTATTTTTAAGAAATACAGTAGAACCTCAATATACAAATTTAATCTGTCCTGGAGACGAGCTCTTAAGGTGAAATTATGTATTGAGAAATGCATTTTACAATAGGAAATACTGGAAATGCAGATAATCCATTCCAGAAACCCAAAAATATTACCAATATTACCACTTTTCAACACTATAATCATATTTTTGCATTACAAAAACAATCGAAACATTTAGAAAAGGCATAGGAGTAGAATATTAAATAACTAGACATTATACATCAATTAACCATAATTTATAATTCCTCTTGGCACCGGATGCTTTAAAAACGAAACTGAAAGCGGCTCTTTTTTTCCTGTTATCATCCTTGCTAACTTTTTTGGGACCCATGGTGCTATGTCTTAACTAAATCTTGTAAAAAAATGCAAAAAAAAAAAAAACCACTCACAAAAAAAAAAAAAATTATGACGAACATGCTTCTCTTGGATTTCCACTGATGAAAAATTAATTTTGAACGTCTCCAGTACATTTAGCAAAATTCAGTTCTTAAGGCAAATATTCATAAGGGAGGTCAATCCAGTGCTGAGGTTATGCTCAAATAATAATAATAATAATAATAATGATGATAATATTAATAATACTTGTTGAGGGCATGATTACTTCAATTAAAGAATCTGAATGTTGGGTTTTGATGAATTTTGAGTAATTGCACAGCACTAGCTCATACCAGCCGATATGAGGTCAGTAATGGAGAATGCGGAATTCAAAAACACATCTAGTGCTTCCTAAAGCAACATGACATTCAGAGTATTGCTAGCTACAGTAACAGCAGGATGGGAAACATGAAACGCCATACTTCAAACACGCCCCATTGAGAGTGGCACTAATGGAAGGGTGGCGAGAGCCAATGTTCAATTAGCCAGATTTTTTATTTATAGTAAACATCTTTGGTTTTAGTCAAAAGTCAAAACTAGAAACCAATGTATAATTTTAACATTTTTACAATTCTGACAGGTAACCCTACTTTAAAGACACATTCATTAGTCCTATATGAAAAAAAACAAAAACAAAAGCATGCATGAATGCCTCCCTATATTCCTACAGTATGTACCATACATATAGCAAGCGTTCTTCTCCTCATTCATGTGTATCAGATTTACTTTGAGTTGAGAGCAGTCCTGACCGAGTGGAGTGTGCCGGTGAACCGGAATGTGATGGTGTCCTGATCAGTTTCACTCGGCTGCCTGGCAGGGAGTGAGAGGAATGTCTCTCCCACTGGGAAAGCTGCACTGTTGACATCAGAGCTGAGCCGTCTCGCCCCGAGAACATGCTTATTTACATTTCACAGGGAAAAAAATCTCGATGCAGTGGGGGGGTTTGGTGAACTCGAGCTGATGCAATATTTGTAGAATTATGGTAGACAACAGCATGGCGCTGTACTTGATGTCAGAATGAGGATCTTGGCTTTACATCAAACTAATTACAGCCTCTCTTACATATAATTATTTTGTTTTTTCATCACATTTGACAATACCGAGGTCCAGATTCAGGTTTTTTTTTTAATGCGCTTGTTCGGACATGTTACAGTATTGCCCATATTTAATTTGGGGGAAATTTCTAACCGCCAGCCAAAACTACCAGACTTACCAGATTTTTTTAAATACATAATATTGTTTATTATTATTATGATTATTATTATTACCTTTTAAATCTGTTTAAGAGAGAGAGAGAGAGAGAGAGAAAAAGATGCTGTTAAGAGATGGGCTGTTATAACCCAAGTGATAACAGGAAGTTATAACACCAAGGTAACACCATAAACTCATAAAAACAGACATTATGAATTAATTTAAAAAATAAAAGATTAGTGTGATATTAGAAGAATGAAACACTTCAGGATGTGGTATCAGAGGAAAATGATTAACTTCAGAGTGAAAATCACATGGCAGTGACACCTTTCATTGGTTGATAGATTTCCTCTGACAGTATGCCTGATTATATTTTAGTCCTTGGGTAATTCTTTATGATTTTTACTTTTTTTATTTTAACTAGTCAATGCTTTTTTCAATAGTCAATTTACATGACCAGTTGCACTTATCTTACGTGCTTATAATGCCTAGCTTTTACACTAGAACTGATCCCAGACAACCATGTTAAGCTGGACCAGAGATTGGATGCTCAACTTTGGAAACAGGTTCCGCACTTGATTAAAAATGCACAGTATTTTTTGAGACCTAATATAAAATAAATGATTATATATTAGCCCAGTGTGTGCATACATTCCTCTTAACGCATTAGTCCCATTATAAATGCAGAAGTCCTTCTTCATAGATCTGCTCACTATCAGGGGTATTTGGGGCATCAATTTAATCACTTAATTAAGCTAGTGGCAAGCAACTCTCATGGTTTCCTTCTGAGGGCAAGCATACTTAAAATGGATCCTTGGTATTACACCAAGCGTAAGTTTTTCGTCCCTTGCAGATCACTCTACACGGCCCTATTTTAGGGAGTTTTGTCTAATTAGGGGCACTGACCGAGCGCTCGAAAGGTTGTCCTAGATTGATGATTTCTAGGCAGCTTTAAAACCCAGTAGGAGGGGGGAACACTGAACCTGGAGGTAATTTGCTGAGAAAGCTATGGAAATTGATGAGCTGGAAGTACAGTGACCTGTTTTTTTTTTTTTCCATCTGACACACTTTCGGTATAACCAGCGACATCGGAGGCCACAATTTACCTGGAATATATGCGCACTTCAGGCGGACAGTGAAATAGTTCTCAGTACACGTAACTGCCTTTAAAATGGGTCAAGATCAAGTAAGTTCAGAGATTTGTTTTGTGGGGTATGTGGATCAGAGCGGTTGGTATTCTTTCTTTTCTGTCAATCATTGATCTTATCCTTATCAGAACTTTTAATAATTTATTTTTGAGGCAGTGGAGATTAAATTTGTTCAGATGTTGATAAAAAAAAAAAAAGGGTTTTATTTTCTTCCTAAAGACTCCATGGAGTTTGGAGTGGAAAGGTGTTTAGTTAAGATTATTCTGAAAGATCTAAACTAGATTTATGGATTACCAGAAACAACGCAATGACAATTATTATTTTTTTTTTTTTGGAATTACAAAAAACTGCAATGTTTCAGTGTATTAACCTATTTTTTTTTCTTTCATTACTATTCCATTTTTTTTTTTAGTAATCCTTGAGGAAATGACAAGCATTATTGACTAATCCTGGGTTTAGACTAAACGATTTTGGGTCATTTATTGTTGCTGCACATTCTCTTCGGTCTCAATGAGAGTAAATCGATGGTTGGTGAGTAGGCCACACTACACGTTTGAGGACACCTGAGCTTTACCTCTTAAGACCCCACTGACCTTATATACTGTAGGCATTCCTTGGCCATTAATATATTAGTCCTTGCTCAAAACACTGACTCAGTTCAATAAACGGAAAGAGACAATGAGGTCCAGTAGACCTCATGTCTTAAGTTATTTACAAAGTTCTAGCAATGATAGAAATGTTTTTTGACCACTGGTACGACACTTAACTAAAAACAACCAAAAAGATTACCAAAAGTTATGTACTATAATATAAACTGATGAAACAGCAAACAATCATTTAAAATATTAATACAACCAGACTACATGCTTGATGCCTCATACACTGAGGTGCAAAGTAAGCACTTATGGTAATTTACAGAAAATATGCACATTGCCTCAAGCTCATGTTAAATAATAAACATTTTTTTCTTTTTATCCAAGACAAGAAAAGAATGAATATTTGCTTTTAAATATGTGTATTTTCAAGGCATAACATTGATACAGTACCATTGATACTACAGATAACTTCCCAGCAGGAACCCAAACATTGGATGACCGTTGTACTTACGTTGTGATGATGTTCATCATTGGAACTGAGGCAACACTGAATAAATGACCCAAAAACAACATTAAAAAACAAGGTAAAAAAAAAACTGTATTTGGAGCTTTTATGCCCATTAGCATCCATTAGCACGACGTCCACATCCGATGGTCCCTGAAGTTTCTAACAGGGTTTAGAATTCCGATTGGGACGAACACAGCAGCCTCCCACACACATCGTGTGTATCTCATGTTGCACATCTCTGTTTCATTTTCTTTGTGAAATATTACCCTGAGGTGTGCCTAAGTCCCCAAAATACTTTAACTTACAGTAATATGCTGCTTGCATCGTGTTCAAACTGCATCATGTACGGTTTCACAGAAAAGGTTGTTATTTATTTATGTATTTTAAGTTAGATTAATGTTTCAAATCAGACATAAATATAACCTTTAGGGAACATTCCTTCTTGGTCCCACAGAAATATTTTTAACCTTTATTTTGTAACAGCGCGCAAGACCCAAGGATCCTAAGCATACAGGTTTTTTACAGAAGGTTACTGGAACGGTGCCCTGGAGAACCGTGTTTGGATCCCAGCTGGTGCTGCATCCATCCGCTGGGAAAAACAACATTTTATGGTCCTACATAAAATATCCAGAAGACATTCTCTGAAGGTTCACATTCATCCAAAGGTCTTGGAAACATAAAGGGAGCACTTTTAGGGAATATCTGTAGGGTACCTTTAGGAGATGTGACTTGCTCAAGGACCCAACAGTGGTAACTTGGTGGTGGCGGGGTTTGAACCTGAGACCTTCCAGTCAGTAGTCAAATGCGTAACCACTACTTTCTATATCAAACTGTTTCCTGCACAGGCCATCGGTTTGGTATTAATATTGTTGTCATTGTGTTAAGAGTATTTGTTCAGTGTTATCCCATAGTCAATGTTGTTGCGACGTCATTTCATAAAAGTAATTCTTAGTAACTCAACTCCTGTATTTAGGGTTGCGGGGGGGCCTGGAGCCTATCCCAGGAGGCTTAGGGCACGAGGCAGGGTACACCCTGGACAGGGTGCCAATTTATCGTGTGGCACACACACATACACACACCCATTCACACATTACGGGCAATTTGGGAACGCCAATTAGCCCAACCTGCATGTCTTTGGACTGTGGGAGGAAACCGGAGTATCTGGAGGAAACCCACCAAGCACGGGGCGAACATGCAAACTCCATGCACACAGAGACGGGAATCGAGCCTGGCCGAAAATCGAACCCGGACCCTGGAGGTGCAAGGCGACAGTGCTAACCACTACACCACCGTGCCGCCCAAAGTATTTCTCACTTTCAAAAATATCTTAATACCAACATTGTCATTAATGTTTGCAATGTTGCCAAATTAACATCGGCACAACTTTCAGCAGAAGCTGCTTTTGTTCTGCTTTTCTGCTCACCGTGGCTATACAGAGTTGTGTTACCACAGACCTCCTGTCAGTTCAAAGCAGTCTTGCAGGTTCTCTCTGAACTTTCTCAAAAGATCATTTACACCAAGCGGACTGATTCTCGTTAAATGTTTTAGTATCCTAAGCTTGTTTAATTACAGAGTTGCATTCCAGTAGATTATTGAAGTACAGTATTGCATTATTGCAGTTATTTTGCAGTCTTGTAGCTGGATCTGATGTTTCCAAGAAGTAGTTCAGTAACACTAATTATTGAGGTAGAAATTGAAGACTCTTTTATGTGATATTTGACTGCAACCGTGTAATTATTTTGCATCTGTTGTTAAGGATGCACAGCGTGTGCACTGAAGGTCAGACAGACCTTTTTTTTTTTTTTTGCTTTTCTTTTCTTTTTTTAATGCGCACAAGATGAGGCTGAATGAAATGAAGGTCATTTGATGTGCACACACAAAGCACAAGAGCAGGTGCAAAATAGTCCTTATGTCAGGCCCACCGTACATGTTATCCAAGCCTGGAATAAAGCATTTGGGAAAGCCTCTTAGGAGAAACACACACTTCTACCCTGACACACAAACACACACACATACACAGCCGTGAACAATAAACAAACTATAACTCATAGTAATGCAATATTCAATATTGTCAACACACAATCAAGTCTTTCTCTTCTTTTTTTTGTATGTATTGACTTACGCCACATCTTGGCAGACATGCATAATGAAAAAAAAAAATGAAAAGGCTGTAATTAGGCTAAAAGGTTTGAGTGGGAATAGGAACTGTTACCCCAAATATTTTTAAATGATGTGAGGATGCATCTGAGAAAATGAGAAAGAATTGAGCCAAGGCAAGTCTGTCTGTCTGTCTATCTATCTATACCAGTCAGCCATCACACATTAAAATTGATTATCAATTGTATACCAGTAAACTGGCGACAGGATCGTGGGCACCCAAGGCTCACCCATGCCTTTAGTGAAAAACTCAACAGAAAACTCAATGCAACACAAATCACAGAAAAAAATGAAACTCTGGTGATGATAGAAAGGCACCAGAACACCCAATGCACCATAGCCTGCCGCGAACCTGCCCTCCAGATCGCAATCCAGTTGAGCATTCATTGGAGATCCTGGATAAACAATCCACAGAGGCCCCACCCTCCAACCCACAGCACCCAAAGGAGCTCCTGCCAACATTCTAGTGCCAAACACCAATCATTCCTTGAAGGGCCAGAGCAACCCTGTTAAGGAGGAACCAAAATAAAAATAAACTAGGTTATAATGTTAACATTATGGCAGATTGGTGAATCTGTCTATTTTTAAGTGGGAGGGATTGAAAGTAGCTCCTTTGAAAATGTATTTGAATCACAGCTTTTACCAGCTTCCAGTTAAATTTAAAACCCTTTCACAATGTCTGCTTTCTCTTTCTGCATGTCAGTGGATTTCTAAACCATCATGATGGCGAGGTTGTCTTATGTAATAATAAAATCTGATTCAAAGCAAATGCACAGTTATCAGTTCAAATCAGAGTAACATGTATAGAAAACGCTCGCTCCCTCCTGGAAACTGGTGGTAGTAGAATCCGCCTCGTTTTTCTGTTGTCTTATCCTTCTCCAGCAGACGGACTCGAGTGAGACCCTAAAGGCATAAAGGCTGGCTTTAGCACAATCCTTAATCCTATGTCATAAATCAAAGCTCTGCACAGATCCAGCTGCCTGGGTATCCATTTTGCGAGCACACACACACACACACACACACACTTGTCCTGATCTCGCTTTGCTCTTCTCAGTGCCACTCTCCGAGTTAGAGAGATGTTGAACAGGGCAGATTTGATAGAGTTGCTGTTATTGAGTAGCCTATATCCCACATGAATTGGGGTTACAGGGCATTTGGAAATGGCGTTGCCTTTGTTTTTTCACTTATTGCTTCTTTTTCACTGCTGTGACTTAGCTGCACTTTGAGCACCCCTGTGTCATTCTCTTACTACTTGTATTATAAATTGTTT
>JAOVVB010000034.1:4631410-4642189 GCA_028570985.1 Heterobranchus longifilis | reverse complement strand
TTAAAGATGAGGTAAAAATGCTATCAAAACCTACCTGTCCCTATGTAACAAAGTAATTGCTCCCGTGGTAAATCATAAATGAACTGTGATTTTTGGAAAGCTGAGTTAAATTTCACTTGCCACACCCAGGCCTGATTACTGCCAGATCAGTTGAATCAAGAACTCACCTGTCTGACAAAGTCAAGTGCACTAAAAGATCTAAAAAAGCAACACGATCTAAAGAAATTTAACACTATTAAGGGTTACCAGGCCATTTCTAAGGCTTTGGGACTCCAGCAAACCATGGTGAGAGCCAGTACTGTATATACAAATGGAGAAAACTTGGAACAGTGGTGAACCCTCCCAGGAGTGGCCGACCTACCAAAATTACTCCAAGAGCAAAACAAAGTCTCATCCTGGAGCTCATAAAAAATCCAGAACAACATTTAAAGTACTGAAGGCCTCTGTTGCCTCAGTGTTCATGATTCAAAAAGAGTCTGGGCAAAAATGGCATCCTTGGGAGAGTTCCAAGGTGAAAGCCACTGCTGACCAATAAAAAAGAAAACTCACAAAAGTCTCACATTTGCCAAAAAAATATCTTGATTATCCCAAAGACTTTCAGGTTAAACTGTCCAATGAGACTAAATTTAGCAAAGAAGAGTGGGTCAAAATTCCTCTACAGCGATGTAAAAGACGCATTGCCGGTTATCACAAATGCTTGATTGCAGTTAATGCCACCAAGGGTGGTACAACCATTTATTACTATAGGTTTAGGGGCAATTACTTTTTCACGTAGTACCAGGTAGGTTTGGGTAGCTTTTTCCCTTAATAAATGAAATCATCATTTAAAAACTTTTGTTTTTGTCATTTGTTTAATGATGTCAATCATTTAAGTGTGACAAATATGCAAAAAAAAAAAAATATTTAATCAGGAAGGGGCAAATACTTTTTCATGAGACTGTAAGTGAGAGAGAGAGAGGAGACAGTGTGCCCGACAGACAGTAGAAGAGATTACTGTAACATACAGTACAAAGAAAGAGAGAGAGAGAGAAATGGAAATAGATGTAATGTAGTGTTTCTAAAATTCCTCTTCTGGTGTAAATGTGTAAATCTTTCCTCAGTGCGCCATCGCTAATCATCACACTTCTCTACCACATTTTCATATCTGGATGCATGGCCTCATCAGTTAAAATAACACGCATTCTGCATAATTGGCTTGACATTTTGGTGGTGTCAGCTGAGCGAACATAACACACTTTTTTTTTTCTTCATCTCTCAGCCAAACATCCTTCTGTCTCTTTTCATCTTGGTCATACTTACAAAGTTCTTGCAAAGCTTTTTTTTTTTTTTAGGGGGGGGGGGCTCATATGTATAAAAAAAAAAGTACAGAAACAACAGTACTGGTGTAGAAGCTTGTTTGTGCTTTAGAGCATTAATTATCCTGTTATGAAACTAGCTTGTTTATTTGTGCTTTAATTACAGGCCCTTTTTTTCTTTCTTTCTCTCTAAGACGCATTATCAAATTTGCATGATTTTTCACAGTCCCCAAGTGTGGTTGATTAAAAGAGACAGGTTTTTAATTTCATGTTGTCTATCTGTGTTAATGATGCTTTTAGACTATTTTTTTAATGATTAATTTAAAAAAAAAAAAAGAAAAAGAAAAGAAGATAAAGTAAAAAAATATATCTAGATATCTAAATACGAGGGGCATTCAAGTCAAACCGGGACTTTTAATGCGGAATGATATCACACCGTTATGAGCGTTAAAACTGTCTTTATTTCTCTTATCCCAGTGTTTCACTAGTTCTTGGATACAAGTAAGGTAGAACGTTTTCTCAGCACACCAGAGCCATAATCAGCCTGCTTCATGTCTGAAATAGCGGCCTCCCAGGAACTCCCTTAATGGCTTAAACGTGTGCAAAATGGCTTGGAGCGAGGTTTGGGTGAGGATTAAGTGTATAGTTCCCGCAGACAGATGCGTCTCTTACACAAGTTGGCGAGAAAGTTATCCTTCAATCAGATACAACCAATACTGTATGTGGTCATGTGACTTGAATAAGATCTTGCAGATTGCATTCGTACAGCATTCAAGTCAAATGGCCGTGCATCAGATATGTATCCGATCTATGACCACATACTAAATACAGGTTTTTCAGATCTGATCTAAAGAACATCAGATTTCTGATCAGAGAATGTGTTACAATGATGACTATACAAGGCATATGAGTACACATACTGTACACATAAACCAAGCAATAATCAATTCATTAATAATTCATGGTTTATTATAAGACAAAATACATATTCCTAAAGCTTTTCCTATACATTTTCTTGATAAGTTATATATCCAAGGGGCTCAGAGAATTACAGCAGGCATAAAACAGAAACACATCAGACATCCTGTTGTGCATTCACCATCTTCCACATACACAAATTCACAAATGCACACTATTTTCTGGTATTGCTGTTATTATTGAACGGAGAGAGAGAGAGAGAGTAAAAGAGAGAGAGTATTCCCCTCCCAGCATTAAAGCGAATGCTTTTCACTCAGGAGCCAGGCCACTGTTTATTTTTATGCTTGTGTAATCTGCCTCTGTTGTATTAAAACGATTTTTGCGATGTCTTGCGAATCCACTTATCCATTTATCTCTCTTACATTTAATTACCCGTTATTATGCATTTCATTATTCTACAGCGTGTTGTTTGGCATGGAGTCGATTTCTTCATTGTGCACATTATTATCGGTACAGAGAACATAATACCATTTTGTAGGTTGATTCCCCTGAATGGATGAATAAAATGCTTACAAAATGATCCCAAGCACAAATCAGGATTTTGGCATCAATGCTGTCAACGTGACGGGAATCGGGTTGCCATATTTGGACTTAAGAAGTAGACACAAAAGTAGACACGTCTAGGAATAAATACTATAGAAATACACTATACTTTGAATAAATTCCTATATAGTACAGGATCTGACGTGTTCAGTTAATCAGTCAAATCTATACAGCATTAAGAAGTAATTAAAATGTTCATTCACCATAAAGACTTCATGAACAGTGCTGCAGGCAATGGTGCGCTCTAAATCCCCTGCTGATCCATTTTGATTGGCACAAACACACACGCAGACACACATATATACACACACTTACATATAAATGTCTATCCTGTTATTTTCTGAAAGTAAGATCAGGTGCAGTGGTGAGTCATGGGTATTAGGTAGCTCTGCTCTGTTCTCCTTCTGACATTTCATTTTCATGTAGCCACCCATTAAATGTCAAAAAACCCGCACTGTCCTCTTACTACATGGATATGAGTTATTCATTTAATTCCGCCAATATGAAGTGGTCACATAATGGATTCAAGCAGAGATGGGAAATTTTACCCACTGGTCGCTAGGGAATGTACAGTACTATACTGTCTTCCAAGTTTTGATTTGGCGAACTTAAGCTTTGTGGTGACCAATTCATATGTGTAAATGATTCCTTCTGGACTATAGTATGGCCGTGTCAGCAGGCGAGAAATAAATCCGTTGATGGGATAACCTGGTCATTCAGTACATTCAGGTCAGCATCTGACTTGACGTTATTGCCAAATAACGTTGCTGAGCCTAGTCCTGACCAACTGAAGCAACCCTAGATCATAACACTGCCTACAGAAGCTTGTACAGGGGGCACAACATATGATGGGTGGATCGCTTCATGCGCTTCCCTTCTTACCCTGACATGCCCTTTGCTCTAAAAGAGGATAATTTTTCATTGCTCCAAAAGTTCTTCAGTCTTTATGCCTATTTTAAGTTTTATTTTTTTTTGGTTGTGCAGCTGTTTAGTCATTTTTTATGGCATTGTGTGTAGGAAAAGATTTTTAGTTTTATTGTAAAAAAAAAAAAAAAGCTAAATTTTTGCATTTTTATGATGGAAATGTTAGAATAACTTGTCGTCAACTTCAAGTGACAAATCTGTCTGTGGGAACTGTACACTCAATCCTTACTCAAATCTCGCTCCAAGCCATTTCCACATGCTTGGGCCATTAAAGGAGTTGTTGGGAGGCTAGCATTTCTGACATGAGGGAGGCAGTCTGATCATAACTCCGATATTAAGAAAACATTTGTATCCAAGAAGGCGGCACGGTGGTGTAGTGGTTAGCCCTGTTGCCTTGCACCTCCAGGGTCTGGGTTCGATTCCTGGCCAGGCTCGATTCCCGTCTCTGTGTGCATGGAGTTTGCATGTTTGCAAAGCGGTATAGAAGATGAGTGAGTGAGTGAGTTTTCTAATAAAATGAGCTTTTTATGTTTTTGTTTTTTTTAACTTTGCATTGTTAATACACTTTAATGTGCTCATTATGATTTTTTAACTTTAATTTTAACCTAGCTTTAATATTTTTCTACACCTTGTTGCTTGTATGTTGTGAACTTAGCTACAGTAGACAGTACTCTATCTAAGTAACCTTTCTATCTATCTGTCTATCTATCTATCAATCTATCTATCTACAGTATATATGTAATTTAATTTTTTATAATTTTAGACTTTTTTTTAAAACAATAGTTATGTGCGTGGCGTGTTGTTACGTAACATCATGACTCAATAAATATCTCATCATGTACAGTTCCTAATAACTGAAACCATTAAGCTTTACTTCCACCTTGCTGAACACAGTAAGATCAACTCACGCTCATCCTCGACCTGATGATGTCAAGTGGAGATATCAGACGCACAACCTGCGCCTGATATTTGCACAAGCCTGTGTTTATTTAAATGTTTCATATAGCATGCTGAGAAGAGGAAATCCGTGCAACACAGCCAGGTAAAGGGTGTTTCCTGGAGCTGTTCCCGTGCCTCGTGGCTATCCAGAAGAACAAATGTCATACTGTCTGAGGAACCGACAATCAGAACCACAACTGTGAAGAATAATTGCTTCGCTTTGATGAACAGAACTGCTTATCTATGGAAAGATGAACAAATCTACATATCTCTATCATTTATCAGATATAGACAAAATGCAAAATAGTTCTGATGCAACTCTATTGTTCATTCATGCTCCTTTAACACGTCTTTACTGTGTTTCCACTGGGTATGAGTTAGCATTCATGCTGATTGCCTCACGGTGACCTTTCCATCATGTTTAATGAACAGGATTATGGGATTGTCTTTTTAATCTAGACAAAACAGGCAGCCATAAAAGGTACCCTTAAAAGGTCTTTATTCTGGCTTCAGTAGTGAGACTTTAAAATGTCCCTAATAACTTCTGCTCCACAATTAACCACATAAAAATCGAAATCACAATATGAACCTGTGCAATTATTAAATTGCAAAAAAGGCTGCAAGTGATTACAGGGAATATATGCATAGTCAAGAATTTATTTAAAGTTTGTCAGTACTACTTTTGATTATACGTTTGAGATGGTAAATAAATAGTGGCAAACATCCTCTTAATGAGATCATCCAATGGTTACATAACAGTTTAAATTGCAAACTGTCCAAATAATTCCAAAGTGATTTTCTGATCAAACCGTGCAGCCCTACTAACAGCAGAATAATGTGCACGCTGAATGACACCAGCTACGGCTTTTCACTACAGGTTTAGTCTTTCTAAAATTAGTTTCACAGGAAATCTACACTGGCACTTCTGTGCCGTATATTTTCATATCTTCCTGTACCTCGTAATTTAACTGTGCAATTGATTTTCTAAATAAATGGCTTTGCAAATGGTGTTTGGAAATTAACTTTTAAGGTATGATTACATAATAAATATTTATGCCACTGTTCTATCGTGTCTTTGACTCTAATTTTTCCCAGAAGGTGTTGGTTAATTTTCTATAACAGCAGTTTTGACAGTCATTTTGGCTGAAAGACAAAGCACAGGTTTATATTAATGCTCTTGTTTGAATATGTTATAGTCTCTATAGTAACAACTCGCTTTATGGCACAACAAAAGCTATGCTGTTATTTAACAAAGAACCAACATATCGTGATTTTTTAAAAAAGTTTTCTATAATAAGACTTTGAGTTTAGATTTATAGAAGAAGTCTCAACTCTTAGTAAAAAAATCTGTATATTTTACACGTCTTCAGAACAGATAAGTTCCTGCTTTCCTAAAGTTTGGTCTGAGATGTAATATTCAATCGATTTAAATTACTTTTTCACTAATGCCCTGCACCAAGCATGTCTTTAAAGATGGGTTAAGTTTAAAATGTTAGCGAAACAATTCGTTTACATTTTAACAAACATTAGAACAAATGATCATTCCTGCACCCACAGCATTCACATCAAATTTTCAGTCATGGAAACATGTAACCATTGATCTATATGGCTTTACTAGTTCTCATGAATACCGGAAACCCTATGTACCCACTCCCTATGATTCACACCTGTGGCATCATAAGACTAAAATACAGTATCTTTGAGGTTATGAGGTTGTGCTTGTTTCCTACGAATAGCTTCCTCATTTTCCTTAGGTCAGCCAGTCGCCTCCGTCCATAATAAAATAAATGCTCCCTTGTTGACCTATAAAGTCCTACGATGTAGCTGCTTGAACATGATGTTCCGCCTCAAAATTTTTGGTATCTCATCTTTCAGATTTACATTTTTGTCTAAATGTGCGTTGCAGGGTTTAAAATACACTGAAGCATGATATTTACTTGTGACACACCCACCACAAAGTCCTTCCATTCACTGTTATTCCTCGTCTGTCGTTTTTCTTATTGAACCCCTCGGTTTTTAGTTTACTCAAAAGTACAGGATTACGTTGTTGCTCTGGTGACTTTGAATTGCCCAAGAGAAGCATTGGATCTGTTTAAATGGCAAGATGTTCCTCAATTCAAAATACCGCAATGGATATCAGATTCAGGTTCGCTTACAGTTAATCCAAACCAAAAAACGAATATACTTCCCAACACAAGTTTAGCATTTTCACAGGGTTCCCATAGTCCCATAGTACTTGTGTTTTAGTGTTAAATTAAAAATCAACTTACCTTATTAACCCAAAAAACAACTGCTGAAATTAGTAGTTTGGCCTACCTCACCCTTTTACATTTGTAAAATAAACTAATCAGGCTAGAGCACCTAACATGCACTGTGATGCAAACACACCATGGCCGGCTATACCAAAGTTCGAGTGGTTAATAACATTTCTTAAGACTATAATTCATCTATTTTAAGGATTATGAAATCCATTATTCCCTTTTTTCAACCAGGTATAAATGTGATTCATATTGGTTATGGTTGGTTTGGTGCCAACTACCAATTGGTTCCCAATGGGTTTCCAAACACCAATGCAAACGTAATTTTATTTGGTAGAAAGATGTGTTCGACTATAGGCTTTTGCAAACTTAAAATAGTTTATTAATTCCACAAATAGTATAACTTACTTAACAATGACACTAATAGTACATCTAGTTGCTGTTTAACCGTGATGTTAGTTTCAGTACTGCATGGCTGCGTGCAGGTGCAGTGATCTCCGGATGTGTTGACTCATTAAATTAACCCGAGTTAAGCAACTTCTCTCTAGTCAACAGTGATGATTGTAAAGGTGGTGGCCCCCACAGGACAAACTTTAACTAAAACCCAAAGCAAGAAAAAACACAAAGTCCAGACAGTCAGTTCATAATACACAGGGTGGAGAAGATGGCCCAGCAGTCTACCGTCTTTCTCCCATCCTTACAGACACCACCTCAAACTTCTCAAGTCTCCAAATAGTCTATATCCACAAAACGAACTTCCAGAAATCCTGAGGAGTTTTGATTACAGGGTGCTATCCATCTATTTATATAAAAAGAAAGGTTTTGTTTGTATATTGGTCAGAACTCGCTCTTCCAGTGATATCTTTATATTTCATACATAAAATTTCTGTCTGTCTGTATATATGTACGTATGTATGTATGTATGTACAGCCAGATTTTGTCACAGCATCACACAAAACTGGCAGGTTAGATTTTAATGTAACTTTGGCAGCATTTGGTATTTGCCTAAAGTTAAACCTGTGCCATAAATTAAATGAAAATGTTGAGTAAAAGTGATGTTATGAACAGTTATACTGATATAATAATATCACTGATTACATTAAAGCTGATCAGCTTATTTTTTGCTTTAACCCTTTAACTATTTCTACAAACTCTTTTCCCATCAAGAACACGTACTTACGCTAGTCTTAAATAGAGCAAACCAAAAAGCTTATAGAGCTTGTCATACAGAAATATCACATACAGATCAGAGCTCAATTCTTGGTGAAATCGATCAAGCAGAGGTAATTCAATGGTATAAATCAAACTGTGGCTACTGGACTCTCATAACCAGGTTAACTGTTTTTGATTATTTTTTAAAAATGGATAGTAGATTTAGAAAAGTATGAAGAGTTTTTATTTGTCCATTTGAGGCATTTTATAAGACAACATTTACGTACATATTGTCCATCGGCCCTCTCTAATATTCAATGAAAATACTTGATGTGGGTGTTATGATCTACTGGTAGGCGGGACGGTGGCTTAGTGGTTAGCCCAGTTAGCCCACACTTCCAGGGTTGGGGGTTTGAATAACGCCTCCGGTCTGCATATGTACAGTTTTCATTGTCTCTCCATGCTTGGTGGGTTTTCTTTGGGTATTCCAGTTTCTTTACAAGTGCAGTATACATAGTGTATGAATGTGAATGGGTGAGAAAGCTGGAGTACCACGCTCATAACCAATTATACCTACAGTATATGATACAGGGGCCAAACAAAAGCAACTACTCATTTTACAGTGTAGTATAACTCACAGGTCATGAGAACAAAGGTTTTCAAATTCTAATGAAACTAATATTGAATTCTTTATCCCAAAAGCCTGAAGGACAACAATCACCTATGTAGATGGTCTGAGTCTGGATGGATCAAAGTAAAGACACATCCTTATAGGAAACATGTTCAGTACTTCAGACTTAGGGGCATGGCAACAAGAGAGTGGTTTAAAACTTGAGTCAGAAAATTTCACTGAGTGTCTCTGAGTGTCCCAGCCACAGCAAAGTCTTACATCTAATAGAACATCTCTATATAGACCTGAAAATACAGCAAATCACCCAAATAAACCTTGATGGAGGCTGAGAGGTTCTGCAGAGAGAAATGAGAGAAAATCTAAAACCCAAATATGCCAAGCACCACAAGAACATATGCAATGTGAAAAGCACAGAAAGAGTCTAAGAACTTGTGTAATATTTCTGGTTTTTGGTCTAAAAGATTATGGACTGCGTGCAGGTGCAGTGATCTCTGGAGTTATGTCAGTCCTTCTGCAAATATATAAGTGAAACAAATTTGATAAATAAGGCTTAAGCACAACATAGGGCGAAAAAAGTGACGGGTGTAAACATCAGCAATAAGAAAACAATACGGTGGGTACATGACATTTTCACATTCTATGGGTTGAGTGATAAAAAAAACATGCGTCCCTACAAATGTGATTTGGTGACATTACGAAGGGAGTGCAAGTCAAACCAGGACTTATGATGAAATTTCCCATGACTGAAGGAGTAACTGATTGACATTTACAAAAAAACATTTGAATTTTAAATAAGGCCGTACATTCGTGAATGATGATCCCAGCCAAGGTGCCTCGGAGCCTTGCAATGCAGTTGTTCACGTGAACATTCAGCAAGTGGAACACGTGCGTGATTCTTGAAAATCAGCTTGAGTCTGGGAACCAATACACAGTCATACACGAACACCACTTGCACATTACAGGAATTCGGCTGGAAGCTATTGCCTCATCATCCCCCGAAACATCCTGGCCACAGGGTTGGTACTCATGCTTGCGCATTAAAGGTGTTCCTGGAAGGCCAGCATTTCAGAAGTAAAACAAGCATGGTATCTTGATTGTATCCAAGCACTAGTGAAACGCTGGGATAAGTGCATTAATGTAGTGTGGGATTATATTGAAAAATAATGGCATAACTCTCATAACTTTATTCTGTTATTCTGGTTTGACTTGAACGCCGCAGGTATTACAAACGCATTAGATTACCCTGGAGCAGTAAATATTTAAAAGGTTGAGAGGAATTTCAGTGTTTGCATGAAGAAACTGTAAAACATCTGTGATTTATGAAGTGACTTATGAAAACCAACCTCCTGATATCACCTTCTGTTTCTCTACACCATTTTAATGAGTGCGTCACATGCGGCAGTGACCTTTTCCGAGACGTGTGTGTACCTACAGAGCAACACGACTTTGGATTCCACTGAACAAGTGTAAAGTATAAAAGACAATCATGTAATACAATCATGTGACCAAAATAAGGTTTTTTTTAAGGACCAGAAATACAATTTATCAACACAGCTTATCGGGTGAGAAAAGAAATCTGCAGTGCGCTAAATTTGTGGCTGTGCTAATATAGTAAGCTCTGATATTGCAATAGCGAATAACGTATCGAACAACCTAACTTAGCTGTAAACACACTTCCTGTTGGACTTAATGGAATTTAAACTCTCCAGCAGAGAGTGGTTTATGCATTAAACAAGTAATGACCCTGAACGGTGCACAGTGAGCTCACTTACACACACACAATGCTTGATGTTTAGCATTTAGTTTAAGCATGGCTGCTCGGCAGGATGGCTAAGCCAAAATCGGAGTCATGTATTTATTGTAAGGGGAATTCCATTTTTTTCTGCTTAAAGATCAGAATTTTGCTTATTAAATAGTAGGCGCAGTGACTTACCCATCTTTCCTTATCGCAACCCACACAACTTTAAAAACTCATATACGTTCTATACAGTGGTGTGAAAAACTATTTGCCCCCTTCCTGATTTCTTATTCTTTTGCATGTTTGTCACACAAAATGTTT
>JAOVVB010000034.1:4608515-4619073 GCA_028570985.1 Heterobranchus longifilis | reverse complement strand
ATTTGACCATTAATTTTGTGACATTATAGGGGAAGCTGAGCTTCCCTTGCAGTCTTAAAGAAATCGCCACTGGTATGGAGCCATATCGTTTTGAAGAATGCTCAGACAAGAGGATATAAAAGGATGCATGGTAAGGAACTTTATTGAGTACACGCTTATTCTCGTTGGAGTGTTTGTATCTTCAGTTTGGGGCTGTCCATGATGAACTTATATATGGTACATTTATTTCCAAGTCATGTATTCTAGCTCACATTCTTTCACTCTTCTCTATGCCTTCGTTTGCTCCGGACGTTTATTCTCTCTCACTTTCCTTTGTTTACTCTTCATCTCATGTCGCTTCATCTCTATTCTTTCCTCAACCTAGGCCTGCTATCTGCCCCTCCCCTTTCGCCGTGTCCCTGTCATTGACTCCCATCTATTCTCCCCCCTTCTCTCTCTCTCTCTCTCTCTCTCTCTCTCTCTGTCTTTCTGTGACATTTGGCCAAACCCATGTGACTGTCTGATGCACGGCCTCTGGTTTAAGGAGTATTTGTCTGCTCAGAGAGCCTGGCGAAGAGAGATAACAGGAGACCACACACCAAAAGCAGACGCACAAACACACACTCGCAGACCTCTCAACGCGGGAATACTTTGGACAATCACACAAACACTCCACGTGTAATCTTGGAGTCACGCTCACATGGATCAAGCAGGGAAGCATAGGTAAACATATTTTCTGTCTCAAAATCAACATAAAAATGGCAATGGAATTCGACACATATTCAAGAAGTGGACAGGCAGTGGGTGTATGCGTTAATTGGTATATACCCTTACTGGCCACTTTATAAGGAATACCTGTACACCTGTCTAATCATGCACTTAGTTATGTATATATACAGGCTATTGTGTGGCTGTGGTCAGAGATGAAGATGGACACCTTAAATCAAATAAGCACTCTTTGCAACCACGAGCAGAAAAGCACTTCAAAATGCAGAAATCTGATGTTTCATTGGACACAGACTTACCAAGATTGGACAGTTTTGATGGAAAAAAGATGCTCTCACTGTCAGTACCTGTATATCACGATATTTTAAATGTCATCATGCCATACTGTAACTTCGGGTATTAAAGAAGTATAACTAGAGCCTGACTGTCTTGTGTGTGAAATTGGAATCAAAACAAGAGAACCTAAGATTCCTTTAAACCATAAGATGAACATGTTCCAAGAGTGAACATTTTTAGCCATCATTAGGAGCCCGAGAGATATACGTTTGAGATCTGCACACAACTCTCGATGAAATTACCCTCATTCCCTTCATCTTAGACCGTGAGTTTGTCCTTTCTGAGTTTTCTATTTTAACTAGCTATTTAAAAACCCTCTTACTTTTTACACTCACACTCTCAGGCCCCAAAGTGTTGTCTGCAAGTCCGCCTGCCATTTTTTTTCCTCCTCCTTCAGGGACCCAGCAGATGGTGCCTGTTTAAAAACTCCAGTCACCGTGTGGACAGGGCCCCTGCTGAGGTAGCATTGATCATAGAAATGGAGAGGAAATGACATTGATCATTCGTACACCTCCGTGGAGCCAACTGCTCATGAATGCAAATCAACACACTGCAATTCAAAGAAAAAAAAAAAGCAAGCTGCTGACTGTTGAGGCTGCGAGGCAGTAAAGAGAGCTAAGGGGGTTTGTTAAAATGACAAAAAGTTGCCAGATGCTAATATCCACGCACAAAGTCGGATTGCTCCCTGCTGGCACGTACTGACTGATTAACATTGATACGGTATTAGCTGTTCACTCTGTGTGACGTGTAATCAACACTGCCACAAATAAACATCTTAATCAAACGCGTTAATGAATGTAAGAGCCATTCAATGCCCTTTAAATCCCAGAGACCTCCTGTCAATCTTATTTATGGAAGGGAAGAAAATCACAAATATATGAACAACTCCCATAGATACTTTGACCTGCAATGCAAAAAAAAAAAAATTATATATATATATGTACTGTGAGAAACTTTTGAATTTTTTTTTTATATTTTGCTTCCAAAGAGCCAGACATTCTTGTATTTTTTATATATTCTTGAGGAATAGTTCTCCAGACTTCCTTAAGGACTATTTTTGGCTCTAAGTTTTGGCAAGTTTTTGGTCTTCGTTTTCAGTCCAGTCACTGTACCCGAGCAGTTTTTATTTGTTAAGTTTTTGTTTGTTAAGCCACACAGTGACCTATGAATCATTCAAGCATTAAAAAATCCTCTAATTTTAGGCATGAACCAGTGAGAAACAGGTGCAGGAACAGACGAGAGGGAAAATGAGGTCACTGCTGAGATTGTTACATAAATTCGAATTCAAATTTAAATTTTATTTGTCACGTACACAGTCATACACAGTACGATATGCAGTGAAATGCTTACACGGCCGCCAGTGACCTTAAAAGTAAAAGCTTATTTATAAGAAATAAATATGAATAAAAAAGAAATACAATAGAAAATGAAATGAAATGAAATATTCTTAAACAAACAAATTTGTTCTGTTTTTTTTAAGTAACTTACATTTAATTTAATTAAATTTATTATGAAGAAAAAATGTATGGCAGTATTATATAAGCACAGGTTTTAGATCATGTAAATTACATATTTTCATTTTTTTATTTCAGTGATTATTAAGTATGATTAAATATGGTACTAGAAATTTAATTGAATATAACTAAATATAGGGACACAGGGATATAATGAAAAAAACCATTTTATTAAAAAAAAAAAAGGGAGCGATTTCATTAGCACATTATACCACATGGGACAACTTTTATTTTTTTTCTTAAAATGATAATTAGTTGTGGTGGACAGAGGACAGTATGGACTGGTATCAGGTGGTGTTTGTTGTGGCTCATCACTGTATGCTGTTATTTAAGAATTTGAGGATGTTCAATAAAACTATAATATTTCTCATGCGTCTCTTGTGTTTTATGCATAAGCAAATGAGCCATAAGCATATTATAAAGAAATATATATATTTAATCAAATTCAATATATTATGAAGTATATTGTTAAATATAAAATTAGATACATAAAGATATATATTTAAATATATTTCTCAATATATGAAAGCGGCAATTCCTTATATATTTTTCAAAATATTTTAATATATTAATACAATATATTATTCCATATAGTGTAAATATATTGAGATCAGAACACTAAATCATTCAATATATTGACAGTTAATATATAGAGAAATATATTTTCTTTCCTTAAGAGTATATTTTAGCCACCAGAAGCATTCATTGATTTTCTATACCGCTCACTGCTCATCCACAGGGGGGCATGGAACCTATCCCAGGATACTTTGGGCGTAAGCCGGGGATACTGTATACCCTGGACAGTCCATCTTCGGGCATACACAGACACACAACGGACAGTTTGGGAACCCAAATTAGCCCATCCAAGCTCCATGCACACAGATCCAAGAAGTCTCCTCCGAAAACCTCCAAGGTCCATCAAACCTTTGAGCATTGAGGTGCAAGGCTACAGAGCTAAACGCTACACCACTTTTCCGCCCCACAAGAAGCAAATGAATTGAAATCTAATGGAAAAGATTATTTCATGTACTAAAAGTTACTAATAATCGCACAATTATTAGCTATGAAATAACTATTAACCTCATAATTATTCCCCATACAAACCACTCCTACAACAATTATTAATCCACTTTAACCTGTTATAAATATACAGGCTTCAGACTAAGTATCTGCTCTTTTTTCGGCTGTTATTCCAGCGTTATATTAAGCCAAATATGACTAATCAAGAATGTAAATCAGTGTCACAGACCCATCGTTATTTGGTTTGAAAGACTGAAACCTTAGTGCTGTGTATATGAAACCATATTGTGTGTGGTTAAACATAATTGAAATTGATGGCACACTCGTAATATTTGGGATATTGATCCACCTTTAGAATTTCATCAAAAAGCACAGTCCAATTCTCTGTTTATCAGTCTCAGTCTGTGTGGCAGCCTGCGGCTAATCCCCTGCAATTACTTATCGTTACAGGCTTCATAACACAACAGCTGTTAAAATGAATCCCCCCTCTCAGATTGGCTCTATTTATTCCAGACATATATCATCTGTATCAGCTGATCCCAATTCTCTACTTTTCATTTTTCTTTTTCAAAAATGTTGGTTTTATGTCACGTTTCATTTTGTGGTTGCTGGGATTTTAGAATTGTGCTCTGTAATGGAATTATGTTTTCAGCTCCCAGCACCGTCTTACTGAAATCTCAAGGAACGGTGTGAAATGCAGATTGGGTGGAGTATGTTGGAAAGTGTGAAAAAGCATTTAACGTTGTGCTTCTCATTGCAGCTTAGCCTATTTTAAATCTGCTCAGGACACTTACCTTACAGTTTTGTAATACATTACCTTTTTTATAATAAAATACCTCCTAATGAAATCCTGGCAACACAGTACCCTGTAGAGTGTTGGTCGTTTACATTCGTGATCATATGGCTGACTGGGAGCTGCAGCTCACTGCTGTCGCCTAGCATCATAAGAAAGTATTCACATATCGCTAGCCTCGGAAAACCATCCATCATTGCAGAAGAATAATTACGGCTATCTTGTCCGAATACTTATGGACCTAACTGTATCTCTAGTTAAGGATTGAACCTGGGATCTTTGAGCTGTTACCCTCTCCAACATTTCCAGTTTAATGTATTTTGTGACTTAATAATAGTGGCAGAAATGTACAGTGGCAGCCCAAAGTATTAAGACAACATATGCCATGCATTCACACTGTGCCTGGTTTCACAAAGCAGTCCATTCCACTAAATAGTTCTGGCCTATCTGTGCCAATTAATTGAAAAACTGGCTATGTGACAATGGTATTCAGCTTCTGGAGCCATGACCTGGGTCATCTCCAGACCTAAACCCAGTAGAAAACTGTTGGACAAATGTTGGTAAAGAAGGCAGTAGCAGTCAAGAGCCATCTTCTGTACATGATCTTCAGGAAGTAATTGAGCGAGTGACACCAGAGAACCAGAGGCTTTGCAGAAAAAAGGACTTCACACGTATTATTGCATTAAATAACACATGATTCGTATTATCTTGATTGTCAATATTTACAAAAAGAAAAAAAAAAAAATAGTTTCACTATGTTTTGTCTCAACACTTTTGTCCACCATTTGAGGATATGAAGCCATCCAATTAGTCAGAACGTTAGACTGTTTTGATGTTCAGAGTCCATCTATCCTGCTCGCTGTTGACTGCCGGGGTACAATCAGATTCAATCTTCTCTCACGTTCTCCGCAATAACAGCCCTCTCTTTGTTATAAGGGTTCCTGGTAATTGGATATAATTGGATTTAACGGCTCACTGGCCTTGTGGTCAAGCTCTCCTCTTCTGACAATAGAACTCTCTCTTGTGTGTGTGTGTCACTTCGATATAGAAAGCGAACTGAAAGAACGCCCAAGTCAAAGCATGTCACGGACTCTTGCTTGCCCCCAATGTGTCCTGTAACACCACTGATAATATTTCTATTGCCCTGCCAATGGACTACACTAATCCATCCAGAGTCTAGCTTGGAGATTTACCCTAAGCAAAGGCCGTTGAGTGAGAGCTACTCTATAGCTTTGAGGTCTTGCTCCCATTAACACTGCTTTGCATCAACCTGATTGTGGGAACTCACAGGGGAATTTATTCTTTACACACCCGTCTTTGCTTGACGTGGCAATCCGGTAAGCAATCTTCTGCCTGGGGTGAGAGGGGTTAGTCAAGATCATTAACTACAGTATATCTTCGTGTTAAAAAGAAAAAAAAAAAACTTTGGTTTAGGCTGCTTCACAAATTCGAAGGAATGTCCTATCTGAATTATTTAATCTCTTCTTTTCACTGGAGGAGCGAAAAAAAAATCCTCAACAAAAACACTCCCTTGATCTTCATAGATGATTTGTTTTCGCTCTCTCTATCTCCTGTGAGAGACCCACAACGGCCTCTGGCTGACAGCATTCATTTGAACCCTGATGACCTTGTCAAGGCAGATATTAACAGGTTTCTTGCTTGGCTGCTAACCCCTAAGTGAGACTCTTCATGAATTCATTTAAAGAGGCAGTGCTGTGTACAAGCAAGGAAGAATGCACCTTTTTATGAGAACTAGATTATTACCAATGTTCCTATAATAATGTTTTTTTTTTTTTAATGCCTGGATTAGACACGCCCAAGTTACCACTGTTGTATTCCAGCGATCCAGAAGGCTTTAATTATGTGGATCATTAAAACTTCATGCTAAGGTCATGCTAGGTTCATGCTTTATGATGTTTGCTCTTTTATTAGGAGGGTGTAAGTGCTGGTTTAAAAGAATCCACTTTCTATAGCTGATAAACTTATTAATATAACGTGGACATAAATAGTCTCTGTAGGAAGTAATTATAAAATTATGAAAATTTGTGTCCTTACCCTGCCATCTAATATACCTGTTTGCTAGATGGTTGATCACAGCTTTGATAAGTATTTATATTTGTCCCTGGATGTAAATATAAATTATTTTAGGCTACTTCAGACATGTTTTATTTATTTATTGGAAATTGCGGGTTATGGTTTAAGAAATTTCTCCGTCAATCAACCATGAACCGCAAACAATGAACATACAGTTCAGTATAATGGCCATGATTTGAGAGAGTTAGTTGTGGATCCATGGTTGGAATAGAAGCTTTTGGTTTTAAACACACAACCACATCATTAGCAGGTGCTTTACTTGATCAATTCATGGCGACATGGTATTGTAAATAAATCTTGACTATAACTATGAATGCAATTAAATTAAGGAATTGACATTATTATTATTATTATTATTATTATTTGCATCTCTATTGCATCTTTCCTGATATATAAGATTCTTCATGGGAATAAATTAATAAACAACAACAACCACAATAATAATAATAATAATAATAATAATAATAATAATCATAAATAATAAAACATTTTTTCATATTTAACATCTTCATGCATTGTGTACACATTTGTTAAAAAACAAACAGTTTTTTTTGTTTTATTACAATATAATATACTTTTTAATCTTTTTTTATAATAACAATTTAAATAAACTTTTAATAATAATGCTTAATAATATGTAAATCACCCAATCACTTGAGACTCTTACTGTAACATTGCATAAATTGTTATTTTCTAATGTCATTCTCTGCGCAGTGTATCTTTATAAACGTTTTCTTCAAAATCCCATATTAATTAAAAAGTTTGTTTAAAAGTTTGTTTGTATTGTTTAAATTCATCCCCTTGGGAGCCTAACACCCTCAGATTTTTATCTTGGTAGCTTTTTTTTTTTACATATAATATATGCATGTATGGATTGAAACCAAACTACATCCAAGAGTCACCTTGTTAAATCCTCAGCCGTGTGTTGTCTGTTAGTTGTATGACTTTTCCTGTTTTTATTGAATTCAGCCATCTAACACCTCCAGGAAGCCCAATAATAGTGTCTCAATCCCTTTTGATAAGAAATCGAATGAGGCAGTGGCTAGAGGGAAGAGAGAGCAATTATGTCATTAATGCCTCCCTGTCTTTTTGTCTTGAAGAAAGATCAGTGGAAACTGTTTTTTTCTTTTTTTTTTTAATTGGCACATATTGACATGGCACTTTCAAAACATCTTTTGCTTAACCTGATGTCTAGAGACATTCACGAAGGGGATCTTCCTTTGATAAAATATGCATATTTGATATATGTTAGTGGATGCATGTCACTATACTAGTAAAGCCCAATGATTTTATAAAAAAAGTGTTTATCTTCAAAAAAAAAAAAAAAAAGCCTAAACTCTGTAAATATATATTTAAAAAAATGTTTGGTGTGCCAATTCCTGCAGCTTTGTAGCTCCAAACTGTCTGATGTGCTGCCAAGCTGGGCACTAAGGGTGTATCCATGGGAGGAAGGTGTGTGTATGTGTGTGGGATGGAGGCTTGTTGGGAAGCACTGCTGGTGAACTTAACATCGGAAGAATGCCAAATAACAAGCCAATGAAAAAAATGCCAAGCCGTTTACAAGATCCCACCTGGCATCCATTTTTTGGGGGGGTATAGAGAAATAGAGAAACAAAAAATAACCCTTTTGTTTGCCAGTTTAAAAAGTAGGGCAGATGGTTTATCAGATCAGATGAACTCACCTATGATCTGATAACCCCCTGTAAAGCTGCTCAGGAGGAGTACGCCTACGACCAAACAAACAGTAACACATTTCTATGTGTAAAGATCCTTAGGGAGGCATCATACATACAAACTTACATTTAAAATAGTTGGTAAGAATGGATGGATGGATGGATGGAGATGGATGGATGTCGCCTTGACACACTAGCACATACCATACTTTAGCAGTGGAGTTCTGTCTCTATAGGGAGAACTTCTTTTTTCATTGTTTTTTTTTTTTTTTTGTTCTTCATTTTCACGAATGCCACTTTGAGCTATAACCAAATAACGTAAATATTGCTTGTAACCATCTGGAACCTGTTAACAGAAGGCAAGAGCTATAACAGAACAATACATGGCTGTCATTTTTTTTTTTATTATTACACAGGATCACTCTTGCAATCCTTGAATGTTTTAAACAATGTTAATGGTTTTAGGGAATAACCACACTTCAAGCATCATCAGGTCTTGAGTTCTTGAAATATACTTCAGCTCAGAGGTGTTGAAGGAAAGCGCTCACCTCAGTAAAAGTCAATAAATATCCAAGTGGTTTATTTATTTATCTTTTTTTTGTTTTACTTTTAATGTGCAGTCTTTGTCTATTTTATTCCCAAAACTGAGCATGCAAGGTAGCCGCATTAGTATCAAATATCCTAGAATTCATAATTTCCTTCTCCTTTATAATTTTTTTTTTATAATGTAATTTTCATCTTGCAAATCCTCTTTGACTTTTTTTCCTGGTAATATGCCGTATATTAAGGGAATAATGCAATAAAAATGCACAGTGGAGAATTTAATTGCTTGCTGAAAACGGCTTATGAGAGCGCGAAGGAGTAGGAGGGGGATTGTTAGAGTAAAAGAAAAAAAGAAGAAGTGGATGATGAGAAAAGCAGCTATGTTAGAGAGCGTGTTCACAGCCTCGAGAACATGGCTGATGTCGTGTTAGGCAAAGTGTGAGGTGCTTGCTATGCCAGTGTCGTAAGGGTGTGGCGGTTCTACAAGCTGTACCGCTATAATCCCTTTAAGCTACTAAAAAATAAAAAAAATTAAAAAAAATTGTAGAATGCATGCTGCATTAAATAAATCTCTCTCTATCTCTCTAAAATTCTATCCTTATTTCGTCCTCTTTGCATATTTTTCACACCGCTCAGAAACCTTAAGGTGATCATTTCCACTTTGACAATAAGTGTATTGCGTAGACTAACGCTAACATGGTAGCAGCGCAGCTAAGGTCTTCCAGACAGGACAGTTGTTGCTGTTAAGCCATGCATTTATGTAGTCACCTGTAGTCGCAATGTTGTGAGCGTATTTGTCCACACGTATTACTACATGTCTTACTGAAGGATTCCAGTAGGGGGCACACCGGAGGATTCAATCAGACAGTTTTTCATGATGTAAACAAATCTTGTTAGGTTAGTACTTATCTCTCTCCAACATGAATGTTTGGACATGTTGCTGTGCCGTGGTAAAAATACCTCATACAGTTGGTGGTAATTGCGGACCTGATAGCACAACTTCTCTTTGAAACTTTCCACTATTTGTACATGCCTATTGACTACAATGCCCTTACTGTTTAAATGCATATGGTATCTGGCGCCCATGCACAATTCCACCACTCCACTCTTTGCTCAATATATGTTCATAAACAATGTGACAGTTTAGGCTTTCAACATTATCTTGTGCTTAGACAAGTAGTTTCAACCACTGCATAAACCCTGCTGTATGATGCTGTACCCGTCAGGAGAATGGCTTCCATAAAGAAATACAGTATTGCTTGAGCTGCTCTTAAATATATAGCTTTGAGATCAAGGGGCCGCGTTTCATTTTTCTTTTCCCGACACATTCGACAGCCTGAGAAGTATTGTTGAGATTTGTGTACAAGGTTCAGTGGCTTTTAATTTCCATATAATCAATTTTGTTTTCCACTGTTTAATTTTTTCTTTCTCATTTGTCTCTTATGGTTATGACCAAAAATAAATAAATAAATAAATAAATAAATATGGAATGTGGCATAGTAAGAGAGACGGATTCACTTTTTTTCTTTTAATTCTTTATGGAGGAATGGTTTTAGCTTTGAGGAAACTGAAGTACATGAAAGGTAAAACAATCAAAGTTGTCGTTAAATGTTTGATTTTACCTATATTACCTCAAATTTGCCAATGATTACAGTTATTTTTTTCTAGTAAGTTCTAGTTAGATTTTTTTTTTTAATATTTATCCCTCTTTTTCCGAATTTTCCGATTTTCTCCCCTAATTTAGTCGTGTCCAATTCCACCCAGTCACTGGAGGATCCCACATTAAGCTTCTACTGCCAATCAGTCGGGAGGGCCACAGACCGAGCCACGTGTTTCCTCCGATCCACGTGGCGTCACCGACCATCTTTTCGAACTGCTCG
>JAOVVB010000034.1:4586488-4600242 GCA_028570985.1 Heterobranchus longifilis | reverse complement strand
CTGCAAGTCACCCCCTCGTCTCTCTCAGTCTCTCTCTCTCTCTCTCTCTCTGTCTCCCTCCCTCCCACTCTCTACGCTCCGCTCCTGCTCTCTCGATTACGCATTAAGAGCCTGGGTGCTTTTACCCCTCCTGCTCTCCTGTCTTGTTCTGCTCTCTCTTTTTCATGACAGTAAATCAGTTCCTCTGGTGGCAGTTTAGCTGTAGTGTCCACAAACCTGTACGCACACCCTCTCCCACCCATCGGCATTACCTGTAAATCAGCATTCTCGAACACACACCTCTATTTCGAGAACGTACCCGCCCTGATCATCGAATCTCATACACATGTTTGGTTCAAAAACTTTGTCAGGTGTTTTCCTAGACTTAGAAACCTTCTTCCAATCCAACTCTTTAAACTTTTTCCAATAAAACCTGGATCTTTGGAATCTATCCACACTAGTCATACACCCCTATCTTTACGGCACCAGGAATCAAAAACAGACAGACACACCTGTTCTGAGAGTTTACTATGCAAAGGTATTATAGGTATTATGACAAGAGTAAGCCGTGTGTGTGTGTGTGTGTGTGTGTGTGTGTGTGTGTGTGTGTGTGTGAGAGAGAGTGTGAGTTGTAATCTTAGACTGCAGACTTGCTTGTTTGAACTAGTCTCTGAGCTTACGGGCACGATAGGTGTGGCTCTCATACTCCATGATTTTTTTTTTTTTGTGTGTGTGTTTGTTTCACACATTTAATGCATACCGCACACCCTAATGTCAGTTCGCATATATTTGAGCATGATCGAGATTATTACCCAAGAAACCTCTCTAGTTAAATTAAATACTAACTAGGAGTTAAACCATTACAGACTCAGAAGTCAGGCATGTGAGAGTACCTCCCACATAAAAACATGAAGCTTTTAAGAATGTACAATTGTGTACAGTTGAAATCACAGTAAAGCACCGTCGTGATTTAATCATGCTGAGTGTTTGGTATCTTCGGTTTCTCAGGTGCTTCTCTGATTGCCCCACGATCGCGGACTGATTTTAGACGACCTCCTGTATGGTCAGGTACTCTGTGCTATTATTAATGACTTTAATAGTGTCTTAGCGGTAACAGATCATCATTAGTCGATGGACAGGGACAGTTTGTGCCGTGACATTAAATACCGTATGCAGATAATCTACTAAGAAAAGCCTTCGACAGCAGACAGAAATTGAGCTTCTGGTTAATTACTGGACTAAAAAGTGAAAATGTCTCGTATGATTATATAACAAGCTGAATCTGTCTGTGTGCATCAGCTCTGGTTTAGAAAAGGTTATAGTAAGCAAGCTGTCTAGGAGTTCATACTCTCGTCTGTACCTCATTATATTACCACAGCATGGCTTCTAACCATGGCTAGCTGTATTTATTTTCCATTTTGAGGGGGGAAAAATGTACACAATACCTGAACAATACTGTAATAATATTTTTTTTTATTATTACAGAGCTAACAGATCACAGTGTTAACAAAAATCTGATTACAATTCATAATATTTGACATTTTATCTCATAACAGTAATAATAATAATAATAATAATAATAATAATCAGCCAGTAATCAGTAATCAGTAGATTTGCTAGTACATCACGTCTCTGCACATCTAAAAAGAATGACCAGGTGGTTGATTTTTACGCAAAACTACACTGCCTGTCAAAAAAAAAAAAAAAAAAAAAAAAAGAAATTACTGTTTAAAAGCGTCAAGTTATTGACCTGCATCAAGCAAAGAGGCAACTAAGGAGATTCGAAACTACTGGAACTGGATTAAGGACCATTCAACACATTATCAAAACCAGTAGAATACAAAATCATGATTGGAGATCATTTAAATGCTTGGTGAATCGCATCATAAAAAAAAGCAAGAGCATTTCCATACACACACACACACACACACACACACACACACAATGTGATGAGAACTCTCAGGATTGGGACTAAACAGCTGTGTGGCTAAAGAAAACCACTTGTTAGTGAGACTAAAAGTTTTTTAGGGAGTGTAAAGATTGGAATTTGGAGGATTGGAAGGTGGTCATGTGACCTGATGAGTCCAGATCGATCCTATCCCAGAGCATCCATCATGTATAGCGCACACTGTACAAGCCTCTGGAGACCTGTGTCATGATCTGGTCAGGTCTGGGCTCAGCAACGTTATGTGGCAATAAAATTAAATCAGCTGACGACCTGAATGTACTGAATGACCAGGTTATCACATCTATAGAATTTTTCCGTCCTGATGGCACGCGCCATCTTCTAGGTCTCACATTGTGAAAGAGCGATCATTTTCACACATGACCTCGCCACCACACCACGTGTGCTGTAATCAAAGCTAAACATGATTGTATGAAATCTTGTATGAAAGTGTGGGAGACTTTTTTTTTTTTTTTTGATCAAGCAGTATATGCATATTAACTTTTTTTTTTCTTTTTTTTAAAGCATCAATTGTCCTTGGTGAGGAACATGAGCCCTGTAACAGACAGTTTGCTCACCTGAAGGCTAAATTATAAGTCAGCAAATCTTTTCAACCTTCTTACACACACACACACACACACATACACACACACGCACACGTACAATTTACCTGATCCTGAATCAACACATACAGACGAGCGTCTGCCAAAACATCTACAGCGGCTGTGTGTCTTTGAGGACAAATACCACATCATGATTTCAGTAGCGTTTCCTTCCTGGACAGACCAATGACTTTTTTCATTTTCAACCAAAAACATATCGTATGTGCTGTAGCTTTACTTGTTAAATAGTTGCAGTTATGTAAAATGTAAAAAAATAGTGGAGAGGAGACACGTGTAGCACAATTACAGCCAAGACACAGCTGGATAAATCCTTCGCTGATGCTAAACGAACACTAGAGTCTTTGTCCACTTCACCTTCACTCATTAGGAATGTCAATGACCAGCTCTGCTTCCTCTCCCTCTCCTCTCTCCTCCTCTCCGCCATCACTTTCTCCCTCGCTCTCTCCTTCCTCCTCTGCAGCGTCTCCGCTCAGCATCTGCCGCGGCACCCAGCTGAAGGAACCCGCGCCCGGCGTGCTCCCTGCTGGGTAGTTAGATGCCAACGGAGATACCACCTTGGGGAAAAGAAAGGATGAAAAAAAAAAAAGGAGTGAAACACGAAAGACTGAAGTTATTTTCACAACAGTGGATTTAAAATGATGGTCATGACAATGCTACTTTGGTCATGTTGGTGAACACAAGCAGAGCTTTGGATTTCAGTCTGCTCTCTCTTTCTCTCGCTTGCTCTATCCCACGCCCACGATCCTGGCACTAATGCACCCTAATGCATTAATGGACCTTCACTCTGCTCTTCAGGGATTCATCCGCACTGTTTATATATAGCGTTACCAAAATGCTATGCTGTTTCCTTTACTTCTTTAAAACGTAGCGACTGGATTATAAAATGGTGCCGTTTCACCACCGGACAGATAAGACATTTCAACTCTAAACTAAATATTTTATACATTGTAACTTTCCATGTCCAATAAGTAAGGTCACTGATTTTTTTTAATGAGTTTAAAGTATACAAACTTTCAAAAATGCATCCTCACACTACAAGCCTGAACATGAATTTTTACCCTAATGTGACCTACAATAAATTTGTTTGCGTTTTTCAGGCTGTCTGAACACACAAATCTGATGATTTCTCAGATAAAACCTGAGTCACTACATTTACATTAAAAGCCCTATTGTTTAAATCAGATTTTTTTTTTTTTGCATGTTATGACGGTTCACATTTATAATTACGAGACTTCTCGATAAGGTCGCGTCTATCCTCTGAAACGGTTTAAACTGGTCATATTTGTGCAACCACTCATTCATTCCAAACAATGGATGTGATTTTAGCAAAAGTATGCTTGGGATTTTGCTCGGGAGGAAGGCAAGCAGTCAGTCGGCGGTATTTGTTGAGCTCCTGAAAAAAAAAAAAGAAAGCCAGACGGCTCGCTTTAACTGTTTAAGAAGCGACTGATGACACCAGCGCCCTACACATACGCAATGGCACCAAGTCACATGACGTCCCATCTGCACGTTGTCCTTCAAGTCATTCAACATATGAAAGAGACTTAGATCTGATCGGAAAAACATTAGATCTGTCCATTCAGACAGCCCTAAAATAATCTGTGTCACATTAGAGTAAAAAATAGGCTTTGAATCACTTTAGGCTGGTAAACATAGCCTTTCGTACCCTAATGTAGTAGAGTGGCCAGATGGGAGCCGCTCCTCAGTAAAAGGCACATGGAGTTTTCCAAAAGGCACCTGAAGGACTCTCAGACCATGAGAAACATTTTTGAAGCATCTTTGGCACCAATTACAAAGTCTTTTTGAGTATGATGCTACAAGATGGTTTTTCTTCTGGAAGGTTCTCATGTCTCTACAGGAGAGAACACTGGAGCTCTTTCAGACCATCAGGTTCTTGGTCACCTCCCATCACTCACTTTGGCCGGACGGCCCGCTTTAGGAAGTGTCCTGGTGGTTCCAAACTTCTACTATTTATGGATGATGGAGGCCACTGTGCTCATCTGGACCTTCAATGCTGCAGAAATTTTTCTGTACCCTTACCCAAACATGTGCCTCGATACAATCCTGTCTGAGAGGTTTGCAAACAATTCCTTGGACTTCATGGCTTGGTTTGTGCTCTGACATGCACTGTTTACTGTGGGACCTTATATAGACAGGTGTTTCTTTTGAAATAATGTCCAATCAACTGAATTTACCACAGTTGGACTCAAATCGAGCTGTGGAAACATCTCAAGGATGATCAGTGGAAAGAGGATGCACCTGAGCTTAATTTTGAGCGTCATGGCAAAGGCTGTAAATACAAGCTGTGTTTGAAGATTTCAAGCAAACTTTTTCCATGTTGTTATTATGGGATATTGTTTGTAGAGCTTTGAGAAAAATAATGAATTGAATCCATTTTGAAATAAGACTGTAACATAAAATGTGGAAAAAGTAAAGCGCTATGAATACTTTCCGGATGTACTGTAATAGACAAAACAGCACAGCTGAATGGTGGATGGATAGAACTACAGTGTTCTTCTGGAATTGCCTCTCCATATCTCTGCCACAAGCTGTGTGAATATAATATTAGTGCATCCCCCTCCTATTTTTTCCTAGTTTATTGCATGCTGTCTCTGTCTATTTTACAAAACCACATGCACTGGTGCTGTGCTTAGAGAGCAGACCATATGCCAGAGGCAGTCCTGCAAAAATTCTGCATAGTACTTATGCTCAGCGGGAGGCCTGCTAAAAAGGAGCGGACTCTGTCTGAGTTTATCTAGCACTTCTGCTGATGAATCAGTAGAGAGATGGGAGTAAAGTATGTGATGATGGAATTTATTTCTTCTATAGCCCTCCTGTGCCATCAACTATGCACTCTTCATGTAGCAGGAACGTTACAGCTGCCAAATTCTAACATCTGGTACTGGAGGTGTCACATGATCAAGAGTAGCCAACTTAAGCAAAATAATTAATTGAAGGGCATGGAGGTCATAACACCACCCAATGCTGTACTCAATGCTTCTGTATAGTGTTGACTTGATGTTAAAAGCACACACAGTCACTTTCATATAATCACAAACTTATTTCCTAATAAGCAAATTCATTTAGCCAGACATATCTAAGATATAGTTATGCTGCTGGTGTTATTTTAATTTTTCCCTGAGGATGATATGCGTATGTAGTCGGGTGTCTTGCCCAGGCGGGTGTAAATGGCACACGAGCCCCTTTGGTTTGAGCCATACGGTTCCTGCAGCTGGCTGATTATTACGGATGTTGAGCATGAGGGCAGATTTCCAAACATGTCTGCCTTAATGATAAAATTAGGACCCCAGCACCATCTGACACTCCATAAGCCACGGCCAATCACAGTCTGGCAGCTTTGTGAGTCACCATCTTCATGACAGCCAAGGCTTCACTGAACGACAACAAATAACTGTGTTGGAAAACCTGTTTTGATCTCACTTTGATTTTGAATTCATACATACGTAATGCTGCTGGTGAAAGTCTACCAGAGAATTCTGATTGAAGGTTTTATCAATAACCACTTGATATCTAATTGATTAATAGTTCATGGTGTTGAGTATCAGCTTGACCTTATCTCATTTCCAATAGTACTACAGAAGAAGTACTAGAGTGCTTCCTCTTGGCAATTACCTAAGTCATATCATGATGTAGTGGGGGTGTGAAACTAAAAGGCAGCTCCTTGCGATGCCATTGGCTGGATTCTTTGTACTTTTTCCTTGTATGGCCAACAATTCTGATCATGCACCAGTGCAGTACAAATGTAGACTCCAAACTTCTTTAAACTCTTTTTCTACTCCCTGAAAGTCAATTTATGTAACCAAAGAAGATCAGGCCTCACTCGAACTGAGTAGCCATTTGGGCCAGTTGACACATGAATTGGAGGTGATACAATAAAAGAATTTGTCTCTATAGGTCCTAAGATTTACGCGTATTAGGCTAGAACCTCTAAAGTACTGCTGCGTGTTAAGTGGGTAACTCAAACGTATGAATGCTGTCAAAGAATCAACTTCAACAACTGGTTAAAGGACTGGTAGAAAACTACATTCAGGGGTCATGTGAGAGTTTCCTTACTGTGCCGCAACACACCTTCTTACGCAAAAAGAATGGGTTTCTTTTGTTGTTTTTGACAAAAGGCGATTCATGGCAGGGTTTATATATTATATATATTTATTTAAACAGGTTGTGGAGGAAATGGATTTTAACCCTATATTAAAATGACCATTTTCATGCCTCATGAAGCGGGTCAGCGAAACGTTTCTTTGTAAAGAATGTGTTGGAAAATTTTAAATAAGTGATGGATACAATATGGCCTTACGATATAACATGGATTTACACTTCTTTTTTCCCTTGCATTCTGAATAGCAAAAGAGAAAGAAGTTTGATGATAAATCCATCTTTCCTTATGATAAAAAAAAAACATTTGGTTATTTTGGATGATGTCATTTTGGAAGCCTCTGAAAAAAATCTTCACACAGTATCGGCATCATAGAAACATGTCTATTTTTGACTGAGAACATTTTTCACAGAGATAAATACAGTACAACACCCAGCACTCACTTTGTTGTATTTAAAAACCCATTTGACAAGCTTTGAATGTCTATATTAGCCAATCAGCTTATGTCAATTGCTTTGATAGATACAGCTTAGTGAAGCATCATTATAGCAAACTGCTGGACATACTGTTTATTGTCTTAATTTGCACTGTAGCAAACTAGGATCATGTGATTGCAGCGATCTAGGATTGTGTGATTACCATTTGCAACTGGTACCCAAGGAACTGCATCTTTGCTTGTGGAATTCCCATTCCCCCTTTTACTCCTGACTAATAAATAAGTCTTCATGTCTTTCTGCTGTCCTGACATGTCTATAAAAAGACAGGGATTAGATCAAAAGATCATTACTGTATGATATATCAAAGGATCTAGCATGTTAAACAAAATATTAGTACTACAGGACTTAAAGATTGATGGGGTACTTACCAAGTCACAGGGCTTTAGTAAATGTCCTCTTATATCTGTAATAGATTATTAGGTGTTATTGGGGCCCCTATCCTAACCCTAAACCAAAAGGGCTGGTCCATTTAGAAATAGGAATAAGGTTTTAACCTTGGTAGTATTCTGCTCTGTAGTAGAGATACCGTCATAGTGGTAATGTGTGGGGAAAAAGACACATCTCATGGCTTCCATACTGAGCAGGCGTCACTGTCTGGGATTTTCACGTAAGTGGAGCAAATGAGGTTTCTGATCAAGAATTCAGAACATGAAACAATGCCTAGGCTCTCCAAATGGAGTCTATAGAGCTTTGGGATGACAGGGCAGTGGTTTGAGTCAGGACAAAAAAGATAACTCTCTACTTGCTGAGTGTCCCTTGCTGTGGCAAGCATGCTAGAGTTTGTGAAGATGGAGTTATTGGTATTGTTGGGACTCCAGAAAATACAAGACTATGCAGGATGAACCGGAGGTTATGGTGTGGTTGGAAAATATAATACAGCATCTGTTGTGGGAAAACCCCTTGATAAGTTTTGCAGTGAAATTTTAGGCATCTGTAGATTGTCTCTCGCAAGGAGAGAAAGCTGTTCCACAGTGATGGTGAAAATGATTGCTGTGTTTAAGTAGACAAGCTTCTCTACTGTGAGTATGAGGGTGGGGAGGTGTTGCTGTTGCGGACAAAGTAGCGTCCCCTGAGATACTGCAGATCTAATGATGGATATTATGTGGGGTTTGGATAAGTCGTGGAGAGTAAAGCAGGTTTAAAAATAAATGTGAAAGAATATTAGTCAAAGGGAAAAGCAAAGCCAATGGCAAAGAATAAAACAATCACCGAAGCAAATGCAAAAAGCAAACATATAATACTGTCCAGAATGCAAAGAGCAATCCTTATGAAATAAGCCCAAGGCATGGTGGACATTTATCAGTAGGTGTAGTGTAGAGCACCTTATAGTTGGCAAGTGGTTTACACATACAATATGGATTTTGGAGACTAAAGGCGGCCATATTGTCTGCGCTCATTATTCATTCACAAAACATGTCTCGATAAAATGTCCCTAGTCCAATCTACCAGCAATCATGTAAGTCTGAAATACAACAGACCTCTTCAAGTTCTTTATACCTTTTGAAATGATTTGAAGTCAGCAGAAAATTGAAGGCTTTTGGCAGGATGTAAACATCCTAAAATTAGAACGCAAGTCTCACCACATGTAGACCCTTTATTCCTACCTTTGTGTTCCATTAGCAGCTAGCTGCAAAGAGAGAGAGATTGTGTTGCTCTTATCTGAGAGCTGTGAAGGTTCTGATTTATAATTTTTTTAAGGGGTCTTTCAGTACAGTGAGCACCAAAGACAAGATTAAACTAATCCTGTAGTTTCTTTTTGATTAGGCACTGTGAGGTTCTGAGAATGAGAGCTTTGAGACCGTTGCCTGGAAGAGAATGATATTTTAATTACAGAATGGACTGTACTCCGTTCCTAACACTTGTCCTGGAGTACCTTTTTAGCATTTTCCCTTCTCCCCTACACGCACTTAATCTGAGGAAAGACTGCTGATTAATTGATTGGTTTATTGGAAGCTGAGAAAACACTAAAAACATACAAGATGTGGTTCTCAGGTACCAAGTTTAGGAACAGTTCTAAGGATGTTCTGTTTGTTATTTAAGGTGTAACTTGGATACGTTCACATTACAAGCACATTACAATGGCTCAGTTCTGATTTTTTGGCAAGATCGGATTTGCACATCGTGACGGTTCACGTTTATGATTACAAGTGACTTTTATCTCTTTATCTTTTTTTATCTAACTCTAATGTGGACACATCTGTCCCCTGAAACGGCACGTGTGCCCACATTGTTCCGCCTTTCCTCATGCAATCTAGGTTAAAAGACATCATATTTCTTGCAACCACTCATTAATTTAAACCAAAAACATGCTTGGGAAATTGCTCTGGAGGACGCAAGCATGAGTCAGCTGTACTATGTGTTTGAGGTCCAGAAGAAGGAAGAAAGCCAGATGTCTTGCTTTAGCTGTTTTAGTGTCAGAGATCACCCTGGCAAAAAGTCACATGAATTCCAATCTGACCGTTCTCTTTTAAGTCACATGACCACACATTGGATGCATATCCGATCTAGGACCGCAGACGGAAGTGACTCAGATCTGATCCGGAAAACATTTGACTCAGATCTGTGTCACATTAGGGTAAAAAAAAAAAAAATCAGTTTTGAGCCACTTCAGGCTGGTAATGTGAACGCAGTCTTAAAACTAGCAAAGCAGGTGATGGATTGGATGGATGGCTTCAGTGATGGATTCCTTGTTGGTTTCTTACGCTCTTCAGGTTTCAGAGTTGAATCACTTTGTCTGGTTAGTTTATTGATTAGACATCAATACTTTAACACAAATGCAGTCGCTGTGAGCTTGGTGTACAAGTTTAATTTCCGAACGCTGACCTTGTAAAAGAGTCTGACTTATTTCCCACTTGCATTAGTTAAAGCCTTCTTGGACTGGGATTTGTTGAGAAAATGCAGGGTTTCCTAACTCCTTTTCTTTTATCTCTAATCTATGCACAATCCCGTGGAAGCTAAATGGATTTGCAGACAGAAATCACGTTTAAATAGAAACTTTGTTCAAGATCAGGAATTTATTTAGACAGGAAAAAAAAGCTCCTACTGCCAAACAGTTATGTGTGTGTTCCATAAGTATTTCAGAGAAAAAAAAGCATTTGAGTGAGCAATGGCCTTCGGGAGTTGCGCCAAATGAAATGCTTTTTTTTTCTGTCCCCCACACCTCTCTTAAGAAGTGTTTGCTTGTTTTTTCGGTTATCTCGTTTTTCTCTTATTTCCTTTCTATTATTTTTTGCTTTGAGTTCAAACTCTGACATCCATGTCTGCCCCAGGATGTCTGTCACAAACTGCAGTCCAACGTTGTGACAATGATTTTTTTCCTTCCCGTGCCTTTTTATGACCTCGTTTTTTCTTTTCTTTCTTTTTTTCTGTTCTTTCCTTCAAGGTCTGGCGCACCTGACGTTAAACAGCCAAGGTATGGGTTTGTTCTGTTTTTGCTGCTCTTTTTTACTTTTTTTTTGGGTGGGGAACAAAAAAAGGTCCCTTTGCCCAAACTTTTCCTTCCCAGCTCTTCTATAAAAAAAAAAAATCCATCCTTTTCTTCCCGCTCTTCTTTTCCTTTTCCGATTCATAACCTTATCCTCCTATCCCCCTTCCTCTTCTTTCATGTTCCCTTCCCTTCATCTTGTTGACTTCGCCCTGTCCGTCACTCTCTTGTCCTGTACTCTGGCCTTTCTCCTGAAGACGCGGCCATGTCCGGATCTCTCCCGACAAAAGGTAATGCTGTTTTTTTTTCCATTTGAAATGATGATATGCTGTGAAATGTCATCCACTGCTGAAATGTTGCTTCTCCGAATCACTGAACTGAAGGACGAGTGTTTGTGTCCAGAATGCACAGAGTTTGTGGAAACTTCTCTGTTGTCATTCTCATTGTTTGGCATCATTAGACAGTGTCTAGCTCTTTTCCCTGTTACCTACAGTATACTCCTACAAATGAAAAAAAAAATATATATATATATATAATAAAACTGATTGGTTTGCACTCACTACCATCTGTCTAACGAATAATGTCCTGTGTGCTGATCTGATTGTAATTGTAACCTGTATTGCACGGCTAGGAAAAATGTTTCCTTGTTCACACCTCATCACCTGACCTTTATCTGTGATTCTGATTCACATACTGACCCGTACACCAGCTCCTAGCCAAGCATCTCCTTTAACAATGAAGCGATGAAGGTCATGTGTGCAGGTATTTGCTTGCGTATGGAAAGACATGACCTTTTTACCGTACTCTACTTCTTCTCTTGTTCTCTTTCTACCATCTGTGCTACATACAGAACGCTGCAGTTTGCTTTCACGAGACACAATGTACAGCATTCAACTAGGCTTGGTTGATTTCATATTTTTCTCTGCTTACGAATGACCTTTGGAGATGATCCCGCTTGATGATTTATTTGACTAAAGCTAAAACAATCCGACAGCCAGAAAATGTCCGAAATCCCACCAGTTTGTTCTCTCGCCTGTCTACAGAGACGTTGTGCTAAGTGGAGACCATTCGCTGTGTAAATATGAATGGGACCGCTGAGTCACATATATTATGTATATACTGTATTAATCATAAATACTTAAAAATAACTCCCTGGCTAAGGCATTATCATCATGTACAACCATTTATACATCTTTATCTTTATATATCTTTACTGGCTTCCCAGTCTCTATATAGTGCCCTTCGTAACCCTAGTAGCCACTACTTAAAAATATAATAATAATAATAATAATAATAATAATAAAAGTAAAAGTAAATGGTCTAAATTCCTTGAAAATATACTGTTTGCATCATCTGCAAATCCTCACATTTTGTGATAACATCACTTCTTCATCTTCTTTTTTTGAATTTATGGGGCGATTGGTGCATTACTGCCACCTACTGGACTGCAGAAGTAGAAGACTGCCAGTAAAATATCATAATTTTTTTTTCATATTGCAAAACCTGAAAGAAATATAGCTGCTTGAGACAAATCAGACAATAAACAATAAAAGTTTTTTATATAACTACTTTTATTCAACTAACAGTATTAGACAATTATCTTATCTATTTTACTTTATTTATTAAATCGAAATGGATCAAAAAGTGCAATGCCCCAATCTATGCTCTTAAAATTAATACATTTTCACTTTTGGAAATGACATCTTAGCAAATAAAAAGATATTAAAATGAAATTTTATCAAGTCAATTTCTAGACATCCTTTACTATTTCAAGCATACCTTTTTTGGTCTGTTGGCAGATCATTTTGCCAACATTAAGCAATTATTTCGAGAAAAAAAAAGCGCATATAACATGCATTGCTTCATGTTTGTAGTGCTCTAAACTATATACAAAATAGTATGGCCTGAAATTAATTAATTATGCAAGAGGCGTTCAAGTCAAGAGAGGACCCATGAAAGAAGGCATTGAACCGATTGACAATCACAGAAAACTTTAAGCACAGTACAGTGATGAGATTCATAGCCACAGTAAAACATTTTAACATTTTAAAAAATGCTTTACAAAAGGTAATGATGATCCCAGCCAAAGTAACGACTGTGAACATTCAGCCAGTGGAACGCCTGATCCATGAAAATCAACAGATAAGCCATTTCCACATGTTTGGTCCATTAAAGAAGTTCCTGGGAGGCCAGCGTTTCAGACATGAAGCAGGCAGTCTGATCATAACTGGTGTGCAAAAGTACCGTTTTGACTTAAATGCCTCTAATATATTATATAATTATTAACATATAAATAATTTTGCAGATATAATAAATATCTATAGTTTGTACTACATTTATTAATATATTTCTGTTGCATTTAAAAAAAAAAGATTAAAATTTTGATTCTTCTCAAAAGACGTTATTTTGATATTGGGCATACGCAATATGTAGTAATTTGTAATTTTTACTGCTCGTAAAACTAATAATAATAATAATAATAATAATAATAATAATTATTATTATTATTATTGCCTTGTGCTTCAACAGACCAAAGCAGTCAGAAAGTAATTGGACATGCTGGAGGAATTGGAAATCAGGAATTTAGAATGTATTTCCATTCCCCTTCGGTTGGGGCAGTTACCTGAGCCTAAGTTGTTATTCCAAACCACACTGATCTTCTGATTGTCAACTGGTTGACATTGGCTTTGCATTCCCGGAAGTCTAAATGCAGTGAGAGGACGGTGGATAGGTCACAGAAGCATATAACGATCACACGTTGCTAACTTGCAAAAGAAAGCTTCATTCATTTAAGATGTGTAGTTCCAGGATATGATCTTAGACTGCTGTCATAATATAACACATTATGTACAGCCGGGCTCATAAGTATTTGGACACCAAGGCAATTTTGTCTCTGTACACCATCTTAATGGATTTAGAAAGGAAACAATCAAGATTAAAATTATGACTCAAATATAAACTTTTATTCAATGGGTTTAACAAAAATGCATTACAGTTGAGGAAATAGTTAAGAGACACACACACACACACACACACACACATATATATATATATATATATATATATAGTTGCAAACGGAAGTTTACTTATCATGGACATGAATGTCATGGCAATGTTGGGCTTTCAATAATTTCTTTGAATTGTTCTTTTTCTGGGGCAGAATGATTGT
>JAOVVB010000034.1:4572374-4574957 GCA_028570985.1 Heterobranchus longifilis | reverse complement strand
GTGTTACATCAATTCATTTGTAGTAACTGCGATGCAAGCAAAAATTGGATGCACCACTCGTGATTCTTTTTTTGCGGTCTGATGGTGTACCTGTATCCACAAATGTTTTGTGCAATATGGAGAAAGTGTTTTTGGTGAATAAGTGTGTATGAATGGATGGAGAAGGAGCCGGACGTTTGTCCACGTCCCCAGCTGATGTCAAATGTCAGCACACATTTCTGCCCACACTGTCGACACTTTGTTTTGACATGTTAAAGCATCCTTCTTGTAGTTCTGATCTCGGTCCATCAGACTTACCACCTGTTTGGTCCCCTGCAAGTATGAAGATTCACTTCTGATGAAGAAGTGAAGACAGCGGTGCATTCATGGTTTGGAGCTAAGCCTAAATTTCTTTTTTATGAGAGAAAAGCTTGTTGACAGATGGAGAAAGTGTAAAGTGAAAAACAAGGAGGTTATGTAAAACAAATATGTATTTGTCTTCTAAATTAATTTACAAAAATTCCCAGAGTGCGGATAATTTTTGACTCACCCTGGTGTATTATATAACAAAATAATTAAAAGGAAATCCCTATTGCTGGGAATTGATTTATTCCAGATCTTTTCGTTAAGTCTAGACACCACTTCCTATTTTAATTGGATAGGTGTATTTACCCCTCTCTGTGCCCTCTGCCCCAATCCTCCTTCCTTATTGTTTTTATCCTTCACCATTCGTATATGTCAGTCCCCAGTTTAATTGAATTTGGCCCCTGCGGCTCTGTGCACAGCGACATTCCGATCGCATCTCTGCGTACCGTAATTAAGGTCGCAACAAGAGGAGAGGGACTCTGAGAGATACGAGCCATGTGGGACTCTGCCTCGCTGAAGCCGTTTGGGCTGTAGCATGGCTGGTCCATGGACTATTAATCACATTGACCCAGTATGAGAGAGAAATGCTCGCTGCTGGATTTACTTTCCTTCATCTTTGGCCTAAAAATGACAGATTAAGTGCTGAACGGGAACTCAGGGTTGGTATCAGTGTTTCTAGGAGAATTCCCAGAGGGGGATTTATCAGCATGCTGTTTTCCTGCAACACCAGAGGAAGTAATCTGTAAGGCCCAGTGATGTTCAAAACGGTGGGAGATACACTGCATGCCATTAAGAGTCTTTAAATCAAAATTGTGTCTAAAACACACACTATAATGGGCAATAATAATGATTTATTCGTCAGCAGGTGCAAATGTGTTTAAAAGGGCTTGAATAAAATAATCTAAAATATTGGGGCTGCTGAAACTCGAGAGCACCCACTGACCTAATGTCTATGCCTACAGTTACTGTAGTATCATGTATCATGGCAGTATATAGTGCTTGCCATGATTCTTAAAACTGGTCTTTTCCTGGAAAGAATGCTTATGATTGGGTCAGTGGGGGTTCAAACTGTTATGACTTTGGGTTACTGATCAGGATTCAAGCACCAGCAGCACCAAGTTGCCACTCTTGAACCCTTGAGCATGTCCCTTAACCCTATCTACTTCTGAGGTTGCTATATCCTGGTTGGTTCTGTGCTGTGCTGTAAAGAGGTACATCTGACAAATAACTGAGTCTTAATTCTTATACACCATCCATCTTTAAGAGAAGAACACCCCCAGTGCACAGGTTTTCCATTTTGTGTTTTCTGTAATCAGTACAGGGTCAAATTATACATAGAACCCACCTAATATTGAATTTAATTCTACAGATGCTTTTATCCATCAAACAAGCTTCTGGCAGAATTCTGCTTGAATGTTTGGCCACTCTCCTTGGATCAATTGGTAGTTTTCAATTACATTTGCCAGATTTCTGGCACAGCTCTGGTGATGGTTAAGGCTCCAAAAGCTTAAACATAAACTGGTTTATACATTCCACAATCAGCTTTGATGTGTGTTTGTTCTGTTGGAACACTCAATTTTCAAATGTCCATGTTTCAACTGTTTAGTTCATGATTTGAGATTATGCCAAAGAATTCTGCAATAGCCGTCCTTCTTCATTATTCCATCCAATGCACCATTTCAAAAGTGACAAAACAGCCCCAAAGCATGATTTCATAATGGTACCCCCATCATTCTTAACAGTGGTCTTGGGGTTAAATGTCTCACCTTTACAAACAAACGTATGGTCAAAACTTTTCTGCCGAAGTGTTTTTTTTCCTTGTCCAACTGAGCTTCAACTTCATTTATTTTAAACAAAATGCTTCTTACTTTGATGGCAGCCTTTCAGTCAATGGTGATGTAAAACACTTTTGACTGTAGATGGTGACACTGGTGTTCCAGCAGCATCCAGTTCATGGCAGGCCTGTGCCTTGGTGGTTCCTGGGTCGTTCCTGACAAGCTGAACCAATTTCTTCTCTACTGATTGGTATATGATTCAGGACCACTCAATATATAATCTGAGTTGGTGTATGTATTTTTTGGGGCTTGTAGATATACTTTTGATCATTAATATCAGGAAACCCAAAATAAAGTAAACCCTGTGCTTCAAATTCTTGAGGTTTTCTTCTGTTGAAGATGTTAAGTGACTAGGTGGCTTAGTGGTGAAGGCGTTAAACTGCTGATCAGATGGTCCCAGGTT
>JAOVVB010000034.1:4564874-4569874 GCA_028570985.1 Heterobranchus longifilis | reverse complement strand
CGATTCCTGGCCAGACTCGATTCCCGTCTCTGTGTACATGGAGTCTGCATGTTCTTTCTGTGCTTGGTGGGTTTCCTCCAGGTACTCCGGTTTCCTCCCACAGTCCAAAGACCTGCAGATTAGGCTAATTAGGCTAAGTGGCGTTCCCAAATTGCCCGTAGTGTGTAAATGAGTGTGTGAGTGTGTGTATGTGTGTACCCTGTGATGGATTGGCACTCTGTCCAGCGTGTACCCCGCCTTGTGCCCTAAGCCTCCTGGGATGGGCTCTAGGCCCCCCGCGAGCCTGAATACAGAATAAAGCGATATAGAAGATGAGTGAGTGATGAGAGATGGCGCCGCACGGTTGCATCGTGGTTAGCATTGCGGCCTTGCACCTCCAGGTTCCAGGTTTGATTCCTGCCTTGGGTTCTGGAGTTTTCACGTTCTCCCCATACTTGATGTGTTTCCTTCGGGTAGTCTGGTTTTCTTCCACAGTCCAAAGACATGCAGATTAGGCTAACTGGCATTCTCAAATTCCCTGTAGTGTGTGAGTGTGTGTATGTGTATGCCTGGCAATGGATTGGTCCATGCCTTGTACCCTAAGTCTTCTGAGACCTCCGCGACCCTGTATTGGCCAAATTGCCGGTAGTGTATGTGTGTGTGTACGTATGATCAGAAAAAGAGGTATAGAAAAAGAATGCATTAATGAATTAATTTATGAATAATTAGCTATATTAATTGTGTACCTCATGGTCATATAAATAGGACTAGTGCTAGTAGTAATATAACTAGTATTTAAAGGCATGGAGTATAATAATAATAATAATAATAATAATAATAATAATAATAGGAGTAGTAGAAGTAGAAATAGCAGTAGTACAATTCTTTTTCTTCTTAATAGTATTAGTAGTTGAAGTAATATTAGTATTTGTACTACTACCACCACTATTACTAAGAAGTATTTATATTATTACTACTAGTATTAGTTGTAGCTATACTAGCAGTAGTAGTCATAGTGGTACCAGTAGGAGCAGTAGTATAATTACTACAACTGCTACTACTACAGTACTAGTTAATTACATAATCAACACATACTAATATTCTAATACTTGTCCCTTACGTATGAACATTATCTGTTACATGCAGGGTTTTACCTCTGGGTACAGCAATCATCCACTATTAGAATATAATTAATGCTGTTTTTTTCCTCTCTGGAGGATTTTAATCATACACCTAATTAAGACCTTCCTCTTTTTTTTCTTCTCTCATGTTCACACAATTACAGTCACTACAAATTGTTTCAATCTTCAACTAAGATGTTTAGAAGAAACATTGGCTTTGTGGTTAGCACTGTCGCCTTGCACCTCCAGGGTCAAGGGTTCGATTCCTGCTTTGGGTCTTTGTGCATGGAGTTTCCATGTTCTCAACGTGCTTGGTTGGTTTCCATTTGGTACTTCGGTTTCCTCCCACAGTCCAGAGACATGCAGATCATTGGCGTTCCCAAATTGCCCATAGTGTGTGAATGTAAGTGTACAGTAAATGTTGACCGTAGGGTGCAAAATGGGAATAAATATAATGGTCACCACTGGCCACCTCGGGCCGTAGTTGGACTACAGAAGTTAGTTGCAGATGGATGGATGGATCGAATGTAGATAAAAGATGATGATGATGATGATGAATGGATCATTTTTTCATTCTTTCTTTCTTTTTTTTCACATGAGCTTAGTTCAGTTGCTCATTATTTGGTTATTTTACTTTATATATGGCTTCATATTTTTCATGCACTTACTGAACTTTCCCATTTCAAGGATTACTGCTAAACCAGGTCACAAGATTTCTGAGCACAAAAACCTCTGTTTTCTTTAAAGCAGACATGACAACTGAATTTCACAGAAAAAAAAAAATCAATTATATCTTTTTTTGGCAGAACTGTTATACAAAAATATCAAAGGTTCACCTGCTAGCACAAATCATGTTTTATTTAAATCCAGACATAACAACTTAATGTTTTGTCCTCCATCAAAGGAAATTTAACATTTCTATTTATGATTTGGATCAAGTTTTCCTAAAAAATTATGTAATTACTCAACTTATGATTTATTTTATCAATGATAAAAAAAAACAGAAAGGTAGCACGTTGTGGTAGTAGTTATCACTGTTTCCTTGCACCTCAAGGGTCGAGGGTTCGATTCCCTCCTCAGGTCTGTGTGCATGGAGTGCTTGGTGGGTTTCCTCCCACACTCCAAAGACATACAGATTAGGCTAACTGGCATTCCCAAATTGCCCGTAGTGTATGACTATGTTCTGTGCAATGGACTGGCACCCTGTCCAGTGTGTATGCCATCTTGTTTCCTTGGAAAAGCTCCAGGCCCCTGCAACCCTATACATAGTTTAAGCAATATAGAATATATAAATAAATAAATTAACTGATTTACCAGTGAGTGGCTTGATTAATGATTAACATGACTCCAAAAATATCACTCAAACTAGACAATGCAACACTGAACAAACTAGTAACCCAAATTGGCTCCTTCTCCCTTCATATAGGCTTCACCTACTGTATATGAAACTGGAAACCTCATCTCATGTTTAAAAAAAAAAAAACAGTACTGGGAAGCAGATTTGCTTTGGGTTTATTCACAGTTCCATTTTAGAGAAATTCTCTTAACCACTATAGGAAGTAGATTATGATTTTAAAACTAAAAATGATTTAGATGGATTAATATTAAAATTAAATCTTTATCTTTCCTTAAAACTAATTTTGATTAAAAAAATAATAATAATAATAAATAAATAAACGGGGACTTGCACTTCCCTTTGATATGGTCTTTGTTCCTGAGCACATTTAATACCTCACAGCACATGATTAGTTATCCGAGGAGAACCGGCGAGGCTTAGCAGCATCTTTTGTGCGGTCTATTAAAGGAGCTAAACACCGATTTGTTTAATGGACTGAATAATCACCAAATGAGTTCAGTGAACCCCATTAACTCAAGTCTGTCACTGGTTCTTTTATTTAATACCAAAGTTGGGTGATATACTGACAGAGTCTTTCAGTTAAATAATCAGAATCAAACTTCCGCCTTTTCAAGGTGGACTTTAAAAGGAACTATTTGGCACATTCATTTTAACACCGGAGTGGATTTTAAAGCGTCTGATGCATTGAGATTTTTTTTCTTACAGCGGATGGTGTTAGGAGCTGGGTAGGGCTCTGCATGAATATGTAATGTTGATAGAGCAAGACCATATTACTGTATATTGATATTGCTATTCCACATAAAATGAAAATGAAACATGCATATGTGTACCAGGATGTTAAGCAGGTCCTCACTTCTAATTTGGTAAAAGAAGAAAAAAAGTGTAGTGTGAGTGTGAGAGGAAAAGAGAGAGAGAAAGAGAGAGAGAGAGAGAGAGAGAGAGATGAGTGAGGTTTTGTGCTTGCCGAAGCGTTCGGAGCAGGGCAATGAGGCGGACAGAATAACATTATAACATTGTTTGAACCCTTGCAGTCTTGAAATGGCAACCGAGCGTACTCAGTCAGGGCTGTAGCTAATGAGAGAGAAAGACAGGAAACAAAACAGCAGTCCTCTGAAAAGTACCCACGATGTAAAACTGTTTGTTGTGTGCTCCGAAGCAGAGCAAGGAGAAAAGAAGGAAACTAGTTTTGGAGGGGTAGTGTTCCTCAGAGTTGACATTTACAATATATGTATGGAATGAACCACAACCTTCATCGTTTATCTTCAGGAACTCTCGAAGATGTGGAATACCACACAAGAGGAATCCTATAAGAATCATAGAAAAATAATACATATTAATATATGTCTCTTTAACCGCATGGCCTAGAGTGCTTTATTCCACTTAACCACGGCTAAGAGTTACAGTTTGTTATTGGATTTATAGTAAGGCTGTTTGATTGATGATTAGTCAACAAAAGTAAACATTGATGTTTCATCATAAAGCTGAGTAAAACATTAAAATAAGATAACAAAAGCTTACATATGCTCATTATGGACGGAAACGTCCTGGCACTATTGAGCTTTCTGTAATATCTTTAAGGGCGCTTTCACATTAGGGCCCCGGGATCGTTCCCAAGAACACTTAAGGCCAAAGTCTGATTCATTTTAATCAGTGAGAATACAATCGTTCCGCTTGGGATCCGTGTGTACGTGTGTGTGTGTGTGTGTGTGTGTGTCCTGCAATGAATTGGGACTCTTTTGAGCGTGTACCCCACCTTGTACCCTAAGTCCTCTGGGAAAGGTTTCAGGCCCCTGTCACCCTGTACATACAATACAACAGGATAGAAGAGGAATGAATGAAGAAACAAATAAATAAAAAGTTTCAGCAATATTGTTTAGGGTACTTTCACATTAGGAGCCCAGGATCCTTTCTGAAAACACTTTTAATTTTGATCAGTGAGAACACAATCATTTCGGAACCAGGAACCGTTCCCGATACCTTTGGAAAAGTGGTCTTTGGAACGATACATCACTGTTTAGATCCTGCATCACCAGTGGATATATATATATATATATATAACTTAGAATCTCAGAACTCTTTAGTATAATCTTAAATCATCAGCTAGATGGTTGAAACTTGGACAAAAATTTTCCCAAACATACATCCAAAAAAAAAAAAAAAGCAAGGTTAATTTTAAGTTTTTGTAACCTCAAACTACTTTCAAAAAATTGTATGTCTTAGGTAAAGTCAGGCTTGTGCCAGGGAGCTGTCAGAAAACCCTAAATTAATTTTTAATTGTTCAACAAAGATTCTAATAAATCCAATGAATCCAATTTAAGAATCCAGTCACAGAGTTTTATTCATTAAGACAGCCATTAACCAATAACAGTAATGTATAATTAATATGTTACCACTCTTCAAAAATCTGGTCGTGTTACCACCGAAACTCAAAATCCTTCATCTTGAAGTAGATTTAGAGCCAATCAAAAGTACAAACCGGATTCCAAAAAAGTTGGGACACTATACAAATCGTGAATAAAAACTGAATGCAATGATGTGGAGGT
>JAOVVB010000034.1:4509785-4520651 GCA_028570985.1 Heterobranchus longifilis | reverse complement strand
TCGTGCCTGGAGCCTGGAACCCCTGAATACAGGATAAAGTGGTATAGAAGATGAGTGAGTGATGATTAATATTATTTAGATTAATAGGAAAGAGAAGAAAAAGAGGAAATAATAAAACATATATAACTTAACATGAAAATTAATGAATCATTTAAAAAAATAAATTATTAGTGAATAAAGTATGAGGAAAATTATATGAAATATATGAAAATACGTAAAATTAAATATACTGTTTCTAAAGCATTTTATGTGCAAATATGTGAATAATGTGAAAAAACATGTGCTAAATGAAACATTTGTAAAAAAAAAAAAGGTTAATAAAGTAAATAACGTTACATAAACAATATAGTGTGAGAAAATGCCACAATTAAAAATAATTGAACAGTAAAAAAACTAACAAAAACCAAACACATGAAACATGATAAAATAGAAATAAAATCATGCATTCCATCTATGCCACATATCAGCATGACGTGTATAAAATCAGCACTCGTACATTCCACATCATGAGATTATTCCCATGAATCCTGAGCCATGTATTTACTAAAAACATGACTGTACAATAAACCTGCAGCTCATGTTTTTTACTTATTAATCAGTGCAGAAACACTGATCTGAGTTCAGCAGCCTCTCACTGGACCAAATGACAGACGGCAGCATCAGGATAGCAGGTGTGCTATGAGTGTGGGCGCAGTGATCCATTGGCTGCTTCAAAGAGAGCAATAATCCAGTTGGGTGCTTACAGAAAGCAGCTGATGGTCCTTTCCTAGAATGCTTCAACAGCTCCATTTGCTAGCACCTGCTGGGCTTTACAAATCTCCACTAATGATTCCTCCATCGTAGCCCGAGAGAAGGTCAGTGAAATGCAGGACAAGTGAAAGAGAGACAGACACATTGAATGATGGATGAATGTTAAGGTGGTGTCCAGGACAGGCAGGGTTTTATGTTCAGCACCTCTAAGCAGGCCTTTAGGCCGTTTTCTCCCAGGTGACAGCTGCCATTTTCTCCTCTGCATCATTTAAGATCCAGGCAGCAAAACTATACTTCTGCAATAGTTAAAAAAAAGGGGGGAGTCATTTGTGTTCTACTGTAGGTGTTAGGATTGGGGAGGAGAGAGGAATCTCCAACTCAACTGGAGTAATTAAGGCAGAGATGCAATTTAATTAAAGTAGGACATTTGGGTGCCATAAGCACAGAGTGCTATTCGTCATGTGCTCCATCAATTAGAGAGCAGAGAAGGCCAGCCAGAAAGCCCTCTCATGTTCACCCATTAAGTAATTTATCCATTCTGTCATAACTAAAGTACTTAATCTGTTCAATTTGAAGTACACTAAGGAAATGGAACTACTAAATGCAGGCCAAAGATATAAATGTTAACTGCAGCAGTTTCCCAAATTATATGTAGGATTTGACTTAAAATTAATTATTATGTATTGTGAATATTGGGACGTTTGAGAGTTCTGGTGAATTTCTTTAACAAGCCTTAGAACTGCGCAATGTTAACAACACAGGGTGACCCAAAGTCCCATAGAGGAAATTAACATAATTGGGAAATGGCATACATAACACCAGAGGCAATGTTCTCCAAGTAATTTCCCCTATGTATATAGGTGGAAGGGTGAAAGGGTCCGTTTACGTGCCACCCGGCACATCAGACGACGGATACACCCAACCCTGGACATACTGTATAACCGTTGTTTTGGGTGGCAGTTACTTATGGGGTTGGATTGCCAGCTCAATGCCCGATTGTATCTAAGCGCTTGGGGGTGAAGGACCTTGCTTAAGGGTCTGACAGTGGTAGCCTGGCGGCATCGAGGGTCAAATTAGGGACCACCTGAACAGCAGTCCAACATTTTAACCACCAAGCCACCCTGCCCCGCTGTGTATATAGACTAAACAAAATAGTGGTTTTGGTAGTTTTTAGTCATGTGGTTTGCATTGACACCTTACACCTCCAGACTGTATGAATCATATATGGTTCATACAGTCCAAAGACATGCATTTTAGGCCGATTGCTGTTTCCAAATTGCATGTGGTGAATGACTGGCTATGTAAAACATGTGTACCTGAAGGTTGTTAGAGGTTGTGTCCTCAGCAATGTATCTTCCCTGACAGCAATGACTGCTGACATAAAAGGCATAGGTCATTGCGGTCAATTGTCTATTGCGGTCAAAAATGGATGTGTGAATAGTACTGGGAAGTTAAACTATCTACCATAAATATTAACCCCATTTGCAAGTATCCCCTCATGGGTCAGTAGTTGGTAGAACCATCTTTTGCTGCTATTATAGCTAAAAGGTACATTCCCTGTGTAAGTATTACACCATAACACATATTTTTCATTTTTGTTATAATGTTACAATCTTCACCTGGAATGAACATGAGTGGGATTTGTTGGCTGCAAGTATTTACCCCCCCTGCGTCAGTGCTTGGTAGAACTATCTTTGGCTGCAACTATAAATGCAAGTCTTCATATATATGGATGTATCAGCTTTGCACATGGAGAGGTTTGAGCTGTATTTGCTTTGAATTTAATCTGCAAGCTTTAGAAATTCCCAATGTTAACAATATGTCAGCACAATACAAAGTACTGGGGAGTTACAGTGCCTCAAAACAATATTTAACCCACTTAAACATTTTTGCGGATTTTGTATTGTTACAACCTAGGTTGGAAAGGACTCATGGGATTTGTTGGTTGAAAGTACCGCCACCCCCTGTCAACTCCCCCAATTATAGATGGAAGACTTCTGGGAAATTTCTTTATCAGCTTTGCGTTTCTTTGTTTTTTTCTTCTTGACAAATTTGCTCCATGCCTTCTTGGCTCAAATCTTTAAGTCTTGCCATTTCAATCCAGAGGATTGAGGTCTGGGCTTTAAATGGGGCATTCTGACACAATCAGGGGATCAGTTTTAAACCACCCCAGTGTGTTTTTTTTGTTAGTATGCTTAGAGTCTTCCTGCTATAAGGTGGACCTTATGCCCAGGTTATCCAATTTTCTTCAAGAATAAGTTCGCCTGTACTTGGCTGCATCTGTTTCCCTGCTGATATGATGATGCTACCGCCACTGTGCGTCATGGTAAGGATAATGTTCTTGGGATAATGAACATTGTTGGGATTCTGTCAAATGTAATGCTTTGTGCCAAAGATGAAACTGTCAGTTTTGTTCTCATCAGATACAACAAACCAGAACAATCAGATACAGAAACCGAACTTTTCTACATGTCTTCCTAGTCTGCAAAATGGAATTTCATGAGCGTCACTATTTTTTTTGCCCGTAATAGTGCATTCAAATGTTAAAGGTGGCCCATTATGCAAATTTCACTTTTTAGACATTTTTAGATATTCAGACGGGTCTCAAGTGTGCATATACAAACCAAAAAGAGTGAGAAAAAATGACTGCCTTTTTTTTTTTTTGTCTTTTTAGATTGTAAACAAGGCAATTAGATTTTTTTTCCTCTATTGTGACAAATGTATAAGAAAATATCCCTCCCTCAGCTTGCTTCTCAGCTCTCTTCTTTTCTAGTGGGGTGTGGTTCAGGAGTAGCAACTGGAGCATTAACCTGTTAAAGAAATAGTAAAATATGGGTCCTTTAATACTGGCCAAGCTCTTATGTTTATGACATTTACCTTATACTATTTGAATGTATTTATTCTGGTGCATTAAGGAAAGAGTATTTGTGAAACCCAACACACTTATAGTTTTTATACAGCCTTTAATAAAAACAGGCAGGATATGTAAATTTGCGATAATTTGCATGTTAGAAAAACAGGTAATGAGAAGGTAGCGGAGGGAAGAGGTCGAGTGAGTAGGCAGAAGAAGAAGGCTGATGTACTGTATGTCATCGGAGAAGAGTTGAGGCGAGGATACAGGAAAAAGTGTAGGAGGATAGAGATCCTAATGTTTGACAAAGACTAAGGGACCATCTGATGTAATTGTGTGTGTAGATCTTCCAGGCAGCTTTTATTACCCCTGAGCATCTCTAAGAAGAAGATGGAACTTATTATTTGACTTATTTTTATCCATGTCCTCATTAATGTCATGCTTTATTTTTTAACGAATGCTGAATTCAGTATGTCATAAACAGATAGGTTAGGGGGATGAAAGTGTCTTTAAGCCAGTAACAGATTTAATTTCAATATGAGATAGAATGTTAAGTAAAATTTGAATGATCCATTTGTAAAAATTATGAAGGTTGATTTATTAATGCTCTGAATGATGCATTTTTAGGGAAGAAAGGGGTTTGTGGTCTATAATTAGTCTTTCAGCGCCCAGCCAGCACCAGATTGACTTTTACACTAGGCGTATCTTTGGACAGATGAAGAGGATTAGAAATCAAATACGGAGCAAGATGATGCGGATTTAAAATCATCCCGTTCATTGCATGGTGTAAGACGAGCAGCCTGAAGTGGAGTGGCAGAGAGAAAAGTTTTGAAATTATATTAGGGTGGAGGTAAAAAGAAGTTATCGAGCATTACGTGTACGTTTAAAAATAGTTTTAACCACTATGAGAGATGGGAGAGACGCTTTTAAATGAATTAAGCAAAAATAAATTAAGTGAAATAATAATGCAATTTGTAATAGCAATGACAAAAATCTAGCTGGACAATGAATAATATAATTAATAATGTTATAGTTTGGATGTGGTGGACAAAAACCAAAAACTGCTTTTTCACTCTTTCATACATAAAAAAACAATTCTTCAAGTCTTGCCATTTCGATCCAGTGGATTGAGGTCTGGGCTTTAAATGGGGCATCATCAGGGGATCAGTTTTAAACCAGCCCAGTTTGTTTTTTGTTAATATGCTTAGGGTCTTCCTGCTATAAGGTGAACCTTATGCCCAGGTACAATTTTCTTCAAGACTAGAATAAGTTTCCTTCTAGGATATCTGTATTTGGATTAGATTAAGATAACTGGCGTTCCCAATATGCCCATAGCACGTGAATGTTGACTGGAGGTCCTACCATGGTCGTAAAAATGGGAATAAACACAATGATCACCATTGGCCTACACGGTCCCTTGTTGGACTACAGACATTCCTACGTATATGGGTGCATGGATAATCAAATTTGAAACAGGGTACCTCAGAGTATATGTAGTTTATAATGTATACAATGAATCTTTATGAGTTCCAATGGTCACCAGTAGATCAGTGCTACAGGAAACCCAGCATGCTCTACAGGAAACCCTGGTTGTTTTGCAATACTGAAAATAATCTGGCTCTATCTGAGGGTGTTCCACCTGCTCGTGAAGTTCAAAGAGACAGATGATCAATAATGACACTTCCTTTTTTTTAAGCTGCATCCATTTTAAAAATTTGTCTTCAAATTATCAAGTTTAAGGCCAAGCAAGTTTGGCGCAGTTCTGAATTATCAGCCCACTTAATACATTCAATTAGTCTCCGTTAAGGTGAGCGCTTGTTGACTACCTAGGGAACACTGGCATAAATAAGTGTAGCATTTAGTCTTGTTATGTAAATGACCCTAGAATGATGCGAACACCTACACATGCTGAGCCATCAAGTACAGGCACCTTAATGAAATCTAAGTGATGTTTGGGAAATGAGGTGGGCAGAGTTTGTTTCAGAATTAACAAACAAGCAAAGAGTAAGAATAAAAGTTTAAACGGCCGTTAATATGTTCGGTCTCCTTGATGATCTTGTACTTGTGGTTTCTCTTTTATGCTTTTGTTTCTGTAGTTTTTTCCCCCTCTGCTGTTGTTTATTTTTTATTTTTTTCTGTTATACTTAGATTTTTCTGATATGTTTGGCATTGTTGCATTGTTTGCTGTTTTTCTGTTTTCATTGCTTTCATTTTGTTTGTTTTGCTTTTTTTTGCTGTTTTTTTGGGTTGTTTGTTTCACTGCCTTGCTTTTGATTTTGCTGTTGTTTGTTTAAATGCTGTAGTGTTTTTGATGTTTGTGTTTTTTAACATTTCGTATTCTGCTTTTGATCTTGCCATCAAATATTTTTTTTTTGTTTTCTTTCTTTGTATTTTTTTGCTGTTGTGTTTTTTTTTTTTTTTGCTGTAATGTTGTTTTTCTGTTGCATTCTTTGTTTTGCTACCTCTAAATCTTAAACTCTATTGTTTTTTGTAAGACTTTATTATTATTATATTTTTTATTTTTTTTTAACTTTCATGTTGTTGGTTTTGGTGTGTGTGTATGTATGCACAGTATGTATGTATGTATGTATGTACTGTATGTATGTGTGTGTGTGTGTGTATGTATGTATGTATGTATGTATGTATGTATGTACTGTATGTGTGTGTGTGTGTGTGTGTGTGTGTGTTCTGCCTTGCTTTTGATTTTGCTGTTAATATTCTGTGGTGTTTTTAATGGATTCAGGTTTGGATTCATCGCTCTATTTACTTTTTTTTGTATTGCTGTCTTTTTTGTTTCTTTTGCTGTTTTTGGGATTATTTTTGTTTGTTTAGATTTTTTTCTGTTGTACATTTTGGTTGTTTTGCTAACATGTTTGTTTTGTTTTACTATTGTATTTTTTTGTATTTTGCATCATTTGTTTTGCTACCTTGCATTTGATGTTTCTGCTGTTTTCATGTCATAATGTGTTCTGATATGGAATTCTTTTTTCTCCGTTTTTCTGCCTTTACTAATTGTTTTGCTATCATAAGTTTTGCTGTTTAATTATTTGTGTTGTGTTGTTTTTTTCTCTTGCATTTTTTGGTTTGGTACCTTACTTTTGATTTTGCTGTTCTGTGTTGAAACAATTTTTTATATATATTTCGGTGTGTATTCAGAGTTTTTTTTTTTTTTTTTTTTGACTTTGCAATCTTTTTGGCTGTTTTTTAAATGGTGCTTTTTGCATGTTTGTTTGTTTGTTTGATTGATTAATTGTTTTGCAGCCATGTTTTAAGTAATTTGTAGGGTTTTTTTTTTTGGTTTTACTACATACATTTATATTGATTCTGATATTCAAACTGCATAAAATTTGGTATATAAAAAAAACAAAAACAAAGAAAAACATGCAGAGGTATTCGAATCAAACCCTGGATGGTCAGTGTCCAGAGCCAGTGTTTGTAACTCACTAACACCTACACACACCCATTAAACCATGGCACAAACAAACAAAACTGTGCTGAACACTGGCCCTCCAGCAGTGGATTTTGTCTATAGAGCATTCGCACTTTTTGAGACCTCTGGTGGTGAGATGTGGAATTATACTATATGTTGGTTAGGAAAGATCAGACCTAGAGATAACAGATTCATTATGAGGCTTACTGCTGTTTCATGGCAGCCAGAAAATAACAGTGATTGAAGACAGTTCAGGGAACTTGGGGAAGTTCGTAATGTCACACACAGTGCAGTTTAGTGTGGAGATAAATTGTAGGTATTCAACCCCCCTGCTGTTTCTTTAATTGACATCTTCCTTGCTTCGCTGGACTTCTTTGGGCGACACATGGCACTTTGTCATGTCACCATGGCGATGCTGAAAGTCTCAAAAGTGTTTCGAGCATGACTTTGTGTGTGCCTTTGTCACAGAAACGAGAAGCGTGTTGTTTGTGACAGTTTTATCTTCAGGTAATTGGTGAACATCTAAATAGTCTGCACAGAGTTTTCGGTGTGTCTAATTAGTTTGCTTCCTATCTTGATTTGAAAGAGAGATAACTTTCACAAAAAAAGAGAGAGAGAGATGACTGTAAAGATGACTATGTAAGCATTTCATTTGAACGCTTTGACCTTTAAATGCACAGTTTAAAACTCAGTTACAATAAATGACTACAGGATGTATAACTGGGTGACTGACTGGTTCAAACAACTATAAGCAGATTTCTTATTTCTATAAAGGCAATACTTTTTGTGAGTAGGTTTATTAGACATTTTTTCTCTTGTGTGACAACTGCACCAGCTGTTATATTACTGTTTAGTCTACAAATGACTTGCTTGTTCTTATTTAGATAAGCGTTGTCTGTGTTAGTTGTTGGGGAAGGTACTTGTGCGTTATGGGGGCGTATTTATGACCTGAAGCCATGAAAAGGCCGTTTGCTTTACATCTCTTTGCATCTAAGATTATTAAAGTGTCCTGAGGCACACAATATTCCCTAGTTATGGAGGACTAGAGATTAACGTCCAGATCATACCCTAGCAAGAATACCCATAATGCACTCTGATGTTTGTAGAGAATAATGGTTAATAATACATAAGGGTACTATTTCAGAAATGGGCTGGATTACGCAAGGTAGTTTTACTAGTATGAGAAAGTGGATTTACTGTACATTTTTTCCCCTTCCATTTTCATCTTTACTTCCCTTCCTTACTGCTTTTTTTTATCAGCCAGTTTTCCTTTCTCATCCTTCTTTCCTTCCATCTATTTATCCATTCTCTATTCTTCATGTTTTTTTTTCATCACAACATTTTTTTTGGTTTATATTACCTTTATGCCATCGATCTTTCCTTCCCTCTTGCTTTCATTGGTTCCCATTTATTTCCTTTATCCCTTCCATTTTTTCTTTTTTCCCCATTTATCCTTCCTCCTGTCCATTTCCTTTCTTCCTTTTGTTAGTTTTTCCTGTCTTGCCTTCATTTTTTTACTTCCATTTATTTTATTTTCTCCCTTCCTTCCCTTTTATGTCCTTTGCTTTTTCATTTTTTTCCACCCTTCTGTCCTTTTTCCCTTTTCTTTACCATTTGCTCTATTTTGTTACCAGTGCCATCTTGCTCCATTTTTTCAATCCTATATTTTCCCCATTTATATTTGTCTTTTTTTTCTTCCCAAATCCAGATTTTTCTTTTTTCCCTATTTTTCCTATTTTGTTTTTCTGCTCCACATTTTGTCTATTTATTCTTTTTTGTCTGCCCTAATCTAAGGGAAAAAGAGATTTAAAAAAAGGTAAATTCTGAAGATTACTTCATTATAGCTCAACGTTAAAAAAAATAGACCCATAAGAAATGATGTCTCAGCGTCGCGTCTTTGTTAAGTCAGCGAGTGACCAGAGAATGAATTTCAGACCATTTGCAATCCAGATGCTGTTTAAAATGTCAGCAGGAACTCATATTTTAGCTGCTGATTCTTTCTACCCCAGCTGTTCGATAGCATAATAAACTCCACCCCTGGTGTCACGATCTTCACTGATTTATGTAAATACACGCACAGCAGAATGAATGGGGTCATACCTGCAGTGAAGGATGCTCTTTTCTTCTGCACTATAAAGCATGTTTAGAGGAAGAAGGACAGTTCCCGAAGCCATCCCTCTCCTGAAGTAGGCCGGCAAGTCCCTTGGGAGTGTTCTGGGTCGTCGGTGAAGAGGGAAAGTGACAATGATGGATCAAAATGCCTTAGCTGGTCATGAAGTTAACAAGTGGCTTTTGCTTCTTGCTCAGCTTCAGTCTGGCTCTTGCATTCACAATAAAAGCGAAGAAGAAGATGAAAAAAATAGAAGAGCGCAGTGAAGTGTGTCCATTCAGCTGTCTAGCTTTCAACCTATGCCTTTTTCCTCAATGGTCCTACACTGTGAGTGGGTTTTAAAAGAACATTTCCGTTTTCATTTTCCCTTGCCAGATAACTCTATTTTGATAAATTTGTGCCTTCAGGGTCATTTTTATTTCTTTTTACTTCTTCTTTGTCGCTAGGGCCTTCTATGAACACTCACACACACACACACACACACACACACACACACACAAAAACCTAACCACCATTGACTAGTCAGCTCTTCTTATTCTCATTTAAGTCAATAGTTTTCTTGGATACCTTTTGCTCTTTGGTGTTAAAAAAAGGAAGGGTCGAAGCATTGCACCACAATAATAACTCGTCACAGCCCCCGTGATGGAACAGAAGACTTGTGTGAGTTTTAAAAGGGAAGCTTTTCAGCACATCATTCATTGGACCCATAAAGACTTGCTAGCCATTTGTAGGATGTAATTTCTTTTAAAGTGACCTATAGCTCTGGCTTCAGTTCGGAAAACGAATTTACTGCCAGGCATCCCGCCAACGAGCCAGACTACTCAATAACATTTGACGCGAGTATAGATTTATTCCCGACACTCGCACATTAACCCTGGTTCACTTCTTTTACTTCGGCCGTCCACCACAGTGGCAGTAAAAACGCTGTGTTAGCTTATGGCTGGTTTACAAGCTGTCTAACTCTAAAGTTTCATCCCTGGTACTAAGTAACACAACGGTCAAGACTTTCTAATTTCAAGACTAAATTCTCTTCATGAGGTTCATTTTAGCGATGCATGGATAGTGTTTTTTTTGGCACTTGATGTTAATATTAATACTGATTTAAGCAAACTATTCAGCTCTGTTTGTTTTTCTGGTATAGTTAGTGACCGATACACATACTTTACTAATCTAATTTGTAAACCTAGTTGACTTTAAATGATTTACAGTATATTATACAACAGTTACTTCTGACCAATCTGATTGGACGAAAAGCATTCCAAGAGTGATGATACTGCACGGTAACATCACTGGGATGTTTAATTAAATGTATCCCAGGTTCTTTAAACTAACTCATCACTGGCCATCAGCGTCGGTTGAAGTGTGTGGTCTGTAGTACTGAGGAGAGAGCAGATACCTGCTAAATTACACCTAAGGCGAGCTAGAAAGCTTCACTGTAACACTTAATCAAGGGAACTACTTGGTGTATGGGACAAGGGATTATTCACCGTAGCCCTTTTTTTTGAGTAATCCAAAAATACATTGTGAGTGACACATAGTGATTTCTTTTTAAAAACAAAAATAAAAAAAACATTACCTGATCATTGCACAATACACAAACTACAGTGGTACCTTGGAGAAATGCATTTTCCCATAGGAAAGAATCAGAGGCGGCTGCTAGCTTTTGAAACAGGGGAAGCTCATATTAGGCCTTCATCATAAAATTCATTATGTTATAGCACCGTC
>JAOVVB010000034.1:4483061-4504494 GCA_028570985.1 Heterobranchus longifilis | reverse complement strand
AAAAATAAATCCAGAAAGATAAGTGTTTCCGTTTATGCGCGCAGGTGCTGTGTATGTGTGTGTGTGTGTGTGTTTGTGTATGTGAGTGAATCTAAAGTAAGAGGACAGGAGGAATCAGCCCCTCCCGTCTCCCTCTTTTAATCTTACACAGTAAACCTTTCTCCTCTCTTATTTGAATTTCACACAAACACACACACACATTAACGGAAAGACTATTTTGTCGGAACATCTTTAATGACGCTCGCGTGAGCGCATACTAACGGAATCACTGCTGTGAAATAAAGTAAACAAACAAATGAACCTGCACTTTACCTTTGAAAAGAATCGCGACAGAGCAGTGTTTCTGTGAAGGGGCACGGTGTCAAATTACGTGTGCGGACACATAACGACAGGCTGAAACAGAGAGGCTGAGGGAGAAAATTTAACTTTTCTTTTGCTTTACACGCGCACACGTGTGTTATAAGAAACAGTACACGCGTGCTGTACGCACGCACTTACAAACACAAAATAAAATATGTTTTACGCACACACATGTCGTCACAGTATTATAGTAAACAGTACACGCGTGCACGGATGTTGATTATACCAGTGAGAGATGCTTTCATGGCGCTCCATGTTTAAATTTTTTAATAATTTGATCAAACTGCTCTATCATACATCATTTCCATTCATCCATCTAACGTAGGATCCTTTGTAGTCCCACTGGAGACCATGGAGGCTAATGGTGACCATTGTATATAGTCCCATTTTCACAACCATGGTAGGACCTCCCGTCAACATTCACACATGCATTGACACACTACGGGAATGCCTATTAGCCTAATCTGCATGTCTTTGGACTGTGGGAGGAAACTGGAGGAAACCCACCTAGCACGGGAAGAACATACAAACTCCATGCACACAGACCTCGAGGCGGGAATCGAACCCGGACCCTAGAGGTGCAAGGCACCACACCACCGTGCTGTCATCATAGATAATTTACAATCCATATATTATTTGTTTGGTTGTTTTTCATTTTAAAAACACAAATAAAGAGAAAAACATTTGTTTCCAGAACCAAAATGAAAAACAGATAATCAAATATGGAAAAAAAATTAATAAAATGGATAACAAGCTCTCAATTTCCCCTTTTTTTTGTTTTTATTGAACACAAGTGGCCTGACCCAGATGTTGAGCTAGATAATGTTTTTTTCTTTTTATTACTACTTCATTTTTTTACCTAAGGTGCATAGCCATTTTCATGCATCTAAAGGAGGCAAAACATATACCCCACAGGGCTTTTATGGGCATGACATTCAGCGTTCAACAGTGCCGAAAGCGGAGATGAGTCTCCTCGAGCTTTTACTGAGTAATTCTCACTATGGCAATTAATAAACTATACATATGTAAAAGCCCAAGAATAAAATGTTACTTTTTACAGTAACTACTAAAAATAATAATATATTATCGTTATGGAAAAGTAATAAGTAATACTTTGTTACTTAGTAACAAATACTTATTATTACTTTTTATTGGTAACTAGCACAATACTGTTTACAATACATTGCAATCTTTCCTCTCCATAGGGAACACATGTAGGTTTATCACAAACCCAAGTACGAGGCCAGATTTTCACTTTCCTGGCAGGTTTTAGAAACTAATTAGGAAGTGCTCTCAATTCTGTGTTATGATGAAAGCAGGCTTCTGTCAGGTTTAAAGCTTTGCGTGTATGTCCGTCAGCCTTGCAGAAGATTGCATATAGTTATGTCATTATCTTGCTACAGTAACCTGTCTACACATAGATGATATGATCATAATTAGAATATTGTTATAATCAGTGGTTAGCACTGTCGCCTTGTACCTTTAGGTCCTTGGAGTGAATGGTGTGAATGGTGTTTTTCTAACCTGCGTACAATGAATTCATTATTATGGACATACTGTACAAGTACCTACTGTATGTCAAGTAATTAGTTGTAATAAGTTGTTAGGGCTGGGGTGCTAGTACACCACTTAATCATGGCACTATCAATAAAATATTAGTATATCAAATATTAATATTAATAAATAATGTTAGGATGTTAATAGTCTTTATTAGTTTGCCAGGCCTAGTACTAGTAGTAGTTAGTTAGGGTTGGGTAATCAGTCATAGTAACAGGATAATATTGAATTGAATTGAATTTCTTTATCGATATTGCACAGTGCAGTACAATGAAATTCAACATGCAACTCACCTTTCGTTAAGACCATATAATAAATGAATTAAATTAAGGAATATATATAAAAAAAATCAAAGCAAAATGTACAAATATTGCAGGCTTCATATTACAATTGGCTCAGGTTGTGCAATATAAGAATTCTAGTGCAAGGTTTACATTAAGGTAATTATAATTATTAATGATACATTTTTAATGGGGTACTTAAGTACATTTATGACTCTTACAATAAAACTGTCTCTGATCTATTTAAACACTGGCTACAGGATCAACATTTATAATTTTCATAGTTTGCGTTTCATTAAACATGAGAAATGAGTAGACCTATGATCAGTCTCTTGCATATATATAAAAAAACAAAAACAATAAGCCATTGTCATCATTGTAATTTCATACTGATTCCTGTGTAGATTTACATTGGCATTTAGGCATTTGGTAGACGCTCTTATCTAAAGCAGCTTACAAAATTGCTTTGAAGTTTCCATCATTGAATAGATCCTTACACAGGGTTACTAGTGGTGTGGAGTGGGGTGTGATTAGAGCTGAGAGGTAAGTGGGTGCTGGGTCGTTTTTAGCTTCGTAGGCAAGCATCATTGTTTTAAATTTGAGGCGGATGTCTACAGGAAGCCAGTGCAGGGAGTGGAGCAATGCACTCAAGCTGTGAAGCTTCATTCTGGATCAGCTGCAGAGGACGAATGGTGGACAGACGCCGACCTACCAAGAGTGAGTTGCAGTAGTCCAGTCGTGAAATAACAAGAGACTGAACAAGCACCTGAATTGCTTGTGTGGAGAGAAATGGGCGATTCTTCTAATGTTTTACAGAAAAAATTGACAAGAACGAGTAAGGTTAGCAATGTGTGGGGGAAATGAAAGCTGATTGTCCAGAGTTACTCCAAGGTTGTGGGCAGCGACTGTGCAATTGTCAGCTACCTTATTCACAACAGATATACTATAGCAAGCTAGCCGAATAAGCCTTTCGTCATCAAGTTACATGTCCACTGATGTTTTGCCTAGGCTCCCCCACTTTTCTGCTTCGTGCAATGTTTTAATTTTGTCTATGCCTTCACGCCTTTCTTCAGTTCTATAAGCAATGTGACATCTGAACCTAGCCAATCGTATTAAAACAGCTCCAACGCACCCTGTCTGGGCCAACAACCACACAACTCGGCCAGTACATCAAGGCCAATCCATTTTCAACTGCATTTTTTTCTTCACCGTTTTAAAAGCATGCCTTTCATCAGCCCAGCTGTCTAGCGGCAGACCCTGGGAAACACGCACAGTCATAGGGAACACTGCCCTTCATAAGTCAGTGTGCCAAAAGACATCGTCTCATGTCCAACTGGTGCTATTCTGACCACGTGCATTACCACGTCTGCTTTTCCATCATGAAATTTCATCATGAAACTTGGGTGTAGGGGAATGACCCTGAGACAAAGCAACAGTCTTCACAGTGGAAGAGCCCATCATCTCCAGAACCAAAAAAGGCAAGGCAGATCCGCAGTTCGAACGAGTGCATGCTTATCGTCTTTTTCGACATTCGCAGAATTGGCCATCAAGAATTTGTCCCCAGAGAATTCTACTGCCAGGGATTCAGCTTCAGAGCCTTGTAACAGAGCTAATCTTGAAACTTTTTAATACCACCTCATATTTAGAATTAGGTTATAAGTTAAGCTAAGCCTTTATTTGTCACATATACATTACAGCACAGTGAAATTCTTTCTTCGAATATCCCAGCGTATCTGGGGTAAGAGCGCAGGGTCAGGCATGATACAGCGCCCCTGGAGCAGATAGGGTTAAGGGCCTTGCTCACATACAGGCTTAAAAATCTGGAAATTGACCAACTTAAACCTGTGTACAGTATGACCCTTTTTCTTCGGCATCCTCGATATATGTATTGGTGCTTTGTGTGCGTGTGTAAGTGTGTGTGTGAATCCACTGGGGGGGGTGACTGTTTTGACAGTGGGCTTGCTGGTTGTCGGGAAACACTCTCAGGAGACTAGCACTCCTAAAACTAGTCAGCTGTCTGACTGTCACGCTGCATTATTGTCACAAGCGCATGCACACACACACAGACAAACACTCACATGCACAAATAAAGTGTAAACTCTGTACTTGAAAAGTTTAATCAGTTCTGTTTAGCATTTCTAAGTAGCACTTTTTTTTTTCCAATGACACATTAGCAAGCAAGCAACAGTTCTAATAAGGAAAAACATGCCATGCCAAATGCATTAAAATTACTTCGCATCTACGTTACACCTGACACTTGTCAACATCCATTATCACCTTCTTCCAGCAGGCAGCACTCACGCAGTGAAGTGGGAGGAAAGCGTAGGGGCTCTTTCAGCGTTCTTTAACTTAAGAGGGTATGTGGGCAGTTTAAAATAAATGATTACTTTGCTGACAACATAATTGCATTAAGGGTTGCAAGATTCCAGCTGCTAGTTAGCTAGCCCTGCTACAAAGAAATAAATATGAGTTTTAAATTCCTGTCAGAATTACAAAAGTTTCGATTGCATGTATTTTTATTCATAGTCAAATGAATACCTATCATTTGATCACCTACTGTATAAACAACTAAATGCATAAATGGTGCAAACCCTTCCCCCCCAAATTCAAAGTACACAATGGAGGAACAGTGGAGATGCAGATCCTAAAATGCGGCTCAGCCACTGCGGTGCTTCGGCTACTGTGAAATGCTTTCTTTCTAGGCCTTAATATGAAATAAACTCCTTTAAATCTTTTCTTCTCACTTACTCGATAACCATCTATACAGGGATAAGCCAATCCCAGCAGACTTTGGGCATGTGGCGGGGTACACCCTAGATAGAGTGCCAATCCATCGCAGGCCACACACATACACTCACTCACAATCTCAGTCACACACTACGGGCAATTTGGGAATGCCAATTAGCCTAATCTGCATGTCTTCGGACTATGGGAGGAAACCGGAGTACTGTCTTGTGCCCTCACTTGATATTTTCTCTTTCTCAACCGTTTTCTGGAAAGTCTAGGAAGGGTTTGTGTGAAGATCAGCCATTTCAGAAATACTCTGTCCAGCCAGTTTGGCGCCAACAATCATGCCATTTCATTTAAAGTGTCAATTAAAACACCTTTCTTCCCCATTCTAATCCTCAGTGTAACCTTGGGTAGATCGTCACGACCATGTGCACATGCCTAAATGCATTGAGTTTCTGCCATCCGACTGTTTGTGTTAATGAGCAGTTTCTGAACAAGTACACATTTTGTATGTTGTCCATTTTTTCATTGCTCTGTATGTTTTAGACTTCCTTTGTTACTTTTCTCCTCATTTGCCAAGCCAGTAAGTGTTAGGCCTTTGACTTCTTCATGCTTATATATCCTTGCTGTCATTTTTTCACTTCCACCTTACACCAGTGATTCCTTTCTTTCTTTTTTTCCCACCTCTTTGCTGCCATGAGGTGCACTTTGAGACGCGTCTGAAGTGCCTGTCCACACGACGAGTGTCTTTTTCCTTAGAAAGCTATCAAAATCGTGTTTGAATATGTACTCACTCTGAAGTCTCCCTTTGTAAAGTTCAATTTTTTTTTACAAGCAACACAGAGAGCTTCATTTTAGACGATCTGAGAGTAAGGCGAAATTTGGTAATGGTTCGAAATACTAAGAAGAATTCCTTTTAGTCCGTACAAAGTGAGTGTGTTCTGTCTATCTTTGGGGATTTCTCCATGCCAGTAGTTTCCAAGTAACTGACCCAAGCTGGCAATCAAGACAAGTGTCTCCAGCATTGCACAGTCACCTTGGAAGTGTCCTTGGCTTGTATTTCCACTTATCTATGGTGCATGTGTAAACAGGGGGCTGACATGATATGCTTAGTCATAACCCTCATACGTTCCACCATCTGCTGTTGTTTTCTTCCTTTTCATTTCGGTATTCTTTTATTGATTTCCCCAGCAATGCAGATAAACTAATAGTTTTTATATTCTTATCATCTGATGGCCAATTAACTTATAGACTGTTTCTCTCCCTGTCTCTCACACACAAACAACAGGGGTGCGGAATCTGCTCAGCATGCAGCATCACTGAATTCAATTAACCTATGCATGTGTGTGCAGTAGGACACTTCTTTTTTTTCTTCAAGTAATTTCAAAACATTAGTCGACTAGTCATCTTTTTCAGATTATGTAATGATACAAGACTATTTTAGAACCTATTTTAGGGAAAAAAGTGACATTTTAATATTGTCTCATTAAAAAGCAATGTACCCATCAAATTAGAATATTGAAATGCAGTTTCCCATTCCTGTCATCTCGTTATATTTTAAAGAATTATGTATCATGGCAAAGGAATACACCAAAGAAATGCAGCGGAGACAAAAAAAGAGAGGCGGCGGAAAAAAAGAGACTTGGCAGCAGTGTTGAAGGACTTTGTGTTCTCTTTCCTCAACCACTAACAATCATATAACCAAAGCAACTGGAGGTTTTACTGCCGGTTTGTATGCTGACCCAAGAGACCACTAAATTTGGACCAATCGCAGGGAGCAGGAGGTCTTACAACAAAAGGTGGGGAACAAGTATACAACATTCATCCAGGAACCTCTGTAGTCCGACAAGGGAGCCAATAATGACCACTGTATTTATTTACATTTGTACAACTATGGTAGGGCCTCCAGTCAACATTCACACACTATCTGCATGTTTTTGGACTGTGGGAGGAAACCCACCAAGCATGGGGAGAACATGCAAATTCCATGCACACTGACCCAACACAGGAATCAAACCAGGACCTGGAAGTGCAAGGTGATAATGTTAACCATTAAGCCACCACAAGTCTACATATTTAAACAATTATACGTGCCAGTATGCAAAGGGAAAAAAAGCTAGACCGATACACACTATGTAAACACTTTACATAACAGTAAATACACTTTACCAGTGTTTATCAATTATATACCAGTAAACTGGTGACAGGATCATGGGCACCCAAGGCTAACCCATGCCCACTGGGACCAAAGGCCAGCATGTCCGGTCTGATCCCACAGAAAAGTCAATGCTTTTGACCAGGTACCAGGACACCCAGTGCACCACAGCCACCCCAAACAAGACCCAGCAGGCAAAGTGCCCAAGACTGCTGTCACAGCCTCTAAACTCCCCTGATGTCAATTTGATTGAGCACCCATTAGATGTGCCAAACAAAACTGTTCTGATCCATAGAGGTACCACCCCACAACCCACAGCACCCAAAGGATCTTCTGCCAACGTGGTACCAGACACCACAGCACACACACAGAGGTCTTATGGAGTCATGCCCCAAGGGGAAGCTACACAATATTGGCCATAATGTTTTGGGTTATAATGTTATGGCTGATCAGTGTATATTGTATACATATATTGGTTATCTCTGTCTGACTATATACCTAATAATGACATCAAACTAGCTGAAAGTGCTTACTGGTCCTGAGAACCAGTGCACAAATATTTGTATAGAGGCTTGAGTAGAAGGTTAGAAGAGGTCACCGAGATCAGCCTGGCTTCCAGGGACTTCAAAAAAAGTTGATGAGCGAAACATATTAAGCTCTATGGCGGCCCCTGAGGAGTCACTTTTACTTTGAAATAGAGCTCCAAAGCCGGCTAAAATGCCAGGTTTTGCAATCTCAGGCAATGGAGATTGCAGAAGCACAGGATTGAAACCGACTGAACAGCTGGTGTTAAAGCTTACTGTACAACATGAGACATTATAGTAGCTATGATCTGGTGCTATCTGGCAGACTGATAACCTTATCTGGGAAATTGATGCTTACAGTTTTCTGGGATTCTCAAGGGCCAGTATTGGAGCATTATCAGGAAAAATGTTCAATAATCAACAGTGCTTGTTACAGTGAGATACTTATTGAAGAGCTGAAGCTTAACCTCAGGATTAAATGCAGAGGACGGCTATCCAAGGGCGTTATGATCTTGAATGACGATGCACGTCCGCACACTTCTGCCTACACTGTCGGCACTCTGCCTCAAAAGTAAGCATCCTCCCTATAGTCCTGATCTCGTTTCACGTGTTTGGTCCAGTAAAAGCAGCCCTATGGAAATGAAGATTTAGTCGTGATGCTGTCTATCTCAGGCTAGCGACCTATAAAAATCAATGCATAAAACAACAATAATATTATTATTAATAAATAAAATAATAAAATAATAATAATAATAATAATAATAATAATAATAATAATAATAATAATAATAATAATAATATTTGTAGTAGTAGTAGTAGTAGGACAAGTAGCAGTAGTAATTTTGTCATTAATAAAATATTGAAAATAAATATTTCTTTAGTACGTACATTAGTTAGTTGGTGCAATAAAGTGCTCAGGCTGGTAATTTATAGTTGTGTTTTGCAAAATGCATTGGAAAAAAAAGTTTTATGAAAAAGCAGTAGTATATACTATTTATTTGTTTCTTTCATTTTTGTTGTTGGTTGTTTAAAAAAAAAAGTAGATGCAGAAAATTACTGCTTAATGCCACATGCTATTCAGGAGTAGTTGCCGTGGTGCTACTGCTTATTGACTCTGCTCTGTGACTTTCAGAGTCATCAAGAAAGCCGTAATGAGCCTCATTCTTCAGCCCTAGATGCGCATAACTGACAGAGAACGAGAAGCAAGAGTCAGAATGATAGAGCGCACAGAGAGAATCGGCGAGGAGAAAATGTTTACAAAGTGGGTTATTGGACAAAAAAGAAAAACCCAAAAAACTAAATGTTGGTGAGGGAATGGCCATGGAGGGAGAAAGTGAGAGATTGACAGGAAAAAAGAAAGGAAAAAAAAGCCTTTTGCAGCACTTTGCTCTCTTACGCCAGCTGCACCTGCTTCTATCACGCTGTCTGTCAAGAACGCAAGAGCATAGAGGAGCAATCTGCAGACAGGAAGCGTAGTGCGTGTGTGTGTGTGTGTGTGTGTGTGTGTGTGTGTGTGTGTGTAGCCATGTGTGCAGATTGCTGATCTGAGGCAGTAAAAAGCCAGGTGTTGACTTGCCTCTCCCATCTTTCTCACTGCTGTCATTCCATTCTCATTGAAGGATGGAAAGCGTATAGCATAGAGGGAAAAAAACACACAAACACACCGCTCGCTTTCTGTCTCACTGACGATTTCAGATGTATAGCCCAGAGTCATTGATATTTTCATGGAGAGAGAGAGTGAGAGATATTCTCTTTGGCAACATATAGTAGCAATGTGGGCTGCACGATCGCCTTGCACCTCCAGGGTCCGGGTTTGATTCCCAGCCAGGTTCTTGGCCATGCTTGGTGGGTTTCCTTCGGGTACTCCGGTTTCCGGTTAAAAAAAATCTAAATCTTGATCTATACAATTTATATTACAGTTGATCAATGCTTACTGTTATTCTTGATTCTGATTGGCCAGATCGTTATTTCCTGATACAATAATAATAGTAAAATAGTTTACTCTTTTTCAACATCGCTATTCAGTCATTTGCGCTTGCACCATGGCAAGTCCATGTGTCTCTAATGCAGGCTGATGCGTCGCTGTCTGCTCCCCGTGGCTGGTTATTTACGAGCTTGCCTGGCTGCTTGGAGGTCAGGGAAATGGCTTCTCTCAGCTGTAATTATGTGGCGATTGCTGATGTGCAAGAGGCACTCAGCACTCATGGTTCAGATTTATGACTGTGGTTGCATAACGGATTGCATCCAGTCGTTCTAGACTTCAAGGCCTAGCCGCAATGAGAAGAAAAGCAGGACTTTTTTTTTCGTTTCTGAAAAGGTAACTAGCCTTTTGAAATCTCAGGGTCTTTGGGTCAGGATGTCCTATACCGGGACTCCTTGCCTCCATCAAGCACTCTAAAATTTTGAGAATCTCTGCTACTAGGTAAAGTGGTGACTGAATGGCAGGTTTCAAGCCTTTTAGGTGTAGGTTATGATATTGATTTGTATGATGTCCAGCAAGGATGAGGGAACAAATGCACAAAAAATTGACATGATAGAAGAAGTGTGCATTATCATCATCATCGTCAAGCTCTCTCTCTCTTACCCATCAATCAGACAGATATTAGCCAGCTGTTGGCATCTGTGAGCTCATGTATGCAGGACAGAGCAGATAACACTTTTCTTTTGAGTGTCTATAACCACCAGACAAGCAGCAAGAGCTTAGAGTAGATAGTGTGAATGAGATAGTGAGCATTGCTTACAGCATGTTTACCTTCCCCTGGTATGTAGCTGTGATATGATAGCCTAGATGATAGATATGATGTGATATGAAGACCTGGGCATTGGTGGGAATTTGGAAACACGTTTACACAATATCACATGCGAGGTTGTGCCGTTGTGTTGGATATCATCACGTCTGTAATGTGAACTTTTGCTCTGCCAACACATATCCTTCTGCAACTGGCGGAACTAACTAACCGTGGCTGGCGGATGATCACAACCATCAGTTAGTATAATTAAAAAAGGTGGAATTAGTTTTAAATTCTTACTGATACTATGTAGCCAGGAGACAGGGGTGGCTTGGTGGTTGAGGTGTTGGCCTGTTGACCAAGAGGTCCCCGGGGTTCGAACTCTGACGCCGCCGGCTTGGACTGTTGAACCCTTGAGTGGAAAGGACGTTCCCCCAAAGACCCAAGGACCTTCACCCCCAAGTGCTCAGATACAATTGGCCATAGAGCTGGCAACCTGACCCTGTACAGTAAGTAACTGCCACAGAAGCAACATATCCGCCCCTGTTGTGCCAGGTGGCAGGTAGACGGAACCACCATGTAGCCAAAAGGTGAGGAGAATAAAAAGTTGAAGAAAATAACTAAAATTATTTTCATATTTCCACTTATTCCCTAATAGAATATCAACTGCTTTATTAACTTCTGGGTTCCAGGGTTAAATCCCAAATAACTTTAAATGAAAAGCTAATGTGCTATGTATGATGTACAATCCACTTGTTTGTTAAAACACCTGTGACGCATCCCAATGCTTTTACTGTCTATTATCAGCACTCGTGGGACTCGTCGGAATACAGTACTGAGACCAAATTGACAAAATATAGTAACACAAGCAACAAAAGACTACTCTTAGGACCACAGCAGTGTGACAGTCTGCTCAAATTGGAACAAAAAGTTTTAGCAAAAGCAAAAAATGTATGCGTACATCATCCACCTTATAACTGGCGAAGGTAAAAACGAATGCAAGCTAGTCACAATTAATCCCGTCCACATTGCATATGTCACACAAGTCCTTAATTGGGAAAATTGTACATTTTCTGCCAAAGTTTTGTATTGATTGCAAGCCAGTTTACATCCTCAGTCTAGCTCCAATTACCGTCTCGGTTTCTTATGCACCCTGATTTTCCCATTCCAGCTGGATGAAGTTTAAACATAAAGCCATGATGGACACCTGATTGTTAGGAAGCTACCTAGACACATCATTAACGAGCATAATGAGCCTTAGAACGGATCCTCTTCGGTAGCCAATCAGGCATAATAGGCTCGCCGTAAGCCTTTTCTCCCCTGACCTCTTTAGAATACATCCAAGGGGAAATGTGTCTTTAATTGAGACCAAGAGTGCCTACTATTCCCATTAGAGAAGCCCACAGCACTTTATTAGCTAGTTACCAGTGTAATTAAAGCCACGACTGGGACTAATTTAGTCCCTTTATATGCAGTTTGAGGTATTTCATATCTAAAGGAAGCCAATACAGCAGCATGACATGGCTTAGAGATATAGAGATGGAATTGTTGAGCGGTAAATAAATACACACATTTTTTAATGAGATGAAATGAGCTGCTTAGCAAAATTTTTATTTTATTCCTGCATTATGAGTAAAGCTACAGTAATGAGATATTAAAGATACTATGATTATTATTGTTTTTAATAATAATAATAATAATAATAATAATACCAACAGTATTATCTGTCATTGAGTTTCTCTGACAAAGACTTCTGGCCTCTCTCTCTCTCTCTCTCTCTCTCGCTCTCTCTCTCTCTATCTCTCTCTTATATCAAATAAGGAACCCATCTGTCTCTACCATGTGTCATCAGCATACTATGTATTTTCAAGCTGTCAGTATTTGAAGGCTCGAGTCCAGCACGTTTTGATGATTTTATTTTCTCTACTCTTGGATATCCATTTTACCTTCGATTCCCCAACTGGTTTGAATTCCAAGGACTAGAATTTGATAAAACCTACTTTGGCGTGCACCTCCATTAAATCCATTCAAGATTCATCATCTTCATCTTCATCATGGGTATATTTTCAGCCTGTCAGATTTCGACTTGTCTTTGGTTATCCATATAACATTTTATGTTTGTGTCATAAACACATAATTGCTTCATATCCTATTGATTCTCTAGAGCAGTGGTTCTCCAACTTAATATTCAAAGGTCCGAATATGATTTCTATTTAAGGCCAAAAGTCTGGAACAAGTGGTGAGACATTAAACTAAAGCTTGCAATAAATTTGCAATAAAATTAATTGGCAATAAAAAAATGAAATAAAATAAAGTATAAATGGAAAATGCACAGGAACATAATTTGAAGATTCAGGAATTAACAGGAATTAATGCGTTCGCATGCAACATATCCAAACGCTGCAATACCAGCATAAATTGTGGGAAATAGTATTGCACCAGGTGATTTATTAACTCAGGTGATTTATGTATTTCTCCATTAATAAATGTTTTTATTTACTGCGGACTGAACTAACCTATATTGACGACTGATGGTTAGGATAATTAATGATTGTGAGAACACCTATGACACGGAGTGATGCATGCAGTTAAACATTCCAGTGCTGTTACGCCACTCCACTAAGATTACTCGTTTGGAACTAACAGTTTTATATAATACGGTGTATTTAATTGTTTTTTTTACTTCATAAACGTTACGTTATTCATGATCTAATCCTATAGCAATTACTGTATCATGGCTTTCCTAATTCAGATATTCGCTTCAGGTTGCATATTTACAAAAAATTTTCTACACTGTGCTCTAAATTTATATCATTAAAGGGATCCAGTGGTAACCAATAGTCCCAACATTTTCCACTAGTGTATCAATACATAGCGAATAATATCAAAGTGAGCATAAATGTCCAGTTAAATGTATTGATTTAGTCCTTAAGGATGTCATCATTGTTCAGTTTTGATATCATTTGTATATTAGACAGGATTTGGCTTTGGATTTTGTTGTGTCTTGGCCACTCGGGGTCCTCTGAGACCGTTTTCAATTTTTTTTGAATCCATATTCATTCAAGTTAAATCACCCCATTTTAAATTGTATCATATAGAATGCGTATTGGAATATCAGAATAGGCTGGTTATGAGTCAGTTTCATAGCATCATTCTGCTGTTCAGTTGAATGATCTAAATGTCAGTGAGAAATATAAGATGACTCTGAGATGCACCGAATCTCACTCCGAAAACCTATATTATATACTTAATACTTACCGTCTACCCAGTGCTGTGCATTTCCAAAGGCTAAACCCTTTTTTTCCTTTTTTTTTTAATAGAAAATAATATGAAGCAAGAAAGGGCATCATAAATATTGAAAAACAGCATAGTATTACTGTGTCTGATATGAGAATTTCCAACTCTGTGAATACAGCAGGGGGCACAGCTTTCATTCATGGTGGATATATATTTTTCTTCCCTTATTATTCTCGTGTTTAGTTTTATTGATCGGTCCAGGAATCTCCACTGTCCAACTTTTGGGTTGGGTGATACCTTGGTTATTTTGTTCCTTTGATAAAATTTTTCATTTGAAATAAATGACTGCATCTGGGTTAAATTAACACTTTAGTTATTATTTTATTGCCTTAAATGTGATCTGAGTTAATATGTCAGTTGATATGCCTTATATGTGATCTGCCTTTTTTTTATTGTTATTTATTTATATTTTTGTATGTTTTCATTTCCTTACATTAACCAAAATACTGTGGGACTGTTTGCTGATAGCGCTACCAGGGTACTGTAATTAAGCAATGCAATATCTGAGCCTGGCCCTTATCCTACAACTGCACCAACCAGAAAATTCATACCAGACCACACACTATATATATATATATATATATATATATATATATATATACTGTATATATATATATACTGTATATATAAAAGATATTAGACATGGAGTTCCCTTTAAATTAAACGAAAACAGCTTTGTGATTAAAGTTGAAAGAATAAAAGTATGTTTTGCAGAGTGTGGAGGAGGTGAACTGCTCCTGTTGTGTGACCTCCTGCTTTAACAACAAAATTACCATTATTGACCGTATCCTGGTGAACAGTATTACACAGCTACGTTGCAATGCAGCATCCGCTCATTATGCTTATCAGGCTATAATTGCACAGATAAGTTCTCCTTAGCATTCGCTTCAGATTCTGCCATTCGTCATACATTAAAAGGGTTTATATCTTACCTGCTAACACCTTATCGGAAAAAGAAAAAAGGTACAACGAGGTTAAACAAAGGAGCCTCGTTTTTTCCCACTAGACTGTTTGTAGGCTCTGCTAGCACAGCGAATTCTGCAATGGCACGCTCATTTACAAAGACTGAGATCTCCGATTCTCTCCACTGAGGCTTGTAGATGAGAAAAAATGACTGTGACATTAGCTATTGATTTCACATTAATGGATCGGTCCCCTGTTCGGCAAGACACATTGATTTCTATTACGAACACATCACACTAAAGTGCCTCAATACACACTATACTGACATGGTCTGGCTTTGATTTTCATATATATATATATATATATATATATATATATATACTGTGGGTAGATTGATGCAATTATAAATAAGTACAAATGTAAACTGTTGGACACATTGGGAGGTTTTATTTGCATGTATTTGATGATCATTGTGAGGATTAACCACTTGTTGACTGAGCGGTCAGAGATGTAGCTGTTCTCAGTAGAAAACACTGTCAGAAAGCAATCAAATGCACATGACTTTAGTCATACTGCATTAGCAAGCTAAAACTGTTAGCACTCATGCATGGTTTAGTGATGATAACCAACTAACATTGTACATAAACATTAAATGCTTTTAGTATATTGTTAAATGTAGTGTTATTTAAAAGTCAGTATAGTTCATAGAGGTCCCCCAAAGTGTGTCTGATAAGACTTCAGCTAAACTACCCCTCACATAAGGTTTTTTTTTCCCTTTTTTTGTATATGAAATTGCATGTTTCATTGCTTGTCAGAAAGGCCTGTTACCACCATACCATTCCCCATTAGCACTCAGGCAGACCCCGATACTGCAATATCATGCCTCGGTACCACTGAGCCAGGCCCTGCTACTGCCAGATCATGCCCTGTTACCACTTAGCCAGGCCCCATTACTGTCGAGCCAGGCCACACTACTGCCAAACCATGCCCTGTTACAGGCTCCATTACTGCCAAACCATGTCCTGTTACCTACCATTAAGCCAGGCCCCACTACTGCCAAATCACATCCCTCCATACGTCTTTTGCCAAACCACTCCCCATTAGTGCTGAGACAGACTTACTTTCATTTACCGCTAAACCACGCCCTGCCATGCTCCTTTGCCAAAGTGGATTTGATGTCTGTATCCAGTTGTGTCAGCACTACTTTTGTTACCATGGTAACAACATGAAATGTTTGTATATATATCAGTCTTATTTTAACTTACATATCAGCACTGATATCTTTCATGCTTGTTAGGAAGGCTCCAGTTCTGTATTTATGGTAACAGGGTGTGCTCCACCATGCCTGATGCCCACTACTGCCAAACAATGTCCTGTTACTGCTGAGCCAGGACTCCATACTGCCAATCCACGCCCTGTTACTGCTGGGCCAGGGCTCCATACTGCCAAACGAACGCCCTGTTACTGCTTGGCCAGGACCCCCTACTGCCAAACCATCCCCCATTATGGCTGAGCCAAAACACAGTATTGCCAAACCATCCCCCGTTACCACAAAGCCAGAAACCCCACTTCTGCCAAACTAGCACCATTACCATCGAGCCAGACCCCACTCCAGCCAGAAGGGCCCACTGCCTCTGAGCCAGGACCTCCTTCCCCAAAAACACTGTTAAACCATGTCCTGTTACCACTAAGCCAGGCCCTACTACTGGCAAACCATGCCCGGTAACCTCTGAGCCAAGACCCCCTTTCCCCAAAACACTGTCAAACCATGTCCCGTTACCATTGAGCCAGGACCCACTACTGTCAAACCACATCCCCCCACTCTCCTTTGCTGTATTCAGTTCCCCAGCACAGCTTTTGTTACCATGGAAACAACACTAACATATCCTTTTTATCTCTTCCAAAAAACAGCCCATGACATTTATTAAAGTTATCATTTGTGTTTTAACTTAAATATCACTAAACACGTTAAACTTGAGGATTTCCCTACAAATTGACCCTCATATCCACACAAAATATGCTAGGTTTGTTGTCCCTGTTGTTCCCTTCTTAGGCTCTTTATAAAAATAAAAAAAAACAGATCGGACATTAGATTTAACACCACATTTTAACTTTTATTTCACTAAACAGGTTAAAATATCCAAATGCCATGTGTTCTGTATTTTGCTTTTGGGAGAAAATCGCTAGAGAGAGGAGTTTTGTATGGAGCAGGTATTAGCGGCCTAGTGAACCTAAATGCTCTGTTTGGACATTCTAGCATCATGCTTTACTTTCTCTCAGGTCTAAAGTTCCATGTTAGCCATGGTGGTCTGTGACTTTTCTGCAGTTTTTTAAAATTTCCAGTTTAAACAGTACAGTCTGTTCCATGCAGTTTGTAATGATCTGTTCAGGTTTTGGTGGCATCATTAAAAGTTCGCTCTCATTTACTTTTCTAAGGTGATGATAGTCATTATAAAAATAATAATAAAAAAAAGTCACAAAAAACAAAAATCCTCTGGTACATCCTGACCACATATTACCTTAAAGTCACTTACAAAATAGCAGAATCCTGAGCTTCGGCATGTCGACGGATCACCAGCTTTTAAAATTATCCATCAGATAATGTTCCATCTGATGTGAAATTTCACATACAATTTTAAAGATAACGGTAGAAACAATTCCACAGTAAATGAAGGTTCTTCGCTCCACTTTGTATTAAAAAGAGAGAGTTTGGTATTTTTATTAATAGTCACCAATAGAGCTTGTGTTTGTCATGCTGTTGATGCTATTAATGCTCAATTCACAACATCTTTTTTGCATTTCCATAATTGGTCCCCTTCAATTCAAGGTTTGATTATTTGGCATATTTGCTCCAGTTATAAATTTTAAGTTTTATAAAAAATTATAAGCTTTTGCAAATGTTATTAATAATTTGATACACATTTATCTAATGCAACTTTTTTAACATGACAGGCAAACACACTTCATTAATATTTTACAGAAAACCAACTAGAAGGGGGCCAAGCACATGCTGATGAGTTTGCAAGACAGTATAGTTGTACAGTATAGATATAGATAAGCAAACCAAAGGCTGCCAAATGCATCAGAAGTGTCAAATTTAATAGGGTTAAATAAGGTCTATTAAAGGAACCTTGAAGTTATGTTCAATCATATGGAAAAAAAAAGAAATGGGACAAAAAAATCATGGAAGACATGAAGAAACTGGTTCATCTAACTGTGACTGTTGGAGCTAGAGACTGACATATATTTGCTTCGGGTTGCGTTGTATACATTAGCACAAAAACCTAGCTTTCATATTTATATAAATGACATGAAAACATGACATTGGTATTATTTGAATATCCTGTATTACAGCCCTGCATGTGGATTTCTTTAGAAACAGGTGTGATATATCTTCTAGTTCATCTCTCCTGCTGAGAGCTGCTGATGCATCATAGGTTGTAATTTTACAGACTGCTGAATAGATGCATTTTCCCAGCCCTAGGGAAGTGTCACAGCGAGGGGTTAATGCCACCAAACTGGCATTCCACCTCCCCTGTCCAGTGCCATATCTCGATTATAGACACTCCATTAGACTACTCCAATGTTGGGCTAATGGTTTTATTTACTGGAATGCTACCTGAAGGGAAATCCATGCTGGGCCAGGAGACACAGGAGACATTTTCTTACTCTTTTCTGTCACTCAATTGCATCAGTGCTGGAGACAATAAATGCGCCGATCTGCCATAACATTGAAACCACTGACAGGTGAGGTGAATTAAATTATCTCATTACAGTGGCAGATGTCACAGAGTGGAATATTTTTGGCAGCAAGTGAACAGTCAGTTCTCCAAGCTGATCTTTTGAAAGCAAGAAAAATGGACAAGCATAAGGATCTGAGCGACTTTGACAAAGGTCACAGCTTCTCAAAAATGTCAGGCGTTGTGGGGTAGTCCTGGTTCCAAAAGTTGTCCAAGGAAGGATAATTGATGAACCAGCTATAGAATAATATAGAAACCGCAGGATTCATTAATGTGTATGGGGAGAAAGGGCTAGCCAGCCTGGTCCAATCCCTCAGAAGAGCTATTGTAGCACAAAATGCTAAAATTCTGGCTCTGTTAGGGCATCAGAACCTTCTGTGTGTGGAGGTGAGTAGCTTCAGACCCCTGGTCACTCCTAAAAGCACCTACAATGGGAATGTGAGCTTTAGAGCTGGACTATAGAGCACTAGAAGGTGGCCTGGTCTGATGAATCAAATTTCTGGACAGTTAGGAGCATGTATGATGCTTACTTGGTAAGGAGATGGGACTATGGGAAGTAGGCAAGTCGGTAAAGTCAGCGTGATCACCTGGACAATGTTCTGCTAAAAGACATTGCTTCCTGGCATTCATCTGGATGCTACTTTGACATGAACCACTTTCCTAAATATGATTGCAGACCAAGTATACCTTTTCATGGCAACTGTATTTCCTAACGGCACTTCCTCATAGGATATTAAAATGACATGCCCCTGCAAATATTGTTAAGGAACGGTTTGAGAAACCTGACAAAGAGATCGAGTTGTAAGAGTCAGGGTAGCTCAGTGGTTAAGGCATTAGGCTATGGTTTGGAAGGTCCCAGGTTCAAATTCCATGACCACCAAGTTGTCCCTGTTGGGTCTTTGAGCAAGGCCCTTAACCCTCAACTGCTTAGATGTATAATGAAATAGGAATGTAAGTTGCTCTGGATAAGGGTGTCTGCCAAATACTGTAATGTAAATGTAAGGTGTTCATCTGACCTCCAAATTGCCTAGATTTTAATCCAATAGAGTGGAATGTGCTGGATATACAAGTCCAATGAATGGAGTTTCAACCTGGTAACTTGTTCTAGGCATGCTGTTTACATTGTTCGAATGCTTAACATTTTTAGAGCAGTATACCAAACCAATATCAAAAGTCCTCTAGTAGGAGATACAGTGTTTTGTGTGTGTGTGTGTGTGTTCCCATATCAGTTCAGATCTCTGTAACTGCATCAGATCACACCCAGCTTCATATTCTTCTAAAGAATAGACTTCCTACGCACTTTTCCCTCACTAGTAACACTAACGCACATTTATCCACGCACACATACACATTGTTAAAGACTGAACACATCCACACTCTTGTTCTATCATAGCTAATACCTGTAGACTCAATTTCCTTCAAAGTGTAATGAATTCTCTGTACGTGGAAATGATTACGCCCGAGGTTTAATACACTTCTAACCCTGGAAATGAAAAAGAAAAGGAAGCGCAGCAGTCACAACGTTCAGCGTCAGGTTAAATGATAGAGCAACAAAGTGAGATAAAGCGAATAAGTCGCTCGGAGATTAATATTTTCACATGCTCATGCAATTACTGGCCTCTTTGAAAGCAAATCAGCGCACTCGCAATCGCTCCCAGTAGATCATATCACACGCGTCGGATTCCTGCCATCCACCTCTCTCTCTCTCAATATATATATATATATATATATAATCTACAAACACATACACTTAAATTTAAATTCCAAAAGTCCTCCAAAAGTGACTGTTGGACCTTGACGCTCCATTTCTACACTGGTGCTTTTCAGTGATGCATATCCTATTTCGATCGCTCAATCCCGCTGTTACACACATCCAGCCGCATTAAGTAAGGTGAGTTGCTGCGGCTTTCTCAGATCGTTCCTGCAGTCTGCAATTATTGAGCAGTACAAACAGACTGACTTAAATGCGGGGGAGATGGTAGGGGCGTTTCGGTTTTGAAATTCTTGCTTGATAACAATGTTTAAGATAATAATTTGGCTGATACATTCTTTTTAGTTTTGTTTGGTATTTGGTACACTATTTTTTGAACAGGCACAAATTCAATCCATGAAATTTATGAACATAAAGTTTAATTAAAGTTTTAAAGGAAAAAACTTTAATAATACTTTTAAAGGTGCAGTAGGTAATACAGTATACTGTAGATATGGTACAGATGGTTACATACTCTACAGTATCACTGTGTGAACATTGTGTAGTGGATAAGAAGATAACATGCTCAAATATACACAATATACATATATGAATGTCTGAATGATACAGCATATACTGGTGCACTATAGTGCAGTGTTAAAAATATGTTATGAATAGTAGTGATGCATAGTGGAAGAAGTATCGCAATATAGACAGAAAGTGACAGTTTTTGTTTCTATTCTTACCTGCTGTTCATTTGTAGACCTACTCCCATGTCACTTAAAAAACCTTCCATCTACAGTTAAATATAAATATTAAAATTTTGATCATCATGTTATCTAGTTTAATTTAGTGTTTTAGCTTCATAAATAAAACAGTAGGTTCTACATTCAACCCCTTAATACTTCATAGCTACTAGGCTATTTATTCAAATTCATTAATATAGACAAATATTGTTTCAATGTAATTAAACAAAGCATCTTTTTAATATCATTCTTTTTTTTGTTTCTATTCATTAAAAAGTAACTTTTTCTAAATCAAAGTGACAACAAACTACTCTAAGGCTAATAAATGTATTTTACGATTTGGGACAATATTTAATACAATACAATATTTATTACAAAGAAACAGGATTTTTCTATCTCTGTAAATCACACTGCTATGCTGTTAAACCGAGTGCACTGAATGATGTCTGTCACTATTTTTAATCATTTATGTGCATAACTCTATGGTAGTTAACGCCATATACACTGTGCAATGTTTTATATAGACAGTTAGGTTTTCCAATTAAAACAGCGACGGCATGATTGTTTTATAAAGTAGACTTTAGGTTCATAGAGTATGTATTTACAAGTACCCCTGTCTGCAGGCTACAAGCTTCTCTGTATTTAGGGCTTCATTTTCACTAGAGGAAACAGCTGGTGTGATGAGGGTGAACACAGCGAAGATTTAACTGATTAATCCCTC
>JAOVVB010000034.1:4464211-4474827 GCA_028570985.1 Heterobranchus longifilis | reverse complement strand
CTCCCACAGTCCAAAAACATTGCCGTTCCCAAATTGTCTGTAGTATGTAAATGTTGATCAAAGGTTCGTTCAAAATGGGAATAAATACAATAGTCACCATTGGCCTCCATGGTCAATAGTTGGATTACAGAGATTGTTAGATGGATGGATGGATCTATTTATCTATGAACCTTTATGAAATTAGGCAAAAGCAAAAGAGTGAATGTTTATCCTTCACCCATTTTTCTGGATCATTCTGTTTTTATTACACACCGCAAACGATATCACAAGGCAGGGTCAGGTCTCTTAAATACGCAGAGCCCCTGAAGGGACATAAAAAAAAAATACATAGGAAACAAAACATAAAAAATATGTAGAAGAATAAGAAAATATTTAAAAGAATATTTCTTAAGCAATATGAAGAAGAAAAAAAAGTCCCATTATTGCAAGATCATGTAAACCAGGCTTACAAAACCAGCTTTATTTACTAGGATTCTGAATATTTCTTGGTTGGTTGGTTGTTGGCCAGTTGGTTGTCTGTTTGATTGGTTGATTGGCTGGTTGGTTGGTTGGTTGGTTGGTTGATTGGCTGGTTGGTTGGTTGGTTGATTGGCTGTTTGGTTGGTTGGTTGTCAGGATAATATATAGATGACACACAAGCTTGATAACAGAAAGTGGACAACAGTTTTGTATTGATTCTTTTTTCTTATTATTTTGATAATCATCATTATTATTTGTAAATAACTTAATTATAAAAATGATTTGAACTGACAGTTTTATTTAAATCCTAACAAATAAGATTAAGATTCGATTTTTTGTCACATGTACCTTTTTATAGCACAGTGAAATTATTTTTTCACATATAACAGTTAGGGGCCAAAATGCCAAAGCGCAGGGTCATCCAGGATACATTGCCCCTGGAGCAGATAGGGTTAAGGGCCTTGCTCAAGGGCTTGACAGTGGCAACTTGGCGTTGGTGGGGCTTGAACCCCAATTTTCCTATCAATACATAATAATTAAAATTTTGTGCTAAACTGGACTAAAAATACGATACTGAATCCTTGCAATCAATTATAACGTAAAAGCCGGGATTTCTTAGCCTCACAAAGTGGCTTGCTAAAAGTTTTTCAGTTTTGGTTTAATTATTTTGTCTTTGTACTTATTGTACTTGTCTAGCAGCGACTCTTCTTACAGTGACCTGAATATATGCTTACCATCTCTGCTTTTTTTTCTATGTATTTTTTCTCCACTTAAGTTTCTCTCAGATGTTTTTAGTCAAGTATTTAAGACGTCCATAATCATGTCCACTTCACTACTGCAATTTCCGTAAGTGCTATACATGCTGGTAATGCAGTTCAAAGATCAAACGTAATCGCCACTGTAATTACAGTAGCAGGATTTCTCTGACAGCTTATCTGATGCCCATTATCTTTAATTTTCAGATATGATTTTATACCAACGCTTAAAAGAGTTCATCATCTTAAGACCATGGAAGTCTTATTCTGCTTACTTTATTCCCCACTAGTAAAATTAGGAATCACTATTAAACAATATTAAACATTATACTGGCAAACACATTTTATGCAATCTCTTATTAATATCAAATTAGATAAAAAATCACCACAATTTTCGTTTACCCCAGCAACCACCTATTAAATTATATATTATAAGGAAGAGCATCTTGCTAAATTCTCAGCAATTCAATTCAATACAATAAAATGTGTGTTTTGGACAGCAGTGTTGAATTCCTTAATTCTGATTGGTCAGGAGATGTTTATTCATTTTCTCTAACAAATGCTTATTGTTTTTTTGAACCAGGATGCAAACATGTTCATTTATCTTGTAAAGTTGGACGTTTTAACACAGGGGTCTATGGGGATTGACGTACTTTTCCCCAAAAAATCCCTTTGTTGAAGTGCATTTCCTAGCCAATTAGAACGCAGAGACCAGAAATGGCTGAAAAATGAACCACTCAAGTTTGGCACATTATAAGACATTTCCTACCACTTTTGAAGCTTATAACATAACAAGCAAGAAAAAACTAATCAGTAACAATGGATTTATTGTGTATATATTTAAGGGATGGTTTTATGACATCGTCAACATTCCGTGATTAAAACTATAAAAAAAAACAAGTAAATGATGAACAAGTTGAAGTTGTATTTTTGAGAATATGAGTGAACATGTACAGTATGCTCCGCAGCAATGTAGCTACTGTATAAATTATACAACTCACTAAATTGAAGCTTTGGCTGTGTTTTAAGAAAATACACATTTCAGGACATGGTGCTATAGGAACAGTGTCATACCTCCTTGTCATGCTTTATATTTTGAATATAGGCAAATTTGTTGAGTATTTATAATATTATAATATCCCAGGTAAAATATCATTCAAGTAAAAGTACATGTCTTCCATTTACATTGAGAAAAATTACAAAAGAACTTATGTTTAAAGTTACTTCAGTATCAAAAGTGCTAAGCTTGTATTAGCTTACAGTGACCTTAAAGTCATAGTAAAAAGAGTCCGCTCAAATATAGTGGAGTAGAAAGTACAGATATTTGCGGCAGCATACAGTGTAGTGGAGTACAAGTAAAGTACAGACCTGTAACAAAGTACAAGAACGCGGCATCATGAAGTAAATGTACCTAAATATTTTCCATCACTTTTATAAATCTAGTATCAGTTTATTCAGCCGGTTATTATTATCATTCATTTTGAAAGAAATAAATGCTTATAATTAGCAAAACTTCCTTCCAGTATTAACAGGGAAGTGTTTCAAACTTGCATCATGTCTTGCAGGAGTAGTATACATAGGCAGGCTAATTCAGGCTAGTTTTTAAACAAAAATCTCAATCCTAGTGACATTTGCTCCATTAGCACTGCCCTCCAGTTGAAAATCTATCAAGTAGGACATGGACATTAAGGCCAAATCTCTGTTGTATCTGAAGCCAAAACAAGATTCAGTAATGCTGTTTGTGGAGACATTAAAATTGAATGTGTTTTCATGAGTAGAGTAGCGTTTTTTGGCACATTAGAGTAAATAATTCAGAACGAACTCGGAGCGAACGTACGTAAATTACTCTCACCTCTATGCATTCTGTTGTGCAGCACGTAATCTTCGCAGTGCAATTAGAAAGAACTCCCTTGCATTCGCTAAGCTAAATGGGCAAAGTGGTGCCACTGTGCCGCGCTCTTCCTGGTTGTCTAAATTGCCAAGTTAATTATTAGCCTATTTTGCAGCGGCTTCATGGGTTTGTGAGGCCTGACAGGTCTGAGCGGTGCAGCATGTGGCAGACAGCCTGCACCGAGTGAATGCTGATAATAATGGACATTAACTGCAGTGAAGTGAATTCATCTTTTTTAAAGCACTTTAAACTGGATAGGTTTATGGACATGGGCATTCGTCATTTAGAGCACGGAGCATTTCGCACAGCAGAGTATGCGATATTGAATGTCGACAAGGACGACCGAATTCTGAATGTTGACTGGATGGAGAGAATAAGGGAGTTAAAAGGGTTTCTAAGTGTCCATATATTTTAAACCAACCACGATCGGCGTTCAAGTCAATCCAGGACGGTTATGAGAGTAAAAACGGCGTGTATTTCGCTGTATAATCTCCTGCTACGCTAATGCACATATCCCAGCAGCTCATGGAATTTTTTTTCCATGGTCAGACTGCCTGATTAATGGCCCAAACATGTTGAAATGGACTTGGCACGAGGTCAGGACTGTACAAAGGATGTCGCAATAACTCCCAGTGGAGTACCTTTAATGTGCAAGTTGTGTTGGTGAACGATTGTGTGTACAGTTCCCGCAGACAAATGTGTGTTTTCGCAAATCGGTGTCACATGATCCGTTTATCTCCAAGGATCAGGTGTTACACTTGCTGAATGTTCACAGGAGTGACTGCGGTGAGCTCTAGGCAATCTCAGTTGAAATTGTCATTCAGATATGTAAAACATATAACATATGTTTACATGTATACATATTTAACATATTTAAAACATTTGTACCATTCAAGGTACTGTGCTTAAAGTCGTCTGTGAAAAAGTCCCGGTTTGACTTGAACGCCCCTGACAGTTTATTTTTATTACAGTTTTGCTAAAATTGCCAACATAAGGGATTGCCACAGCAGACCATCAGATCTGCCTATGTAACTTGGCACAGGCTTTATACTCCTCGATGCCCTTCCTGACACAACCCTTCTATTTTTATCTGCGCTTGAGACTGGCACAAAGGATGCAGCTTAGTGGCTGGGTTTGGGCTGGGCTTGGGAATTGAATGCAGGCTTCATGCACGGCAGGCAAGAAGACTACCGCTGAGCCACCAATGCCCACCTGTGATTAATAATGACTGGATGGAAATTATTTAAAGCTAGAAACCTGAACAGACTCATTGTTTGCATGCTGCTCAGTTTAGCTCAGTTTAAATACAAAATGTTTAAATCTGTGCTTATAAATTCATCAGGTTCCTATTACTAAAACTTCATAAACATAAAACTTCCTAATTGGAAAGTAACCCTTTACCCCTAACCCCTTTGCCACTGTAGGTATCCACTTAATGGATAATCCAAATATCCAAATCTATATCTACCTCTATTTAGATTTAAATTCAAATCGGGTGTGGCCTTAACCAGAAATCAATTAACCAATTAACCAACTAATCAATCTACCTATCTACCTATCTATCTATCTATCTATCTATCTATCTATCTATCTATCTATCTATCTCTTCTCTGACAAGTAAAATAATACAGACGTTTACCTCCTATTCGTCCCAGTTTAAAGGTCCCATATTTAAAACATTTTTAACACAAGTCTCAGAGCTCGCCTAAAGTGTATGTATTAATGTTCACGCTGAAAAAAGCATTTCTTATAACTCAAACCCACTTTATTTCACTCATCCAAATGTGCATTTCAGTGTCTATGTAAATGGCCTATTGCTAAGCTACGCCCCAACAGAGCAAAACAGAGCTTGAGGAGGGACTCTTCTTTTATGAGGTCACAGGGGGAATATCTCATTTGCTTGTTTCAGTCCTGGCCAATACAAAAATTGGAAATGGACAAAGGAAGCAGAAAATATGTTTTGTTGTTATTGTTGTTTTTTATTGTCTTTTTTGTACATGTACACATACATTGGAGATCCATATGAATGTCTGAACATGATTAGAAAAACTTTATTTTATATAATACAAAAAAACAAAAAACATGGAATTAGAAGGTGTGTCCAAATTTTTGACTGGAACGATATGTTCAGTTCCATCCCTGTTACTTGAGTCAGACTCCCTCTTTGTGCATAGTGATAATCAGAGCAGCCACATGATCTGCTTCAAGTGACAAAATTAAATAAATAAAGAGGCTTAATGGTGGTCTTCCTGGTGCAGACAGAAAAGAAAAAGGAGAATGAAAGGTCACAGCTGTAAGCCGTCATCTCCCACTGTCTTTTTAAGACCACAGAAAAGAACAAGAATCACATATGCAAAAAAACAAAAGCACAAAAAAACTCTCTTGCCAGTCTCTGTCTGATTTATTTGATTTATTTGTTGATTATCAGAGAAGGTAAAAGATCAGTATTAAGACTAGAGGTGTATGTTTTTAGAGGGGTTAGCAAAAGAATAAATGAATGAATGAATAAATTAATAGAGCTGAGTTAAATGCAGCTCCTTATTATATAAATATAAAAAATAGCACACATATCTCAAGTAGAAATAGAACTATTCATGAATTGATTAATCTGGATTTGTGAGTAAATCTAAATTTCATGTGCAAAGCTTAGAACAATTACAATTTTATAAAATTAAATGCATGGATCTTGCATGTTCACCCCGTGCTTGGTGGGTTTCCTCCGGGTACTCCGGTTTCCTCCCACAGTCCAAAGACATGCAAGTCTCCTGAATTAGGCTCCAGGCCCCCTGCGACCCTTTAAAAATGATAAAGTGGTATAGATGATGAATGAGAAAATATTGAAATTTAATCTACAACTGACTGTCTATTGAAAACCAGAATCTCTCTCTCTCTCGTTTTATCTCACAACTGTTTATCGCACTTCATTAGCTCTCTATTTATTCAGAACACTGCACTGTTTCTTTTATGCCTAACCTCCTGCCCTTTCCCGGCCCTTTATGATGACGGGGCACCTTTCAAACGGCTGATAAACAGAAATGATGGCCAGAGCATGAGAGTGGGTGGAGGTTAAGCAAACCAATTAGGAAGACCAGTTATGTTATCAGTCTGTTGCTATTAATTCCATGTTTTGCTTGTGATTAACTTGTGGCAAATGGATTATTTGGCTTTATTCTTGTAGTTTGTACAAAATGCTGGCATATGCCGTGATCCGTGGCAAGTGATAATTGACTGGATTACTCGAATCAAACTATGAAATTAATTGAAAAGATGAACAGAGATACTATCTTTTCAGTAATTTATAAATCAATTTTCTAAATGTTTCTACATGGAATTTCTTTTTCCCCCCAGATGGCCTTTTGTTACACCCATAATATGTTTAAGTAATATTACTTGTAGGCACAAGGGCGCAGCCACTATTATCAACACTACAATCTTTTTTGTTTATTTAATCAGTTATTTTGCTCCGTCAACACATATCCTTCCGCGACTGGCGGAACTAACAAACCGCGACTGGCAGAGCTGGCGACCGACTGTTAAAGTCAGTGTAATTAACAGGGGTAAAAGTAGTTTTAAATTCTTACTGGTACTATGTATCCAAAAGGCAAGCAGAATAAACCATGAGGTTGTGGATAATCCTGAGAACCTTACAAGATTTAGAACATCAGCTAACTTCTGCGGTTCTGAAACCAAAATGGCGTTAAATGGAAATCTGGTGAGCTCTGTACTGTAGGGAGCATAATCCCTTGTTCCACTCACCAAGTACAAGTAGTGCCCTTGATTGGGTTTTAGAGAGGGATTCAGCCTTGTGTTAGAAGCTTTGTACTGTAGCTCACGTTAGCTGTCAACAGAATAACACGGGTAGTTTAGAGGCAATTTGGGACGACTTCCAAGCAATAGTTAAGTAGACAAAGTGTTGTTTAGGATGACGTAACGTTATCAGATGTGTTTTCTTGCTGAAAGTGATTTAATGACTGGTTCTGAATGTGGGTTTTGGCAGGCAGCTGATCTCTCCTCTTTCCAGTAGTGCGGACCGTACCGATCTACTTTCACCCATGCTGCAACTGAAAATTATTGTAATTAATGATTGTTAGAACATTTGTGGCGCAGAGTGGTACGAATAGTTAAACTTCCCAGTGCTGTTGTGCTCTATATCAGCACTCGTGGAATGTCTTTCATCCAATCAGACTACTCTTGTATAAGGTTTATTAACGTTATCTAATTAGTTAATACAGTTTATTCCACATTAACATACTTTGAGAACGCATGAACACTTTTTAAATGCGTTACCTAATATGTCTTTTAAATCTCAGGAACATTCTGGATTACGAAATAAACACACAGCTTCAGTATGTGTTGTAAGTGTAGTTGAAAAAGCCAAAGTAAGTTTTCATTTTGGGTGAAAAAAAAAATAAGGACACTGGCAAACTTATATATTGAATAGATCGCTGAGATGAAATTAGAAAATATTGCTCTCTGAATTCCTTCGACACTGCCACAGTTTCAGACACGGTGAAAGCTTATATTTTCTGTGACTAGATGACGAACTGCAGGAAGCATCAAGACAGACAGAAACTCAAAATGAATGAGATGAACAGAACCGGAAAGTGACCGTTCTACACAAAAGGTACCTCCTTTTTGAAAATGGTATTGCATTCAGGTTGTTAATAATGCTGCATTCTGGTCTGTGCGATAGGAATAATCTGAATCTGAATCTATTATTATTATTATGTGGTCAGGATTTGAACTCAATGATCTTCCAGTGAGTTCCCTTGAGCACCAGTCTGGAGACAGAAGTCTATGTGAGGGAAAACTTACAAAATTTGCGCAGAGTGATACGAATAGTTCATGATCTTTGGTCCGATGTTTGAGGATGTACACTGCAAAAAAAAGTTAAATATTCTTGAATCTAGTTAAATTTATCTAAAGTTCCTAAAAAATAAAATTACAACAAGCCAGATCAGGGTTTACAAAAATTGTAAGCAAAAATGTCTTGTTCCAATTTCAGATAATCTTGCTGCTTTCAAGAAATAAATTCCTAGAACATTTTAACTGCATTCAACATACACTATATTGGCAAAAGTATTCGCTCTCCTGCCTTCACATGCATATGAACTTGATTGACATCCAATTATTAATCCATTGGGTTTAATATGATGTTGGCCCCACCCCCTTTGCCGCTGCAGTACAACAGCTTCAACTCTATCCACAAGGTTTAGGGGTGTGTTTATGGGAATTTTTGACCATTCTTCTAATCAAAAAAGCGCATTTGTAAGGTCAGAAACTGATGTTGGGCAAGAAGGTTGCAAGGAGCTCTAATTCATCCCAAAGGTGTTCTATTGAGTTGAGGTCAGGACTCTGTGCAGGCCGGTCAAGTTCTTTCACACCAAACTTGCTTATCCATGTTTTTATGGACCTTGCTTTGTGCACTGGTGCGCAGTCATATTGGAACTGGTGTGGGGTTGTTTTTCGCCTCCTTACTTCCAGTTAAATGAGTTCTTAATGCTTCAGCATACCGAGAGATTTTGGACATTTACATGCTCCCAACTTTGTAGGAAGAGTTTGGGGACGGCCCCTTCCTGTTCCACCATGCCTGCACGCCAGTGCACAAAGCAAGGTCCATAAAGGCGAGTGAATACTTTTGGAAATATAGTGTATTTTTACTTGCTAAGTTTTTTTGCAGTGGAAAAAAGTGGAAAAGTTTCACCCTTGAAACTGTGTATAAACTTTTTAGACTTTGCAACTTTGTAGAATGCATACTAATTGTACCTTAAACCTGCCATAAAAGCTTTCTGATTCTGTGTTAAAATCCGTTGAATATCCAATCACAGAAAAAATGAATGTGGTTATCAGCGGCAAAATTAGCACACTTAGTACGAGCCAGAGGCAGTGGCACAGAGCTAGGTTGTGTACAGTGGTGGCCAAAATAAATCAAGACAAATATGCCATGCATTACAGTTCTCCATGTGCACAAAACAGGTGAGGTCACTAATTAGTTTGAGCCTGGCTCTGGCTAAAGAATTGTGCTAATTAGAATCAGGTGGTTTGTTTAAAGGATGGAACAAATATTTGGCAAGACGTTTACTTTCTGAAGATGGCATGTCCGCCCCAGCACGAAAATGGGTAAAAGTATAAAATTGAAAACTTCTGTGGCAAATTTTTTTATCACACTGGACACTTTCAATCTGCCTTCAATATCCCTAGTGGAAAATTCAAAGAAACTGAAAGTGTAATCAAAGAGAAACACATGGACCAACTTAGAGTATCTTTCAGAGCAACTGACAGCAAGACTGATCAAGATTAAGACGGTGACTTATCAAGATAGACCCTAGTGTGTCACTGTCATTTATTCAGGTTGAGCTACCTATACTACTGAATCTACTAGAACTGTCAGGCCCTGTTTACTGACAAAATGGATGTTCCATAATAAAAGACCAAGAAGCCATCGCTTTCTGCAAACAACATAAAGGACCACATTAACTTAAAGTCTTCAGAATTATTACTGGAAGGCCAAAGGCCTTTGACTTTTGATAGAACAGTTTAGTTGTTGTAAGAAAACTATTTCTAGGTTGGTCAATCAGTGGTACTCATCACAATACACCATACCAGTAGTTTACCGTACCAGAATTTGCTAAGGTGATGGTTTGGAAGGGCTGTATCCTACTATGAATGAGCTTCTCTCTACATTATGAATGCAGGACAAATTGTAAATTCTATGAATACTTAGAAATACTAAAGGAAAAGCTTCTCTTGTGTCTTGACTTCCAAGGAGCAACCATTTTTTAACATAATGGTGCTCAATGCAACATGTTGAAATGTGTGAAAACCTGGCTATTTGACAATGGTATTCAGTTTCTGGAGCCAATGGCCTGGGTCAAAGCTTTTGTACGATGGTGAAGAAGGCAGTAGCAGTCAAGAAACAGTCTTCTGTACTTGTTGATTAGGAAGCAATCAAGCAGGCATGGATTGAGCAAGTCACTCCAGAGTACTCCTGGCATTTTTTTACATTTAAGCATTTGGCAGACACCCTTGTCCAGAGTGACTTACATTTTTTAAATCTCATTATACATCTGAGCAGATGAGGGTTAAGGGCCTTGCTCAAGGGCCCAACAAGGGACAACTTGGTGGTTGTGGGGTTTGAAACTGGGACCTTCTGGACCGTAGTCTAATGCCTTAACTACTGAGCTACCCTCTTAACCTCTGAGCAAGTTTTTTTGACTCTCTGCCCATCCGGATCTAGCAGACTTAATACTGATTGTTGAGGGCATTGGTTGCTCAGTTGTAAATTTCTTGTGTGCCATGTTTTAGGCCCGGGTTTGCTTCCTACCCAATGCTGAAACCCCAGACACTGGATGCAGTGATGGTCCTAAGCCCGGAAAAAAATGGGAGGGTTATGTCAGGAAAATCTAAAATCTAAAATCCGGGGTAAAATCTATGCCAAGTTGAGCCAAGGGAGCAGCCAAAAGACCAGCAACAAGCCAAATATAAAAGATTGTTGTACAGCAATTTCACTG
>JAOVVB010000034.1:4417208-4437199 GCA_028570985.1 Heterobranchus longifilis | reverse complement strand
GCCCTAAACCTCATTACCTAAGGCTGATTCTTCAATCTGCCCCCCATATATCCCCCCCCCCCCCAGGGAAACAGAGGTGATGAGGGGCAAATGAACACAGGAAGTGGAGTGTCACTTCAGATCACAGTTCATGTTGGAAAACCACTTGATTTGTATAACTGCTGAGTGGGGAAGAATTATTTGAGATTTAAGAAATCTTGCTGTTATTGGTGGTATGTGTCTGTGATTTTCCCCCGAAAACCTGCTGATTTCTACCACATATTTAAGTATTTGTGGTATTCAGCCAAGTTAACGGGGACCTATTATGCTTTTCCTTATTTTCTGTCATGTAGATAATGTTACAATGTCGGATGCTCATTAAACTTGGCCTAAGCTTCCAAAGTTTTCCCTACTCTCAGCTCAAGCTTACGTCAGCTCATGCCAGATTTCTATATTTCATCTACTGCAGCCACGTTAACGTGTTTACATTACATACACTGCTACATACATGCTAACATCAGGGAAACCTGTCATCTTGGTTGCTGATGTTGTTAATTTCTCTCCGATTTTGGATCATGTTCCTGCTGGAACATGTCCTGTTGTGTAGTTTTTGGTTTAGAAGTCTTTATTGTTGCAACTATACTCTACAATGCCGGACAGTACAGAGGCAAAGGCACAGATGTGGAGACACGGAAACCTTTTTCTGAGCAGATTTTTTTCGGGAGGGGGGCTTAAAGAGACGGGCGCTACAATGGAGCTTCTCAGTCAGAGGGTGAATACAGGTGCAGCAGCCATGGGCAGAAGGAGAATATTAAAGCATGATGCATATGTTCTAGACAAAACCCAAAATACAAGTATGAACCTGAAAATGAGCATAATATATCCACTTTAAGATAAAACTATTAATCCTGCAGGGAAACGAGTACTCAGAACAATGTGATTTAAGGGGAAGGATAAGATAAGCGTTAGCATATAACAGTAGAAAGAATATATTAAATAGACTGTATGTAAATAGAATAATTTGAAATAATATGTAGAACTAGATAAAAGCTGATCGCATGCGCACTGGCTTCAGTGTCCACACTTTGACTCGTGTGATTGAGGCGTCACTGTTGTGTTGCGGCGGCACTTTGTGTTGACAGCTGCAGGTGTTTGTGCAGTTCTCTGACAGATGCACACTGCGTCGTCCCCGGCTGCTGTTTGACATGTGTCCGTTGTACAAACTGGCTGTTTTGACTGGTAGTGTGTGAACAAAGCTCACTGCAGTGGAAGGAGGCCATGTGCCGCAGACGGACTGACAGGCATTAGCAACGTTGTCAACACCCTTTCTTCCCTTTCTGTTTGGCATTCGCGCTTCTCCTGTTATTCCCTCTGCTGTTTTCTCTCATTCTCCGATGCTCTCACACTGATGGTGTTTTATGTCTTGAATCATTATGTTGTTGCGTAGCCAGACCTGTCTCCACAGCACTGTGTCTGCGCTGGGGGAAAGTCTGGATTCAATGTGCTTTAATTCCTGGATAGTGAAAAAAAAACCTCCTTGACCTGATTGTATTTGCTTAAACCAATCACAATCGTCCTGGGCGGCGCCACGCTCCGACGGTGCCGCTGCAAAATAGTGTCGAGAGGGAACACCTACATGAAAATATTGTAAACGTTATTCTTTGTAGATCTTTACAATCATTCGCTGAAAGAACAGAGCAGGCCTGCCTTATTGCACGATCCAAATCTTCAAAGTTTGTCATTTTCAGCGTGTAGGTCGATAACTCGGAGGCTGTTGCTGTTGTTGATTTACAACAAGGGGAACACAGGATTTGTAAACTTAAAATAAATGTTATTTTTCCCCGTGGTGTTTCATTTCTTGCGAGCATTAGAGCCTCAGCAACAATCAGTGTTGTAAACGCTGGAATGAATAACCACAGCTAATTGGTTTCATCTCAAAATATTTGACCCCTGAGATCCATGCACAGAGAAGTGTTAACTGGTTAAGAGAAACCTGTGAGCAATATCATTGATCAAAAAACACTTTTTCTCATACTGTCTGTCTGAATATACCTGTATTCACCCTCTGTCTGAAACGCTACATTTTAGCGCCTCTCTGTTCAAGCCCCCCTCCCGCAAAAAGCCCACTCTTCTCTGATTGGTCAGTGCTTCCTGGTCTTCCGCATCTGTACTCTCAGCGTTTGTGCACCGTCATTGCTGCTGGGGAATAACTAACGGCACTGCAGTGACACTTTTGTGTCCTACGTTATAACGGCTCGTTTAAAGGCAGAGTTACTGAATACAGGCTGTGTACATTTCTCTGTGGATTGAGCGTTTTGATACTTTCACAGTATTTATGTAACACCTGGACCTGTTTTCTAATGAAAAGAGACATGGAAACCTCTTTTTACAATAAGGGCCCTTTAATGCTCTGCTCTAGACACATTTTAGGATGTAATACTGGTGCAGTCCTCTTTAACTTACCTTTTATTTTTCTTTCCCTTCTCTTTTTTTCTGCAGGTAAGGAAGAGTCAGTCGCCACCTTCAAGGGCAACGAGTTCTTCTGCTACGACCTGTCGCTGACGCCCATCCAGAGCAGCACTGACGAGATCACGCTGTCCTTCCGCACGCTGCAACGCAACGGCCTCATGCTGCACACCGGCAAATCCGCAGACTACGTGAACCTTTCCTTGAAGAGCGGCGCAGTCTGGCTGGTCATCAACCTGGGCTCGGGGGCGTTCGAGGCCCTGGTGGAGCCCGTCAACGGCAAGTTCAACGACAACGCCTGGCATGACGTGCGCGTCACCCGCAACCTGCGCCAGGTAAACACTGCCCGTGTAATCCAGGGCCACCGCAGTCGGAGTGGTGCCTCTGTCTGCCACCCACCCTATCTCTGCCGCTGTATTTGACTCTCCGTCTTTGTGTCTTTTCTCTCTGCACACGGAGCACACGGGGAGCGTTTGTCTCACCTTCCTTCTCTCCTCTCCTGTTGCTGGCTAACAGAAGTTTCTTTTTTTCTAGGTTGACGTTGAACAGAAAGCTGATTTTTTTTTTTTTCTGTCTGTCTTGGCTTCATATTTCTTTTTCTGAAATGACCAAAGATCCATCTCACCTTCATATTCAAAGGCAAAATGTGAAAATACAACTATTAACCCAACCATAGTGACATTATACATCAGAATACAATAATCAAATATGCACATTTAAGGTGTTACAAGGACATTGCTTTGTGCCGTTATTAATGAGCTAGTGAAGAAAGTGCTCTGCTCAGTATGTATGCACGTAATGTACTCGGCTACACAAATGGAATGCACCCTAATTTATCAGAGGTGACAATGCACTTAAACCCTTTCTGAACAAATTACCTAACACATCTTTACAAACCTTTAATCGTAGCTAATGGAAAACAAAAGAGTCCAGCCCGAATGTCTGTGTGTGAATCGACGTGCCCCTGTGCTTGTTCCATCTACTTTGTTTTTTCATATACACACCTGCACGGCAAAGCACTAAGTATTTGTACATACAGTACACCCTCTCAATACTTGGCTCTCTGGATGCACCGGGTCATCAATCGGCAGTTGCAGATACCAGCAGTGAGATACAATCAATTTCACTTACACTTGCCGTGCTTGCTTACTTCACATTTTTTGGGGTAATTGTAATTGGAATGAATAGCTTGTCAGACCTAATAATGGGCATAGTAAGCAGCCCCGAGTGCAAAAAAGCCTGATGTGAATGCATTTACACAAAGATGGTGCATCAACTTCTTTGTGTGTGCCTGCAAAAACATCCCCAGAAAGTAGTGGGGGATCTACTGTTGTACTTTGAAACTAAAGAGGAAACCTGAGAGCAAAGGGCTTCTTTATGTCAACTAAGTGCTGTTAAATTATAGGGAGACATTTCCATTTCTGTCATATTGCAATAATATTGTTATATATGTCAGTGTGGTAAGACATGGAAATGGTCCAAGGTTTCTGGAGCTGGTGTTTTATTATTAGCATGTGCTGCACTTGCTTTAGGATAAGGGCAAATGATCACGCACTCACTGATACCCACAGGATCTCACACACACACACGCGCATGTGCGCACACACAGTGGGGATCACATATGTTACGCTGTAGAGCTATGTGTGATCAGCAGAGTGAGACTAGCTTAATGAGTTTGGGAAACCAAATGTGGTTTTAAAGATTTACAGCATGAGCCAACCCACCTACCACCAACTGCACTATAATGACCATTAGGCAAGTAAGAAACACATGCACATACACACATACTAAACTGAGACACTATTATCTGTCTATCATCATCACCACATATCATCTATGTGCTGTCTGTCTGTCTGTCTGTCTGTCTGTCTGTCTGTCTGTCTGTCTGTCTGTCTGTCTGTCCTGGCATTTACAATCAAATATGCTGTAACTGTAACTAATTCTAGTCAATTTAGAGCAATACCAGTACTACTGTTACCAATGATATTACAATATTATTAAATATTATATAACATGTCTTGTTGAAGTATAGAGCTTAACTAGAATTGACATTTTAAGTGGGGAGAATTTCTGCAAATAATCTAATACTCCATCCAAAGTTAAATCACTGGAGTTTATTTTTTCATGTTGCAGAGGCTTTTTTTTTTTACTTCCAGAGTAGAGGCACTTTAGCCAAAAGTCTGGGGTTCGATTTCTTTTTAAACAAAGTTTAAACATGACAATTAACTATAGTCTGTAGAGTAACCATATTGGTATCACATGAAACCGGAAGATTTAAGGAATCCGTTGGTACCAACCATATTATGCTCGCTTGTCGGGAAGGGGGCTAAATAACGCTCCAAAGTTGGGCAAAATTTGGTGAGGGAAACTGGCATTACCATTTTGACCTCTGACCTCCATATATCTGAATGAAAATGGGTTCTGTGGGTACCCACAAGTCTCCCTTTTATAGACATACCCACTTTATGCTAATCTCATGCAGATTGGGGCAAAAAAACTGCAGCTTTTCTCATGCAGTACAAATGTGTTATTCTCGCCTATTCTAAAATGGTGCATTTTAGTATTTCTGCATACTGGGGTCCATAAACAGTCTTGAATTACATAAATTGGGTATCACTGGAAAGATGTGGATTCATTAAGCTCAATTCATGTGTGATGATATTAGTTCCCAACGCTTAAACTCATTTCCCTCGTGTGTACAGCCATGTGTTTTGTCATCAAATTATTTCGACTGAACTTCTTCCCGCACACTGTGCAGGCGTAGGGTTTCTCTCCCGTGTGGATTTCATTGTAGTGAGACCATTTTTTGAAACTTGACCTGTTGTGACCTCTAGGATAACCACAGCCTCACGAAACTGTACAATCATAAACTAGAGACCCAGGGCATTCAGAAGATGTATAGTGTTCCTATGTTTACAATGTTACAATATGTTGAGAATAAGTGGTTTCTGAGCAATTTCCAGAAAAGAAGCACTCGCCGTCCAATCGCCAAAAAATACAATTCTTGCAGAAATCTGCAAATGTCAAAAGTTTTTGAAACCAAATCACAGCATGACTTTTTATATGGTGTTCTTCAAGGTCTTGGTGTGTTAATGTGGTATTTTGGAGGAATTTTTGACCATTATGATCAATTCTCCAGTGGTCAAAAATGGTTAAATTGTGCACCAAATCTGTGTAACAAACGGTATCAACTCCTAAATCGCTGCAACAATTTATGAGACATAATTTAATCTCACTTTAGCTGAGCAGATAGGAAACGCCTGTACTCAGTCCATGCCTTGACCCAGAACTACCTACCCACGCTGTGCTGTTCCATTAACACACATAACAGCTCCAATCCTCAGTGGATCATTGTAATTGACATAACAGGTGGCCTAAGTGTTAAAGAGCTCTCTAGATTTACAACAGACCATCCCCACTGAGAGACACAAGGACAGAGGTATCGATGACATTGACCGCCTCTGACCCTGTGTTTACTGCCGGGCTGATACCCAGCTGATCAATGAGCACTTGCATGCTTTGAGGTCTCGTAGAACACACATGCATTTACAGTTACATGCATGTCACGGGAACACTGTCGGAAAACCTTCAGTATAAGGATTCTAGTCTAGATTAGTCTAACAAATAAATGACTTAGAATTTTTCTGGTTTTATATATGAATTAATTGATAGTTATAAATAAAGGACACAAAGGAACAAAAGCTTGATTGTCAGTTATTTTTTAAGTGTTACCAGTTGAGAAATATCTTACAAATTTTAACCATAATAAAATATTAATGAAGATCTTAAAAAAAAAAAAAAAAAAAAAAAAAGGATTTATGAATGAATTAAGGGATGAATGCACACCACATCTGTACTGTATCCCCAGGCAATTATTATTTATGTCTTAATACTCAAAGCATGCAAAAACATGCTTCTCAGAGATTCCTTTTAACACAAAATCATCTTTTCTATGAAACATATTTTTCAGATTACGTGTGCCGATGCATATTGACGTGCCTCAGCGTGCACGTCTTGCCCCACCTACCATGTCTGGTGTGGTTTAGATGCTATAAATACTGTTAATTGCATTTCTAATTTTTTTAAATACAACTGCAAATGTAAACAGCACACCCACACAACACATGGCATTCTCGTCTTCCACTATTCTTCCCATTGAAGCTAATATGATATCTCGCATTAAAAATAGCCTGCAGTCTACAAGACAAGCGTTGGATTCCAGCTGAGGTTATCGTACAGCCCCAGTGGTCTCCAAAGTCGCATCCACTCTATGTCTGTTGTTCTTAATGGGTCTTGCAACGTCATGCATATCTACCGCTGCATCAGTAAGCTCCAAAATAAGTAAAGCCTTTGAGCTCTCCGAAGCCAGTCTCTCTCTTTCTCTCCCTTTTGTATGTGTGTGTGTATATTTGCCGTCTTTCTCCACAAAACCTATGAATTTGTCAGCTTTGTGCGGGATAAAATGAAGCAGACAGAATTAGGTGAGGTGATAGGGACTCTCCGCCAAGAGAGAGGAGAAAAGGGGGAGGAGTGGGGAGAAATGGGTATGCTCTATTCCAAACAAATGATCACAGATTCAGAGCTCCCCTTGGTGGCGTCTGGCAGTACTGCAAGTGTGTATGTGGAAAGTTTGGTTAGTCCCTGTAGAGTACAGTTGATAGGCAGGCAAGGACACTTGCCTTGACCTCTCATCAGTGCAGGAGTCTCCCCACCATACACACACACACATACCCCCATCCATTCTACACCAGCAGATGCACATATTGGTTAGCATAAGCGGCGAGGGATCCCTCACCTCCTCCCTCCCTCTGCTCTCCCTGACACCATGATCTACCATCATGGACATCTTGTAGACTTCAGCACCGTCCGTGCCCTTCCCCTCCCCTGGGATCACACACACACACACACACTGTCTAAACACACTGCAGAATCCAACGACGGCAACACTCATGTCAGGGCGTATCAGGAAATGATGTATATCCCATACACTGCACCAAAATAGAACACATTGTGAAAATAGGTCAAATATCAAGTGTGCAATGGCACTCTAGTCAGCATAATTCTAGCAGTTTCATGCACAATGCATAGTTTAAATAAAAACTGCTCATTCTCGAACCGTACTGTATGCTCTGCAGGTATTGATTTTCGGATCTTTTTAAATTCCACTCTTATTTTTCCAGAAGCCCTGCAGACACGTGGAGTAAGCCACACACTGCTGTATCTCTTGCAGGGATAACTTTTAGCTCTGACAACTGGAAAAACCAGCCACTATTCCACCTTGGACAGATACTAAAACCACTGGCGCCTGCGTTATTATGTTTCTACCCATTACTGTCATTACCGTAACTCAAAGTCAATCAATCAGTGTGTGTGTGTGTGAGTACAGTAGCAGTGGAGCAAGTGCAGATCAGGTAGAGGCTGCTGTTCTGTGGGACTCTTGATGCATGTTTGGTGGTTAATGTCTCGCCTTTAAACATCAGATCCAGGTTCTGATATCGTTACCAGCAGTGAGATGGGATTTATTCTATTTATCAGCGTTCTCTCCAGGCACATACTCAGCATCCACATAGCATTTAAAGTCCAACAAACAGAGCAGTATCAAGAACAGTACTGTTCTCACATGAACTCCGGACAGTGTCCCCACGCTCACTCACTGCCTGTGAATTCTCCGGGCAATGACCGGCTCTATTCACACACGGGCTCAATTGGACATTACAGACTTTGTACTAGGGAGCTGGCAGGGGAAGCATTATTCCCACGGGTCCTTGGAGTCCTCAGAATCATTGATTGCCAAGTAGTTTTCACGTACAAGGAATTTGACTTGATGACACAACACCAAACAAAATATACACAACAAAAATGGGAAAAAAAGACCTTGAAAGTTCTTTTTTTTAAAATAGACATAATGGGTCATTGAAAGTTCTTGAGTTAATATAATGTGTGCACAAATAGAAGTGCATGTGTGAAAGGGGCTTCTATTGCACTCAGTTTGTCAGCTTTGTTATTGAGTTTTTCTATTGATTAAATTCTGTTGATGCAGATCTGATATGGGGATACAACAGCAGTACGCAAAACCCTTTTCTTTAGACATTCTTTAGACAGAATAGTCCTTTGGGAGGTGAGTACGCACAGCAGTGTAAAATATAGCGGCTGTGGATGAGAGGGGAGTCGTATTTAAGTTTGTTCTCTTGTTCGACAGTTGTTTGATACATTGCTATTCGACATGTTCAGAGTTCGCTATTTTTGTTCTCCATTCTTATCATTTTGGTGATTTTCCTTTGGGGGGGTGCCAGAAATCCCTCTGTGCAGGAAAAACCCTGGGAAAATAGAGAAGCCATTGTAGTGTCACAGTCAGTGCACCATGGACATGCATGCACACAATGCTGTCAGGAGTCTGTTTTTAGCGGCCATGTCTACTCTAATGTAGTGAGATATTTGCTAATATTGGCTTTTGTTTGTGGGATATTCTGAATGGTTTGATGATGCCAAGCTTCCGATTTACTGGAAAGATAGGAATACAGAAATACAGAAATCTATATACTAACGTAGCTTCCCATGCAGACGATCACTGGAACAACGAGAACGGCCTCGCACTACAACGGCCCGTCTGCACGCCTAACAGGCACTCGCGTCCCACAGGACACTGCAGGCAGTCAGAGGAAACATGAGACACACTGGCAGGGGAGAGGAAGTGTATGTCTGTATTTTTTTTTGTTTGTTCATGAGAAGAAGAGAGAGTGAGGGAATGATTGTGTGCACAGTAGAGAGTCGGAAATGAAGTGCAGCGCTGCTGTCTGAGACGAAAGGAATATCAGAGCAGTGGGAGGATGGGGGGAGCACTGGAGGAGAGACAACAGTTTTGTTCTTTTCTAAGAAAAAGAAAACAGAAGCAAGCGTTCATTTAATTCCCAAATGTTACTTTACAACCACAAGATTCAGCATCTACTCACAGAACTGGGCCAGTCGCTTCGAGAGAGAGAGACCTCTGAACTCAATATCTCCTTTTTTTTTCTCGCTATCCCATTTCTCCCTTTTGTGTTACAGTCACCCTTTTCTCCCTTTTACTCTCCAGTATCACTGTCCATCTCTTGTCTCTCCCTCTCTTTGATCTTCTTAAAGTCCCCCACCCATGCACATCTCCTTTCTGTATAATCAGACGTTGGATGCAGCTATTGGATTAATGGATCAAACAGATTTGCTCATGTTCTGTTAGCGCTGGCTGCACACCCCCGAGGTTACACTCCCGGCCCACAGTTCAGTTGAAAAAGGCGAACTTTGATCTGCATCACGATCGAGTTCAGCAAAGGTCACACTGAGAATCATAATCTGTTGCCACTGCTATGAACCACATCAGAATAAAAACAGAAATGTTTGGTTAGCTGTAGCCCATATTGTTTATAAAACACTAGTGATTCAAAAACCTTCCTATTTGCTGTTCTGCAATCCCTTGCTAACAGTAGTTGTTTTTTTTCAGTATTTTATTCAGTCAGCATACATAATATAATAAGTACAAACAGTGTATGCAATACACAAATCAGTATACAAAACAGTCCATAAACAAAGTAATTAATAATGATAATTTAGTGATGACTGAAAAGGCACAGGCAGAAGCATAATGCTTATATATGCATATACATTTTTCATCAATTTAAGCTACCCTCCAGTTTTCAGACCAAACAGTTCTGGGGGTGGTTGCTGGTGTTGCATTGGCCAATCAACATATACTTATGTCACTCATGGTTCTTGTGCTGGGAAAGCACCTCCTCTGAAATAGGAGCTAAAAAAATTCAGATTTAGGATTGTTCCACAGAACTGCCCTGAAAACCTTTGCTTCTTTCCCCAAAAAGCAAAGCATTTTTAAAAGCTTCAGCACGGTGAACTCTGGTGCGGCGGAGCAAAATAATCATGTGGGTGGCAACCCGGCGGTGTGAAAGCCCCATTAGAACTATAAAAAGTTGATGGTTGTGTGTTTTACCTGATCTGGCAACAGCAGCAGGGCTTTACTAAAGAAGGTAGTTAGCATGAGAAATAAAGCTATCATGGCTAATATACAAGAGAAACTAAAGCGTTAGAAAGGGTTAGAGGTTAAAAGTTTGCATCAGTGTGAATCCACAGACATGCATGTGGTTGTTTATGATTGTGGAAGCTCAAACACACCCTCATAGTCAATAATGGATTATAAAACTTTGCACGCAGACTTTACAATCAGCAGGACAACATAAGATCCAATAAGTCAGACATAGTTATTCAGTTGAGCACACACGCACACACACGCCCCATCAAATTCTAAACTTCTCCGAGCCTCCATGCATGTCTCCCATGCATAATAGAAATTGCTGCTAGCTAACTATATGTATTCACATTCAACACACAACACAGTTCTCACGCTGCGCCTGCACGTGCCCTCTCAACTACTATATAGCTGTTATATAGAGAAACAGGCTCGGCATTAAAGACCTTTTGATAAGAAAAAAAAATACTTTCCACCCAGAAAATAGCGCGATTTCAAAATTAAACGCTGTCACAGCTCACTTGTGTGTCATGACTGCGAAATTCATCAGGGGGACTCATTGTCATTTATTAGTGTTGTTAGATCTTCGACAGCGGTGTGATCTTCTAAAAGCATTATTCCTTTTGAAAATGAGGAATGTAGCGTTTTAAACCCTTCATTCATCATTCAGTCACTGATGTGCTGTAATCCCTGTTACTAAGACATCACCATATTTAAGAATCATGTTTTTAGTGGCAGGCCATATTGAGGAAACCATCACATTTATTTCATACGAGACGACAGAATGAGAACGTCAGCCCCCCCCCCCGCCTTCAATCAATACGAGACGCCCGGACGCTCACCAGCTCTTTTGTTGTTTTTTTTCTATCTCTTCCTCTCTCTTGTCATCCATTTCTGTAAAGGCATGATCAGCTGCAATTACCCTCCCTTCCTCCTCCTCCTCCTCCTCCTCCTCCATCAGCCCATCCCTACTCTTCCTCTGCTCTCATCCAGCGTTCCTCCAAGAGGCAGCCAGAATTCCTAAGAGAGAACCAATCAATTCCTCTCACCGTCCCTTTCTCTCTCATTTCACTCCGTCTATCTCGTCCGTTCTTGGTAGCAACTTGTCACTTAGCAACAGTGTCTGTGATGCTGTTGGGGAGAGAATTTGTCCCTGGCTGCAGTCCTCCAGCAGTTGCATTAACCATTTCCAAGTCCTCCAGTTGAACGCTATTATATTATTGATGAAGGAATGTCCAAAAAGTCCTGATTTACTCGGTAGCAGCATTTAGAAACTTCCAGGCCTCGGTCCGTGGACCTTGTATGCAGAGACAAAATGATAGTTTTCTAGTTTTTTTGGGGGGATTTTTAAGAATTCATTGCCACAGTTTGACCTCACTGAGCAAAAATTAACTCAATGAGTGACTGGTTATTCCACTGTACACATACACGTTGTGTATTAGCTCCTACCATTCACATGTTAGCATCTCAGTCAGGTCACCATAATGTGCTCTTGTACTTCTTGTGGCCAAATCGGAAATACAATTGAGTGCTCAGCTTTGAAACACTTTCACACTTTTATGGTTAAGATAGGAATTGCTATTGCAGGCAGGCAAAGTTAGTGGATTTGTTTGATGTACATAATGACATGCTAACACCCCTGTAATCCGTTCTCAGTTTACCACCAGTGACATTTGAATTCATCCTAATGTGCTCCAGCTGAGCGGAGGTGGGGGTGCAGGCATTGATGTGCTTTTTTTTTTTTTTTTATTTCCCCCCGTGCTGATCAGAGTTCAACACCTCAAGCACAGCGTGTCCCTGTGCATCGCCCAGACTGCAAACGCCTCACGCTAAAACATCGGCCCCGTTGTTTGGTACCAACACCGGGAGATTCTGTGCATTTGAGAGAAAAAAAAAAAGCTAATTTGCATCACATTTCCACCGCATTAGCATATACACCCGCATTTCCACACTCACTCACTCATCAGCCTCATTTGCCGCTACCTGCTCCAGCACTTTCATGTTTATTCATCCCTCTGTCTCCAAGACCTATAATCAGATAACAAATCTCTGTGCCATTAGCACAGTGAAACAGGTAATAAAATGCCAGTGAGACAGAAACGGGTAAAGGATTGAGAAAGAGATGATGGGAGAAAACAGACCACTATTATAAGCAATCCTTAGTTGTTGGAAAGTGTTGTACTTTGTGCTGTTTAGCCGAGCTCTAACATGTCTTTTCATCAAGCATGTTCATAAGTACATACAAACTTCAAATAATGAAGGACCGCTAGCTTGAGCTGCTCTCTCTCAAACATGCATATTCATGTTCAGCTGCTCGTCCTCACAACTGCATCAAAATGTATTTTCAAGAGATGGGAATAAAAGTTAACAATACAATTCATCTTTTTTTTTTTTTTTCCCAATGTGTTATGTTATGAATTCCTTAATTACAATGCCTAGTTTAGTTAGATGAGTCATCTGTTTGAAAGAAATTTCCTGCTGATTTTGTATAGTGAAAGTGCAATGAAATCCGGTCCATCATAAAAACATACAGACATATATAAACATAGAACTGTCATAAACTTGTGTTTTGCCACAGAGATTATTTTCTGCAGTGATTCAAAATCCAATGCAAAAATCACATCGGCTTTTTGACGAGGGAACACGTGGTGACGTCATCCCCGGGGCTCCCTGTTACCATGACTAGCTCCGGTGATAATGCATCCTGTACTGCACAAATATGTTGCTGTATTTGCTTTGCAATGGCTCCTAATCTTTGTTCTCTGCTGCTTTTTTATACTCTGTTCTTCCTCTGTATAGCAGAGTAACAGTTAGACAATCTGCTTCCTGTTTACACCGGCATGTGCATGTGAATTGTCATGTGACATGCGTTTTCAGGCGCTTTAATATGATTATTAGAGATTATTTCTGCTAAAACGCTCATGTGGAGATCATATGGAAATGTATAAGTGTGGATGTGGCATGAGATTATTGTTAGTCTTTATAGTAGCATGAAATCGCTTTAACGGTTGTGGGTTGACATTGAACTCATCCCGATGCAATCTAAAGAGAAAGAAAGGACAAGGAGGGAGTCAGTCAGTCAGAGATGGAGAAAATAGAGGTGATGGGAAGCACACCAGAAAAAGACTGAGGGAATTATGAACCATCTGCATTGCAACACACAATACGTTCTCCTGCAGTTTTCACGCACACACCCTTACACGCAATTTGTTTGCAGACTTCTCCCCGCTGTAATTGCAGTGACATTTATATTTGCACCTGAAGTCTGTCTGCCAGTTTCCATCACTCGGAGCCAGATTTAGAGAGAGGCGGACTAGAGTGAATGTCGGATGATTGGATGAACGCGAAACCAAATGTACCTGAAAGAGCTATTTTGAATCGAAGCCCAGCTCCCCTCCATCTGACAGGGTCACTCACAGAGCGTCTGTGTTTGCAGAGGAATGCTTAATACACCACACATGCATAAATACCCAGCACGGCACACAGATGTATATAACACGGATGCTTACACAGGTAACACATACAGAATTTGCATACGTCTCTTATCATTAATTCAGACTGTGAAATTTCCTCCTGATGACAAATAGCACTCCCTCCCCTCCCCTCCCACCCCATAACACTGTTCCACAATATCGGTTTCATTGCTTATTTCTAAAGGCCCAAATTTATCGGAGAATGGTCATCAGTCTTAGACCTTTCTACATTACGATGATAAATCTATCTGGACTGGGAATCTTGGCTCGGCTGCACCATCCATTCGTCATTAAATATTTATTCCGTTTATTCGCTGGTGGCCGCAGTTCAGTAACGTCCACCCTGACAAGCGTGTAAAAGATCAGCAACTCAACAAAAACACAATTTTACATCTCTGCCAACTGTGGCTGGCACCCTGCAGGTCTTCGGCACAAGTTAAAGGAGTCACGTCGGACGAGTGTAACGCACAGCCACGAAACACTGATCGTGAATTACAATGTTAGCAGCATTAGCTTGTTTCTCCTGTTTTCCTGTCCCATCCCCCAGTATTTAATACAAGAAGATTTCTTAGCCCAGGGGGCCCTGTGAGACAGATGCAACACAACGCTGTTTGTGTGGGCCTGTGGTTGTTTACATGACTGCGAGCTTTATCCTCCATCAGCAAACATCGGCATTCGCAGCCTTGGTTTTCCCACATGGGTCAATTACAGAGAAGGGCGATGGACCGTCACAGCAGGGGCTCCAGGCGTGTTGGGTTAGAGGCAAATTTGAAACAAGCACAGAGCACGGAAAAAGGAAATTGACTGTAAGACATTAAAATTAGTTGTTGGTCTATTTTTGATACTCTTGCATTTCTACTCTCCTTCATGTACTAGAGTTGTTTATCTCCTCATCTTTTGGTACTCCAGTTACCAGACCATTCTGTTTACCGTTTGATCACAAAAACAGAACAAAAACTTTAATTTTCTGCACAATTGATCTTGACAATGGAGCACCAGTTCAGTTTATTTACAGTTCTCAAGCAGTAAAAAGTGTGACTTGTATAATAGCTGCACCTCTAGATCTTCACATCACTTTCACTGGCTCAGTTTGCTACACTTCTTTTTTAGTCTTTATTTATTCTGCACTTTCGACGGCTTACACTTCAAATCATGACCCCAGTAAAACTCCATATGTAGACTTTCTTTCAGTATGCATTTTCAGACAGTTGATTGGACTCCCTGAGAGGATCTGCCTACTGAGGAGCTCCCCCAAACTACATACCTTCAGGGGCTTTTTTTCTGTTTGCATTCGCACCAGACTGCAGACTGAGTTGTATAGACCTCTTATCAGACCACACTGGTTGCAGAAAAAAAGTCTTGTTTAAATCCGTTCAAGTCTTAGAACTGGTCCGAAAACACCCGTCGGAAAGGTTGGCTAATTATGGTGCTGCTAAACTTAAATACACATGTTCCAAATTCATGTTCTTTTCATCTCCGTCATTCCTGGGTGGTGCTGGACTGTCGATATCCATCAGTCTGCATGTGGTGACCCTGTAGACTTAACCCTTTACTGAGATCTGCTCAGGAGAATCACAATCAACCTGCGTATTAAGCAGATTCACAGAACAGACCTAAATCCTCAAAATCCAGACCTCAAATACCTGTGAGGGATCTAAAACTTACAGAATTCAATTCAGAATTCATTGTCACCTACATTTGTCTAACTTAATAAACCGTCGTTAGATTCCTATCTATCATATCCACCTTTTGATGTTGTTTTTCTAAACTCGCAGACATGGGAGTGCAGTGGTGTGTGGGTAATACAAATCCACATCCACCATTGCATCTTATTCACCTAATTAATGGATTAAGAGGAGTCATTAGACACAGTGGGTGAGTGGTAAAAGCACTTTACCATGACCCCGGATCAAAGAGTGGGCGTGCATGGAGCTTCAAATCGGCCAGTTATCCCCACGAGGAGGACTTTGTTTATGGTTGCCACTCAGGCTCCCACACAGATGGTGCAAACACATAGTAATCCATCCCACACAGAAACACCCACAGTACTGTACCTACTGTACATACTACAGGGACGGACTTACGGACTCGCTCACCAAATGTGAACCCCTACGCAAACATGTAACACTGTAGTGTCGATGTCAATCTGTTTGTATTTATGTATACATCTCAGCTCTTAACAGCCTGTAAGTCACAAATTGGGAATTAAATCCCCATTTCCAATGAGATTCTGCCCAAATCCTGGTGTCAGATATGGTCACCCACAGCAGCGGACAATCTCAACTTTCACATCAAGATATAAGATGTCCCCTAGATGTCCAATCCGTCCTCAAGGCAGATCTCGCTGATAGGTATTTAACCCTCTCACTGCCGATGCAGTGGGAGACTGACTTGCCACCGCCACTCAGTAGCATGGATAGCAACGTACAGTAGAAATGGTAGTCAGCAGTGATTGAGTCAACAAATTGACGAATTTAACTCCTCGCAGCTCAGCTGTGATTCACAGTATGTTACTTCCTCGTGAAAAGCATTTTTTTTTTAAAGACCAGAAAAACCACAGAAACATAAATGATAGGCTGCTGAGCTTTTAACCTTGTGTGCAATAAGTACAGCTTTTCTCAGATCTGCCACCTTTTTGCAGGTCTGGCATCATGAAACACAGAACGCACAGGTGGCATATCACATGGCTCCTTATTTATTGACTGATTTATTTCCATTTCATGTCCTACTTTGCATGCTTTTCTCTCCCCAGGGGCTGCAAGCATTGCTCTTTATTGTGGAAATGACTTAAACTACTAAATGGACATTTCTCTCTCTCTCTCCCAGGATGCTGCAGATCTCAGTACCGTCAAAGAAAGACCTCTTGTCTTTCTCTCTTCCCTTCTCTGTCCTTTTTTCTGTCATGCCCAAGGATATGTTAATCAATGATGTTTCCTGAAATGCCCCTGATAATGTCACATCACTGGAAATGCACTGTAGTTTTTACCACCATTGTCAATTTTTACAATGCAATGATTTCTTTTTGGTTTTCTCTTGCATATATCACATATATCAGCCCCTTAATGACTACTTGGGGACATTTTGCTTAGAGATTTGCACCTTTTTCAAGTCATCAAGACACGATTGGCCTCGCCCAGTAAAGGACCCTCCCACCAGCCACGCCCGCTGACCAGATTAGTCTGTCAGAGTGAATACTGATGTACTTTTCCCTCATCCCCTTCCCCCGCTCAAAACAAGCATCCCCATCCAAAACTACCCAAATCCCCCCTCTGTGGAAGTTGATTTGCTAACTCTTGTCTCTTTTACTAACAACAAGCTTCAGAATTCTTCCAATTTGATTCTTTTCATTGGTGAATTTTCTTTCCCCTTACCTTTTATGATTTCAACAACTAACACTGTGTCATTCACGGAATGTGAACCATCTGTTGTTTTCTCTACTTAACTTGCGACTTACATACTAACAAATGTATTGTTATCCTTTTTATTCCTTTTGTTTTATTCTTTATTTTGTAGATGACCCACAAAACAATTATACAATTGCTTTCTTTATTTCTTTATTTGGATGTTTTTACTATATAAACAATAGGGAAAATATATTTTCTTTTAAATTGTATTTTAATATTAGATTTTTTTATTTTTTTTTGTTATTGAAAGGAGAAGCTGGTTTTGAAAAAAAAGGCGATTTTTAATTTTTTTCTTTGCCACTTTTTTGGGGTTGAGGTGTGTTTTCTTGAGTTTAAGGTTTGTCATTATTTTTTTTTCTTTCTCCTCCCCCTGTTTTCTCCTGAAGCACGCAGGCATTGGACACGCTATGGTAAACAAACTGCATTATATGGTAGATATCATTCTAATTGTCTTATACTTTGGTTTGCCCTGGGTTTTCCGTTACCTCTTTCTATTCTGTTTGCTTTACTGAAAGTACAATCCGCCATCAATTCCAAGGTAGCTGAAAAACTCCACCTCTCTGTTTTTCTTTTAGCCCTCTCTATATATATGTTATTGCTTTTTATTGCCATCCAGTTCCCTCCTTCCTGAAAAAAAAACAAAAAAAACGTGTTCATCCAAAGAGGTCTGCCCAAAAAAGATATAGAAAATTACTTAGATTTTCAGATTTTATTTGTTTATTTTCTGTCCCTTTTTTTATTTCTTTTTCTTTTACTTCAAACACTATCCGTATGAAGAAATAAAGAATCATAATGCAAGATATTTTCTCAATTGAGTATTAGAAAAGTAATAATAGTTACCTTTATTTTTTTTGTTAATCCCTGTTTCCTCCTGATTTATTTTCTAAGAACCCGATGAAGTGAGCGTGCACAGCAGACTTCTCAAGCACACAAATATCCGACAAGAGCAACTCCAGTGAGAGGAAGTAAAAAAAAAAAAATAAAATTTAACAGCATGAAATGAATTTGCACTGATGAGACCATCGTCCTACGTTAGCTCACACGGACCCGTCACAGAGCGAGCCGTTATCTCGACTCGCCGTCCTGTGGTTTATGGAGTCATGACGAGTATTTACTACACTTGATTTAGTGGCCAAAGCCCTCACTGTAAAGTAGGCCTCAAATGAGGGTTTGATCCCATTAGTGGCCTTAGGCTGATTTACGATCGAGATGGGGCCGTTCCCAGACCTGCACCTGAACACACTCCCGCTCTTACACACACATGCACACACTTAATAAAGTGCTTTAACGTGGCGTTAGTCCCCTGATCCCGGGCGCGGAAAATCAAGCCTGATGAAAGCTCATAATTGAAAATAAAATGGTAATTTATTAAGCTGCAAACTAGCGGGGGGACGTTTAAAGACATTTATGTTTCTAAAATGAAGACGCTCAGACTTTTGGGATGTTATTTTAGCAGACCAGTCTTACTTGCTTTCACTGGACTTTTGAATGAATAAATGAAGCCATTGATGCAGACGGTAAATGAAAGTGCCTGGGAAACTCTGAACTGTGTGCGATCGACCCCTCATTAACACTAACACTAACTTATATTTCTTATACTTTACTGGCCTCACCCCTTGCATGAAGAGACTTGACCCCCCCCCCTTTCCCCAATCTCTTTTTGTTTGTTTTTTATATAGAGATTGCATTGAGTATATATGTATATGTATATATCATGGCTAACATATATACATACATATATCAATTGTCCTAATATAATCAATACGGCCATAAAACATGTTAGCCACACCCTCTTGCTGTTTTATTTTTATTTTTTATTTTTTTTATTTTACTTCTATAACTTCAAAATTAACTTACTAAAATGAATAATGACCTCACACCTTTATCTTGCTGAAACAAAAAAAAAAAAAAAAAGGGAAAAAGTAAAGAGGGGAGACCGACTTTCATTTTTCTGGGTGAATAGAGGAAAATCTGCACAATCCATCATAACACACGAGTTTTAGGGAAAACTGTTATGAGTCACCGTGTCTCCTAGTGACTCACTCGGTCTTGGCTCAAATTTGACAAAAGTGATGAAGCAATTTTGAGCTCACATCCAAAACACTGTGGCAAAATGAGATCTGCAATCATGTCCGAGTGCAGATGCGTTTGAGTCCAGTAGCACAGAGGACAGGGACAGCGACGACACGACTCACTGCTCTATTCACCGAGACAGGGACGTCCTCTCCCCTCTCTCAGTGTTCCCTATTCTTTAAAAAACCCTCTCATTTCTGTTGATTTCATCTGTGATTGGTGACATTGGTCCTGCCCCCACCTCCAGACTCACAGTATCCAGTGGTTGTATCCCTGCACCCTGTTTGCATGTTTCTATCGGCTACAACGTCCCATCAGCATCCTCACAGAGGAACTGCTGCTCTCGCCCACAGCGTGTCTGCTGAACACGTGTCTAAGATGGGTTTTCTTTCTGTTGCATTCTTGTCTAAACCTTAAAAGCTCTCTTCCTTTCCCCCCCCCCCACATTTGTCTGGTGTCGTGGTGCCCTGCAATTACATTTACTCCTCCCCCCCACTAATTTTCCCATTTTGCTGCATCTTGCCAGATGGTTTATTTGTTTTTTTATTTAATCGTTGGTCTGTTTGTGCTGTGCTTAATGGAAAT
>JAOVVB010000034.1:4390936-4417108 GCA_028570985.1 Heterobranchus longifilis | reverse complement strand
GCTTAAGAAAAAAACAGCTCATGTATGATGACTCTGATGGCGGGCTGTAAGACAACCAACCAACCAACCAACCAAATAATCAACCAACCAATCAGTCAATCAACCAACCAACCAACTAACCAACCAACCAACCAACCAATCAATCAACCAACCAACCAACCAATCAATCATTCAATCAATCAATCAATCAATCAACCAACCAACCAACCAGCCAACCAATCACTCAATCCGTTTTTATCCAAAAGCATGGGTCTTTAGCAAAGTTTGTACATTCAAAGGATCTAAAATTGTGTAGAAGTTTTATTTTTGTAATTTAAAAAGTTGGCTTTGATAGATTTTATGTTGTTCTTGTGTAACTTTTGGATAACCTAAAATGCTACTTGATTACCGGCTGATTAGGGATTTAGTCCTGTACCTACGATACCAACTTACTTTTGCCTCGTTACTGTACTAAGATTTTTATATTTTTTTATGTAATTTACTCAAGTAGATTTATCCATATTCGACTTTTACTCTACTGCATCGTACAGGAAATATTAAAGTACATGCACATCAGTAGCTTGCGAACAAGAAGCCAAAATAGATTCACAGCAAGATGCTGATGCTGAGTCGTTAGACCTGTGCCATCCATGGCTTTTTTAAAAGAATTCCTTGAGACAATAGGTTAAACTTGAGACAATAGGTTAAATAAATATATAACTAAATAAATAGCATTTTTTTTAAATCGCCATTGAATTTGAAAAACATATTGAGGTTCACATCAATTAATAGCTTAGATTAGTTGCTGATTGTCAGCTTTAATTGTCTGCACTGGATATTGCTATGAAACCCTAGTTAACATTTTGTTCAAAAGCCAACACCTGCAATTATTGATATCAAAAATCTTTCGGTTATGGACAGTTTCATTTGGACTAGGCTTGTCACAATAATTAAACTACAACTGTCCAACAATAAAAGTGGAAAACAGTAAGTCATTAGAATGTTCCCTATTGACGGTTTCTTAAACATACTGTATAGTTGAAAAAATACGGATAAGAGAACAGGACATCACCGGATGTACAGTAGACTGTACAGCTGCATTCCAGGCTTATAATGGAGCAGTACGGAACAACTTCTGCTGCCTACCCTGCCTGTCTTCTAACTGTTTGACACCAGACCAAGAAAAATTAAATAAATTAATTAATATAATGATTCTCCATTAACAGGGTTATGAATTATGTCCTCGCAAACGACAACATATAGGATATGGTTCACTTTAAAAATAGGTCAGATAAATGAACAATAACACAGAATTTAAACAGTATGGCTTTGTTTAATTAGTTCTGATGGCTTTTCTTAAAACACATTTCTTATTACAAATATGAGGTGGAATCAGAAAGTTTCAAGATTAGCTCTGTTTATAAGAAAATACTTTTTTTTATTACGTATTACTTACTTATTAATACTTTATTATTATCTATATGAGAAGTCTTCCTGATCTCTTGTCATCTTCCAGTGATGTTTTTCCGCTCTTGAAGCGTGTGACACTCGAAATACCTCAAACGACTGGTTGAAGCATCGCCGTAAACTTTGACGAATCATGTCAAACACCATTGTTTCATGCAGAATTTCACCTACGGCCTTTGTTCTAACTTGCTATCCATGATAAATTAGCAGACATGGTAACACACATGGTAAGAATAGCACTAGTTGCACAGCTCACAATGTACATGCGATGATGTCTTTTGGCACGCTGACTTATGAAGGTCGGTGCTCCCGGTGACTGTGCATGCAACCTTGCACTTCCATCTGTTGGTCTGTTACAAAACTAGTCTTTAAACTTTTTGATACCACCTCATATTTAGTTATAAATATTTAATAGTTATTTTTAATATGGTACTTTATTACCAAAATGCAAATTTAAAACTTTATTTATAGTAAATGATCTCTTGTAGTCCAGCTGACCACTTTTTGTGTGTTTCTAAATTGTTAGTTAGAATTAATCAATTTACTTGGATATTCCAATCTTTACCTCAAATATTACCAAATATACAGTAGTCACATAATATTCTGCATCCATAAATGTTGGTTTCTTACTGCCTGACATCGGATTCATGGCATGACCTTGCGTAATACAGTATCACTAACCCTAACACAAAACACCCTACCTGGCCTTATTATCTCTGCATGCACCAGAAATTCCTTAAACATCTTTTGACAGTCAGCTACATAACCTCCAGTTATGAATGTATATGTAAATGTATATACATACAGTATCTGTATCTGTATATACATACAGACGTTTCTTTTATGCGCATGTATATACATTAAGTGTATACGGTATATCTACGTACATGACAAGAACTGCTAAATAACGACAAATAACGACTTTATCTGAATTTTGCTAAAAAAAGAAAAAATCAGAAAAAAAGAAGTTAAAGGGAAAGTACTTTTCTTTTACAGTTAAGTGTATTCATTTGTACACAGCATGTGGTTTGAGCAATAGGACAAAACACATGTATTTGTGTTTTGTTCTGTTCAGGGCCTCTATTAGAAATGCATTCAGAAGCTATTGTTGTGTTTTAAGAGATATTTAGGAAGTGGCTCGAATAGTATACTTGGTGTTCACTGCGATAACAAAAGTCTTTCCCTTTTTCTTCTATTTTTCTTTAAATTAGACTTAGCGTTCAGAATTCATTTTTGTTGTTTTTATCGTTACATGCATTATTCGAGTTTTTCCCATTGTTGTGTTTTGTGTAGCATGGATTCTCAGATTTTCATACTACCTTTACTCATCTCTATCCCGGGAGGGTGTCTTTGTTGCCCAAGCCGAGGATGTTTCGGCTTGCACGAGTGTTTGGGTTCGAGTCCTTTGGGTTCATTTGGGTTCATTTCTGTCACCTTGCCTTATGATTAACCCATATAACCAACTAAACATCTGTGAAGCTTTCTGTTCTTTCCTGGTGCAATGGTGTGTTTTGTAGTTTTATTTTTGACACCCTTCTTCCATTGCTAATGAGTGGTTTTAGTTCCTGTTGTTGTAAGGCAATTTTTGGTTTATTTTTAGTTTGTTAAAAAACCCTTGTAACTGCATGGCTTTTTCCTCACCATTAAAGCATTTTTTTATTTTATTTTGGATCGATTGCTTTCTTTCATTAATAACCTCAACAAAAACCCTTCAACCTTGAGATTTCTGACGAACCCGATCTGATTCTCAAATCAAATCGTACAGGACTTCTCCAATTGACTACTCCAGTTGTGTTTCTTCTAATTTTTACTAAATTTACTAAAACCTAAATCTGTTACTAATACAACTGTTTGAACCAGACCTTTGTTATAACTGTACTAACAACCATTTTTGTGTCTGACTTTCCCTTACTTACTAAAGTACTAACCGAATTCCCTCATCCCTCAACCCAATATTTCGACACTTGTACATATTTCCCCCATTTAAAGTCCCTCTTGGCCTTTATCTTGTTCACCTCTTTTTCTATTCAAAGCCCCTAGTTTTATTTACATGGCTAGTTCAGTCTGCTAAATTTTTTTTTTTTTACTTTGGAATGATGTTGGAATCATGCTTGACTCAGCTGTGGAGGACCATCTGTCTTTCCAAAGTCGGGAAAGAAATTGCGGGTTGTCATTGAGCTGCCAGCCACCTGTGCAAAGATTCATGGTTAAAATGGCCGCGCCACCAATGTATGCCAATTTATACCAATGCGCGCCAAGATACTTAAATGTACACTGTAATGCGTAGATATACACTGCTGTATATTGATGAACACCAAAATACATTGTGAATGCTAATATTGACGAATGTACACTGATGTATGCTATAAGACATATATATAATATATATACAGTATACTTACAGTATGTACACGAGTGTAGGCCAATGTTCACACAACAGTAAATCCCAGTACATCAATATATACCTATGTTTACATTGATATACACAGTTATACACCACTGTATATTGATATATATCAATGTTTATTGACATACAGCAGTGTACACCATTGTAACTCCAATCTGTATTAATGTACAGCACACTGGTGTACACCAATGTATAATAATAATGTATACATACACCAATGTACAAATTTTAATTTTGCATTATTTTGAAAGTGCATTTGATTTTCTTGATTAAGTGTAAACAGGTTTTTGTCCGACATAGTGCTGGTTGAGGTAAGTAGAATCAATGCAGTGTGGATTTAGTGGATTTAGTTCACTTTGTGCTACATTGGTGAAAGTGATTTCATTACAGGATTTTCAACAATAGGCAGACAGTACTGTTCCATTTATGTTAGCACAGTACCCATAAGAAATATTTCAATGGTAAACTATATTACATCCAATAATACACTATGACAGTACTGTGGTACCACTGACGTTACCAGGGTTGGCACTATAGAGCCTGTTATACAGTAGTACCATGGTAGGAACTGTGAAACATCAGTGGGAACCATGTTTATATTATGGCATCTACAAAATGGTACTGGAGTGGGTACATGTTATGGCACATACCAAATGGTACCAAAGTGGGTATTATATGTGTTAGTACATACTACTGGTATGGTATAGTACAAGTTCTATTTTAGATAACTGCTGAACTTTGGTAGCCAGTCTGGTACCTAATAAGTAGTATGGTATTCAGCCAAGTGCATATTAATCTTTGGAATATAAAATGGCACTGTGTAGGTTACTATATAAATAATATATCATAATGGCACATAAACATTTATATATATATTTTTGAAAGCATCCTGGTACATGTTCCATAGTACCATACTATGGTTCATTGTAGACCTATGTACCATACTATAATACATGGACCATTCTAGCACCGAGTAGTTACCAAGTTAGGACTATGTATTATTGTGTGGAACATGCACTATATCAGCAAATAAGTACCATAGTACTGTCAAATACTACAGTATACACCATGGTACATACAGGTACAGTGTTATATGCATATTGGGTGGGATTAGATTAAAAAAATGGCTTGTCATGTAGGCATGGCAGGGGGTCTTGTTGGCATGGGAGCCTTCCATGTCTGTACTATTATAGGGGAAACACATACCTACACATACCTTTTGGATCATTCGGTACCTATACCATGGTAAAATGTCTTATGGCTAGCTTTGTATAATAGAAAGATTTTAAAGACACAGTGTTCGAATTTGAATGTACTCATTCTCTCTCACTCACTCCAAGCTGTACATAACATTCAAGGTGCTGTCGGGTTGATGCTGGAACTATTTCTAGGATTAATTAGCATGCATGGATGACAGTCTTTTGTGTGTGCGTGTGCACGTGTATATAAACTGTCATTGAAACCTGAATGAACAAGATGTTAGGTAACTTTTGAAGGATATCTTTGGTTTGGCCTCTCAAAGCAAATACTTCTTTTGGATATGCGTGGGTGGCCAGAATTTCTTTAGCATACAAATGAAAAAGGCACCTGAGGCAAGTTATGCTGTGTCTGACTTCGTTGAGCTTTACAGCTCTTAAACCTGGCTGGAGAGAGATAAGGAGAGTATGGACATGGTTTGGGAATATTTAAAGTTTTACGGCGAGAAAGGGGTGGTTAAAGTTTTCTAAAGGTGCTTTCACATATTCAGCATTTTTGTCCATTTGAATCAAACCCTGGTGTGTTTTCCTCTTTGGTTGAGTTCTTTAGAAAGGTAAGAACACAGTAGGGTAATTACACTTGAACTGCGGACCGGGAAGAAAAGAAATAATGACAAAAAAACAAAAACGACAGACCAAGACCTACTAAACCTCTACTCTACTGAACCCATCTGCTGAACATGAACCAAATGCTGCATGTATTTTGGGTTATGGAACGTTTCTTGTAGATTCAAGATAGGTGCAAAATGAGCCAAGGATACCATGTGTTTTATATATATATATAATACACACCTCCAGGGTCAAGGTTCGAGTCCCACCTTAGGTTTGTGTGTGTGCTTGGTGGGTTTCCTCCCATAGTCCAAAGACATGCAGATCAGGTAAATTAGGACAATTAGGTTTCCATTGTCCGTATCGTGTGTCTGTGTGTGCCCTGCAATGGATTGACACCCTGTCCAGATTGTACCCCGCCTCGTGCCATAAGTCTCCTGGGATAGGCTCCAGGCCCCCCTGCAACCCTGTATACAGGATAGGTGGTATAGGAGATGAACTAATTAATGTATAGACCCCATAGACAATGTTTTCTTCTACATTTAAGCAAGCTTCATTATGTGCAGTGTGAACAACATCCATAATGAATTGCACACAAACTCTTACTCACTCACTCATCGTCGATACCACTTAATCCTGTATACAGGGTTGCAGGGGGGGGCCTGGAGCCTACGAGGTGGGGTACCACCTGAACAGGGTGCCAATCCATCGCAGGGCAAGCACACACACTCATTTATACACTATGGGCAATTTGGGAACACCAATTAGCCTAATCTGCATGTCTTTGGACTGTGGTAGGAAACTGGAGTACCCGGAGGAAACCCACCAAGCACAGGGAGAACATGCAAACGCCATGCACAAAGAGGTGGAAATTGAACCTGGCTGGGAATCAAATCGGGAGACTGGAGATGCAAGTCGACAGTGGTAACCACTATGGGGTCTCATTAATAAAACCAAAAATTGAGTAATAAGTACAATTAAAGAAAAATTGCACCCAATGCCCAAACCCCAGCCAATGGATGCCATGCCGGTTCCAAGCCCAGATAAAATGGGAGTGTTGCGTCAGGAACGGCATCTGGCATAAAACCTGCGCCAAGTTGTTGTCCGGATCAGATGGCGACTCCTCAGCGGAAGCAGCCAATAACAACCTGTATTAAGAGAATGATAAATCTACCTAGGAGTTAAACTCCTAATGCAAATGTTGTTTAAGGGATCCAGTAGCTATTTCATCAAAATGTTTTCCATAGGAGAACAGCATTACATTTTTACTTAACATACTGTACAGAGTTGGCAGACAGTCCTTTATTTTTTTTTAACAGTGCTAATCTTTCTTCTTTTACTCAACATGATCAAAAGCAAACCGTTATAAGCGATTTGTCAAATGATTTTGTGTGAGTGTGTGTGGGTAGCATTCCTGGGATTCAATAAAAGAGATAGATTTTTTTTTTTTATTCACTAGGCCGTAGCCATATGCTTTCTTTTTCGTCTACCATCACTTAACTGGAATCTGTTATCGCCCGGCTGGTCCGCTAAAATGAAACGTTTTGCCGTCTGGCTCATTTTGGACGCTCTTGACAATGTTATGATTACTGTGAAAGCAGTTAGTCAGTCACAGGCTATTCGAGAGTAGAAGAATGGCCTGTCAGCCCACTTTTAATATATATAAAATAGGTTCTACAAACTTGCTGAGACCAATGCATCAATATAAAATAATTTCCCCGGAACTGACAGGAGATCAATTTTCCCATATATATCAGAACGGGATTGTGACAGAAAGATGGAGAATTTTAGTCCGGCGTTATTTTTTTTTGTCTACGCCATGTGCTTCTGCAGTGTCTTCCAGCAGATCTATGGGTGACTAGGGAGGAATTATATGACTAGTTTTCTGCAGCTGTAGTTCTATGCTGTTAGGATTCAAAATAACTAGAGGAAATGGAAAGAGCGGGTGAGGAGAGGAATGGAATAGAGTGGGAGAAAATAAGTAAGGCAAGAAGAAGCAAAAAAAAAATTGTGAAGGTAGGCGTTAGGGAAGAGGAAGAGAGAAAATAAGTAAAGGAGTGATGAAGTGGGGAAAAAAAACTTTAGTTTGGGGAAACTAAAGCATCATTAAGATTTAGAGTCATGAAGGTCATATGGTCTGATAAATCCAGATTGAGCCTTCTCCAGAGAGATGGGCATGTCAGGTTAAGAAAGGAACCGCATAAGGCGATGCACCCATCATGCGTAGTGTCCACTGTACAAGCCTCTGGAGACAGTGTTATGATCTGGAGTTGCTTCAGTTGGTCAGGTTTGCATCAGCAACATTATGAGGCAATAAAATTAAATCAGCTGATGACCTGAATGTACTGGATGACCAGGTCATCACATCTATGGAGTTTTCCATAAGAAACAATTTTGATATATGAGCGACCGAGCCGGTCACGCTTAGTGAAGACATAGCGCCATGGGTCCCAAAAATGCTATGAACCACGTCAGCAAGAATAAAACTAATTATTGTCATTAAGCCCTCATACCCTCAGTCCTCATTACAAGATTTATTCCTTATTATATTCATTGCAGGGATATGACACTTCATTTAATGAGGATATGACTCATTTTTTATGCATTGTAAAGTACTGTATGTAACCTTAAAATAAAGGCTCACCACGTAGTTTTGTTTTTGTTAAAGAGACATACAGTAAAACAGCAATTTTAACAGGGTTATAAGTGTGCATTAAAGCTAGTATAAGGACCTGATGTCGGTTTTCTACACTGTGTTTGAGTTACACTGTGTGTAGTCAAACATGCAATTCTCTCTTTTACTAACTCAGCCAATAGTAAAAGTTTTCCGTATGTATTTTAAATATAACCAGAAAATCTCCTGATGCATTTTAGCCAGATTTGAGATCATGATGTAAAAAGCTGAAATCTAAACTGAGCCTTGAATCGTTGCTAGTGTCTACTCTGAGCATCCTCGTCTCTGTATATCCATTACTCTTTTCGTAGATAGACTACCAAATGCTAAGTATAAGACTAATTATTTTTTTCAGACATACCCATTCAACTATCCTGGCACACTATGATATGCCACCTCAGATGTTCCAGCTCTGCTTAGAACATCAGGAAGTACTGTACTATACTGTATATTATTTTGTGTCCAAGTTTTCCCTGAAAAAGCTTGGAAGATAATGTTTTGTGTTTAACATTTGTTGTTAGTCTTTCAGCTGCTCCCTTTGAAGGGTCGCCACAGTGAATGAACTGATCCAGACAACAATTTGGAACAGGTTTTTACACCAGATGCCCTTCCTGACGCAATCCTCCCAATTTATCCGGGCTTGGGACTGGGACTACATCCCAAATCCAGGGGTTTGGGCATTGGCTGGGAATCGAACTCAGGCCTTCCGCATGGTAGGCGAAAAAACCTACCACTGAGCCATGAATGCCTTTTTGCAGTTTACCATAAATGATTGTAGTTAGTACAGTACATGGCTCCAAGTTACTAAAAAAACATGCAAATTAAAGAGGACAAAAATGTGAATTTGGCAAACCCAGTATACAAAGGGGTTCATTGGAGGTTCTTTGGAGAAAGTTTCTTGCTTCTCATGAGGTTCTACCTGTTAATGACAGGTTATAAAAAATAAAACTGTCCATGGAGTGTTTGTTCATACAGTTCACAATACTTTTTATGTATCATGGATCTATCAACAAGTACCAGCAATCCATAATCAAGTATGATTAGACAATTTTGTGCCCTCTAACTATCTAGCAACACCCACCAGTGGTGAGTGAATTTAGTCAATGAGGTATAAATTTTTAAATGTGGCATAAGGGTTTGTTTCATAACCATAAACATGTAGCTGTATTATAAGAATTGGTTTTAAACCTAGGTTATGATAACAGTTGCAGGTTGAACAAATCTGATTTTCGAATTTATGATTTCTCAAATGATGATTCCATAATTCCAAGAAAAACTTAACGCGGAATTGGTTGTTTGTGTATGGAAGCAAGCACTAACCTTCCTGTTCCCCCTTTTTCAGCTGGATCTCTCGCACAGGTGGCTGGCAGCTGGCTGACGCGCCCCTTGTTAACGATTCACATGATCTAACGATCGAGAGGCCAGGCCACAGACAAGCTGTGCCAACATCATCAAAATGTCACCAGCATTGTGGTGACTCTCTCGCCGAGCACAGGCATAATTGCCAAGCAGTGTTTACCGCCTGGACCCTAAAGCTCAAACCCCACCCCCCACCCCCTACCCGTGACCATGCAACAGAGCGGATTCCATTATCGAAAGTCATTTCTTTGCTAGAACCAAGAGAATACACGAAGCACATAGTGTTCGTTGTGATGTTACATTCTAGAATTATTCTCGAATGAAGTTCTCCCTTTTGCGTTACGGGTCTCTGAACGCGACCGTTATATTCGTGAGTGTTCCTGTATATTGATTATTATGGCTCTCCAAGGACAATTTACATATCGGCTATATGAAGATACCTGAAACGGCGCCTTTTCATGCTCAAAGCAAATCCCTTTGGCTCAAATTGAGTCCTCGGTAGACACTCCGACTCTCATGGCAGACATAAAAATGTGTTGCCCTGTTTTCGAGGGAAGTACGGATGATGAAACCGAAATTGTACAAATGAAAATAATGAAAAGAAACAAAGAAACACACACAAAAAAAAAAAACGCTCAGGAGGAGTTTCTCTAAAGTGCAGCTGTTAAACGCCCACGCAAACATCTCTCAATAAAAAAGCAAGATATTCTAACAAAGCCTGTTATTATGCGTATGTGTATTGTGTTTCCATCTCCATTTTAGAGCGGATTATTGTTTTCATAGTTTGCCCGTGAATGAAAGGGCAGGCAGAAAGGTAAGTATAGTCCAAACACTTCCCAAAGCTTGTTTGTGTTGTCAATTCTCGAAATTGGATCTTGAGCTGCAGATCGCTGTCGATTGCTTGACTGATGGCTCGGCATGTTAATACGTTTTATTCAAGTTTAATTGAACGGTGTATAAGCGAGTTTAACTGCAAAGAACAAACATGTATTTAGCTTCACCACAAGTATGTTGTTCGCCAAGGATTAAGTTTAGACATGTGATTGGAAGGGATAAACAAGCCCTACCAAAGGAAGGAGTGGGAAAAAAATACAGAAAATGCAAATACTTTGGCACATATCAGCTGCTTCTAGCCAAGCAGCCACATTTGATCCAACTGTGTTGATTTCTTCGCAGCAGATGCCATATTAAACCCTGGAGCACTCGGCGCTTCCTCCGGCCAGCGCTATTAGGGTAATTAAACGCAAAATGCTATCTGGCTGCAAATCCTGCACAAACCAGGCCTTTGGCACTCATGGGAGATGCATCGGCAGAAAAAAACCCAATTACCAAAACCACAGACATGCTTCCATTGACCAGCATTCTTTCCTCATTATTGAGCCAAGTCAAGGTCACAAATTCAATTAAATAAAGCTGTTCCGACACATGGGGAAACAGTGCTTCTACGTGCAATTAAATTGAATGAAGACTTCAAATAAACACAGCCTAGATAAATTCTCTCTTTCTATCTCTATTTGTTTTTTGTGTCTCTGTTTTCTTTTTTTAGTTTTAGTTTAAAATAGTTTCATCCATTCATAAGGCATTATACACAGTGTCATTATGTGTAAAAATTATTACATTCCTCATTATTGTATTTTTATATAAAATTATATGATAGTTAACAATAGAAGAAGGCCTTTTTATCTACTAGAGCAATTCCGATAATTTGTTAGCACTTCCGCAAAAACTGTAAAACACATTATTAAAACCTGGAAGGACAGTAGTGTACCATCATCCTTGAGGAAGAAATGTGTTTGGAAGTTTATACTTATGTTTAATAGTGAAAGAAAGACCATTTCCACACTGAGAATGTGAAAAGAATTCAAGGGATTGGGACTAAACAGCTGTGTAGCCTTAACACAGTTGTAGTGTTATGATTTGTGGTTCATTTCTTCAGCAGGTCAGGTCTAGGATGTTACAGTACAGTATACCCTGTATACCCTGAAAAAAATTAGATCAGCTGAGTACCTGAATATACTGAAAGACCAATTCCATCAATTGATTTTTTTCTTTCCTGATGGCATGGGTGTATACCAAGATGACAATAGCAGTTGTCCAATGACAATTCTTTGAGATCAAATTGTGAAAGTGTGGTTCAGGGAGCATGAGGCATCATTTTCACACATGGATTGGCCACCTCAGAATCTAGACCTTAACCTCAATGAGAATCTTTGTTATGTCTTTGTAAACTCTGCCATCATCAATACAAGTTCTTGGAGAGACATTGATGTGACTATTGACTGAAATAATTGTTGTGATATTGCATCATTATTTATTATTATTATAATTATGCCACAGTCGTAATCAAATAAATAGGCAGTATACAACTTTTTTTTGACAGGGTAGTGTATATGACAGTGAAAAACACTTCTCTATACAGTAGATAGATACCTCAGACATGAACTGTCACCCATTTTCCACTATGCAATCCCTAGGCGCATTAAGAACACTTCACACAGCCAGCAGGCAGGCCAAACCTAACAAACCTCTTTCAGGGTCACAAAAGAGTATGTGTGACCATTTTAACAACTCCCACTTATTGTCACCTTCTTTATTGTCCATGAATGAACTTTTTTAGGTGAGAAACGGCCCATGCAGGATATTTTGGGGGTCAGACTGAAGAGCTACTCGGATGAGAAGCGAAACATTTCAAAACAGAAAGAAGTCCAGTTGACAACTGAGAAACCTAATCAACAACTTAAATTAACAACTTCCAACATACAGTACTTCACTAGCACTTCTGCAGTGTGCTAGTGAAGTACTGTATGTTGGAAGTTGTTAATTGAAGTTGTTAAACAATTTTGCTGTATACTGCAGAACTTTATCCAACATACCGCACATTTTAACCATTTGCAACATACTGCTTACCTTTACAACTTACAGCATAGTACAAAACTACAACTTACAACACAATGCATAACTTATAACATACAACTTACAACATAGTATGTATCTACAACTCACAACATACTGCAAAACTTTACAACTTACAACATACTGCGTAATTTTACAACTTACAGCATAGAACGTAACTAAATCTTACAAAATACTGTATAACTTTACAACTTATAGCATAGTACAGTTTGACAACTTAGAACATACTGCGTGACTTTATAATTTACAACCTACTGCAAAACTTTACAACTTACCACATACTGTGTAACTTAACAACTTACAAGATGATGCAGCACTTGAACTTGATAATACTATAGCATTTTAGAACATAACACAAAACTTTACAAATTTACAACTTTATTTGGCCACTATCTTTGAGGCCATATGTAAAACCACCAACTAATACATTTTACTGTGCTATTATATTGTATATTTATAAATTGTTGTATTTTGGCATTGAAAGGTTATAAATAATGCTCGTTATGAATTATTTTAACAAATATAACTGTATTTATACATGGGTATAATGTGTAATGCCTTTACTTAAATAGTTGTAAGAACGTGTATGTCTTATAACAGGTTATAAGTCATTATAGATGTGATCTTCATGGAAAGGGTTACAGTTAATTGTGAATAAGAGTTTCTACCTAAAGCTAAAGAATAAGGTTGCACGTCTCATGTTAACTCTGATATATGCTGACAGACCTTTAAGTTTATGCCAATATGAATCACCTGACAATAATTTTATCTACTTGAGTGTTGAGACTATTGACATAACACTTAGGTCAAGGCACATAAGGTTGTTCCAGCTTTCCTTTTTTGACTGCTATTGTTGCTCAGTGTCACAGCATAGCCATAATGTCACATCGCTAGAAAGTGACGAAACAGAGATGACTTTTTCAAAATGTATTCTGGTATTACATATGACAACATTAATCTTGACCCTGATTGAAATAAACCTTTACAAATGTGTATGTGATTGTGATGAAAGTTTTATGTTGGTGTCATGCAGCCCCATACAGTCTATTATCAAGTGAATGAACAGTCAGATTATGGAAAGTGGGCCGTCGCAGCTGTACTCTATAGAAACCTCCACTGCTCTGAGCATTACCAAATCAATCATTGCAGAAAAAAAACAGGATTGACAACTACTCAAGTTCTGACCACTGTTTAATGCAGCTTCTTCCTTTCCTCCATTTCCTCTTTCCTTCTTTTCCTCTGGGTCTCTTTCTCTCTCTCTCTCTCTCTCTCTCTCTCTCTTTCTAATGGGCCATGCCCAATAACAGGTGACCATATCAGTGGATGGCATTTTGACCACCACTGGTTACACACAGGAGGACTATACCATGTTGGGTTCTGATGATTTCTTCTACATTGGTGGTAGTCCCAACACTGCTGACCTTCCAGGTTCACCAGTCAGCAACAACTTCATGGGATGCCTTAAAGATGTAAGTTTGTTGGTAGTGACATTTAAATTGTTTTCATTTTCCAGATGGATCTGTAAAGGGATCAATACAAATGGTTGTCTTAAACAATTCTGTGTCAAACCACTCCAAATTAAGTTCAAATTTATTGTTTGATACACAACAAAAGATGATCTTACAACTACTGTATGGTTTCAACAGGGGCTTGTCTTTTGGCACACTGACTTATGAAAGTCGGTGTTCCCTGTGACTGTCTATACAACCTCGTGCTGCCATCTGTTGGTGTTTTACAAAACTAGTCTTGAAACTTGATGCCACTTTGTATACATCTTCTCATTTAACTTAACACGCAAACTTTAATGTATAAACCATATAGGAGGCTTTTGACTATAAACAGATCAACCATAACAACACCAGTGCAAATGAACTGATCAACATTAATTACTAAATGTTGATAAGATCATCCCAAGGCTCACCCCTGCCTGCGAGACCAAAACCCAGCAAATCTGGGTCAATCCCATAGAACCACTAATGAGCACAAATTGCAAAAAAGGCAATGCTAGAAAGGCACTAAAACAACCAGTGCACTGCCATTTATGGGGCCCAACAGGCAAAAAGCTAAAGGCCAACCTCCAACCCAGCCTGTAAACTCCAAAGATCTCAATTCCCACATCACCCAAAAAATCCACTGCCAATGTCTTGGTGCCAGACACCACAGCTCACCTCCAGGACCCTGCGGAGCCATGGCCTGAGAGGCTAGATTTGCCCCCGTAGCACTAGGGGAACCCAAGACCTAGGTTGTCTTAATGTATGACTTGTATGACTGATTGGTGTAAATTTTGGCTATTACCATTTTTCAGTTTGGAGACCAACTACACATGTGTTTACATATGTGGCTTGTTTATTTATTGCAGTTTGCTATTTGGTTATGCCTTTCTTTACACACCATTATCTTTACCACGGTGTGCTCATGCGGCACTAGGTTCGGCCTGCTGTTCCTTTCTTTATGTTCAATCATTTGGCTTGTGTGTATGCTTGCGTTTTAATTTAAACCCAATTCGAGTTCAGATGCTAAACTAAATTCACCATCTTGACACGCAAATTAAAAATTGATTTCTTCGATTGGCTCTGGTGCTGCATACTTGTATGTGTCGCCTTGCCTTTGCCCACACAAATGCGCTCCCTGCCAAAATGTACTCGGTTTACACAAGTACACTGTGTTTAATTAATCAGAATTGTGGCGTTTAAGTAGCCAGCTCGGGTTCACATCTTTCACGCGGGTTTATTAATAGTGCCGGTGGTTGGAGTGACACAAGAATAGAGCCAACTGTAGCACGAGAAGTCATGTAATTCTGTGTCTAGGTTGATTTTGGCTGTGTCTCATTATTCCTTTTAATTAGTAGTTCTTGATTTTAGTTGTTGTGCAATTCATTCTTGAAGATAGTGCTCTTTGATTGATTTCTTGGTTACCAGCGAAGTTACGCATGATGGAAGAGGTGTCAGTTTGATCCATTATTGAGTATTATCTGTTGTTTGCAGAATTCAAGATCAACTCCAGACCATTAGAGTTCCCTGTAATTTCCTTTGGTCTGGTAAAACAGTTGTCGGAGTATCTGATTAATTAGCTGATGGTGCTGCAGGTCTTTAAAGCCAGGTGGTTGGAAATCCCAGTATAATCCCTTATGCAATACTGCTGATTCCAGCCCCAAATTGAGGCCAATTATATTATTTTAATTGGCCAGCTTGACCAGGTATCATGTTTCAACATCATCCAACAGAGAAGGTGTCATAAACCAACCTAATGTCAACGTAAATATGCCACTTATGTCAACCTGGCATCACAATATTTATTTCGTCTAGTTGAATGGGCCTTATTAATAAATATTTTAATAGTTTTTGATGATGTCAACCATCTTAAAAGGCATATGTACATGCAAAATGTGTAACACAACCTGTATCTATGTAGTGTTAAATCTACAGTAGTCTTTGGTGATAGGGCTTCAGCCTGAAGGAATGTTTCTGCTTCTGCCTGAAGTTTTCGGCTCTCATGTTCAGCCCAGTCTCTGTATCTGAGCAGTTTCATAGGATTTTTTGTTGTTGCTGTTAAGCCACACAGTGACCTACGAATCATTCAACCATTAAAAAAAACAAAAAAAAATCTAACTTCAGGCATGAACCAGTGAGAAACAGGTGCAGATGATGACCCGTGGTCAGGCTGGTGATTAGTATACTAGTGATGCTAAATGCTAAGTGGTTGGACCAGAGTAGAAATGAGGTCGCTGCTGAAGTTGTTACATAAACAACCAATAAGAGTTATTTGTTGGAGCAGGGGAAACTCAGTGGTTAAGGCATTGGTCTATGGCATGGAAGAGCCCAAGTTCAAACCCACCCACCATTTTGCCATTGTTTGGCCCTTGAGCAAGGTCCCTAACCTTCAAATGTATAAAAAGATATATAATACTCTGGATAAGGGCATCTGCCAAATGCAGTTAATTATCTCATTTCTTTTATTTTATTAATTTAATTTAATATGAAGAAATGAGGGGTGGCACTGTGTATGTTTGATACATAAGCAAAACTGAAGGTGATTACTTTTGTACTTTCTCTCAAGTACGCATACAAATGGAGGACCTCTACTTTCACTTAAACAGTATTTGCCCTAGAGAATCTCTACTTTTTCTCTACTTTTCTCACCACTAGGATCACTAGGATGCGATTCCCAGTGCAAAATTTATGGCACAAATTCTAAAAACCAGTATTGAGCTTGTTATTTGTATACCCCGGTGAAAACAGGTATTATATGTTAATTCTGAATAATGTATTTACACTCTTTTGCATTCTTCGTACGTGTCATGCGGCTCTATAGAATTTCGATAAGTCCATTGCAGCTGTAATCTAGAGAGATCCCCATCCTCCACCAGTACAGAAAACAATAGAGGGAGATGATTACATTGAGCCCGTTCCTAATTCCTTAGCCAGCTGGACCAGGTGTACAGATTATGTTTGTTTAGTTTAGTCGTTTAGTGTTTGCTGTGCGATAATGCAACTGATTTGGCTAATTATGAACCTTCATTATATGCATCAGGCTAATTCCAGGAAAAGACTAATATTAAATAAGGAATGCTTAATGCATCAAAAACTGGATTTCCTGTTCCTGTTGTTTATGCGAGCAAACCGACTAAACTAGTCCAACAGCACTGACATAGGCAATTCAAAGTTTTTAGAAGTTTTAAGGATTCTGTTTATGTTCACGCATGGATGGCTTCTGTCTTTGCTTCTTATCATCATTTTGAAAGACTTGCTTATGCAAACAAGAATTCCCACTGAAGCAAGCCGTTGTCGCTCCAACTATAAATGGCCCCCTTCAAGCGTTGAATTATAATTAGGTATTATTTACAGTTAAGGCCTATGAGGATTATTAAGAGTCTTTTTTATGACAGCAATAACTTTGTGCATGACTTTGGAAAAAAAAAGGAAGCTCTTATGATGTGTCTGGTCATAAAATTTATTTTCTTTTTTTTTTTTAATATGGTATAATAATCAACAATAAAGTTTCAATAAAGTCACTGTTCCATGCTGCGTTGCCCATATCATATAATTACATTTAGGACTTTCCATCTGCAGCAGCCATAAATCAGCGGTTCACTATGATCTAATGATCTGTTTGTGATTCACTTTTATCCAAAGTGGCTTACAATTGAGTAAGAGAGAGGATCCAACCCAAATACACTGTACATCTCAGCACTCGAGGGTTTATCACAACTTCCGTCTTTCACAGTGTCACACAGTGGCTTAGTGGTTAGCCAAGTGGCTTTTCCCCTCCAGGGTCGAGGGTTCGAAATCCCACCTCAGGACTGTGTGCATGGAGTTTGCATGTTCTCCCAGTGCTTGGTGGGTTTCCTCTGGGTACTCCGGTTTCCTATCACAGTCCAAAAACATGCAGGTTCGGCTAATTGGTGTTTACAAAATTCAGAGTGTGTGTTTGTGTGCCCTGCAATGGATTGGCAACCCATTGAAGGTGTACCCTGCCCAGAGTCCCCCAGGGTTCCCATGACCTTGTATAGGTGAGAGTGAGTGAATACAGTAGCTTAGAACCATAATTTCCTACATCAACGAAATCCAATTTCTTTTTATAGATATGACAGTTTCCTTTAGTATGTCTCAAATGTTTAAAAAAATCTCTATTGGGACCAGTGCCTCAAATCTACAGGTATTAACCAAGTAATACCTTTAAACTGCCTATTATGCACTCTAAATACTATTGAACTAAATGCCCTCCCTAATTACCCCGTTTTTTTTTCTTCTTGTTTAACACCCCCTACAGGTTGTATACAAGAACAACGACTTTAAGCTGGAACTCTCACGGCTGGCCATCGAACGTGACCCAAAGATCAGTCTCCATGGCGACTTGGTATTCCGCTGCGAGGATGTAGCAGCGCTCGATCCTGTGACCTTCGAGACACCTGAGTCATACATCGCTCTCCCACGTTGGGACACCAAAAAAACGAGTTCCATCTCGTTCGACTTCCGGACAACGGAACCTAGCGGCCTACTTCTCTTCAGTCACGGCAAACCTCAGAGCAACAAAGAGCAACGGCACGGGCGCGAGCTGAAAACGGACTACTTCGCCATGGAGTTGCTGGACGGCTACTTGTACCTGCTTATGGACATGGGCTCCGGGAGCATCAAGCTCAAAGCCAGCAATAAGAAGGTCAACGATGGGGACTGGTGTCACGTTGACTTCCAGAGGGAGGGGAGAAAAGGTGAGCAGACAGGAGATGAATGGTAGGCGAGAAAGTTGCATTTATATTTATACTTTTTTTGCTTTTATGGTATGATTGTAGAAGTCACACACAACAACACACACACAAAAACACACGTACACACCCCTATAGACGTGCCTGCCTGACTCTAAATTACTTTTTAATTGACAATTAAAAGAGCATCATTACTCTCATTGATGTATTCAGGCAGGTGCAGAGATTTCTTCTGAGAGCCACTCGTGCTCCTCTAAACGCACACACACACACACACACACACACACACACACACACACCTGTAATGTAATTAGCACATTTAAATTTCTTCATAGCGTGCTAGTTCCTGAGACTTTTGGATACCATACTGTCACAAATTCAATGTGTTGATCATATTCCAACGTCATGTTGCTTGTGATGATTTGCTCAGGCTCAATAAAAATAAAACATGGAAACTTGGCAAATGACTTCAGGGCCACCGTACAAATGGAATGAGTAGAAGGTTTGCAACCACAATTAAGAAGATTTTAATACTATTGTATTAACGCCAGGTTTATATTATGTGCTTATTCTAATGCATTATTTTTTCTTTAGCAATAACTTATACAGGGACTTATATGGGCTTACTGTATGTACTGTATGTACAGTGCTCTGAAGTTTATTTAGCATTTTTACGGAAGGAGTCTCCAGTACCATTGCTTTGTCTTCAGGATTGAGGGTTTTGTGGGGTCTTGGTAATATGACGACAAGCTGTATATTTTGTCTTATTTCTATATTTTCTCTGATGATAAGTAATGACTTTTTTGTTTTGAGATGTTCCACAATACTGAAAGGGGCGTTTGAGTCAATCCGGGACTTGATAAAATCAAAGTCATAGAACTGATTGACAGAATGGTGATGGGACTCTTAGCTGCAGTAAAACATTTAATTGAACAATGCGAACATTTTAAAGAAGGCCATATGCTCGTGAGATGACTCAGAGCTCACGGTAGCCGTTCTTGTAAACATTCAGCAAGTGGAATGCCTGAACCTTGAAAAATCAACAGATAACTTGATCATAACAGAATCACCAACTTGCAAAAGAGATGCATCTGAGAGATGCGTTTGTGAATGATCTCACACAATCATTCACAAACACCACTTTCACATTACAGGAACTCGGCTGGGAGTTACTGCCATATCCCTCATATAGTCCTGACCTTGCTCTGAGCCATTTCCACATATTTGGATCATTAAAGGAGTTCCTGGGAGGCCAGTGAGCATTCCGATCATGGATCTGGCATACTGAGAAAACTTTCTACCTTGATGGTATCCAAGCACTGGTGAAACACTGAGATCAGTGCATTAGTGTATAAAGGGATTATATAGTAGGAAAATGCATGTTGTTTTTAATCTTGTAACTGCATTCTGTTATTCTGTACGATCCAAAGTCCTGCTTTGACTTGAACGCCCATAAACTATGACATGACTCTTCTACCCATAATGCTTTCTTTTCGTTCACCAGGTTCCATTTCAGTGAACAGCCGCACCATGCCCTTTAACTCCAACGAGGGCAGTGAGATTCTCGATCTGGACAGTGATATGTACCTAGGTGGGCTTCCTGAGTCTCGCCAGGACCTCATCCTCCCCCCTGAGGTATGGACGGCGTTGCTTAACTACGGTTACGTGGGCTGCGTGCGCGACCTCTTTATCGACGGAAAGAGCCGCGATGTCCGCCGATTGTCCGAGATCCAAAGCGCACTTGGGGTCAGCAGCTTCTGCACCCGGGAGCTCCAGAAGAGGTGCAGCAGCACCCCGTGTGGAAACGGTGGACTCTGCAAGGAGGGCTGGAACCGCTATATCTGTGACTGCACAGGCACCGGATACCTGGGCAGCAACTGCGAAATAGGTTTGGGGTTCATACACATACATGTGCATATATTTGCTAATTTAATCCAGATGTTTTTAAAGCATTACACATAAATTTGCAATCAGGATCATAATCAGCTACCCTGGAATTTGCTCTATGATTAATAACAGGGGGCTTGACAAATATTCAAACATATGGAATGTTTTATTTATTTATATATATATTTTTTTAGATAATATAATGGGCCTGTAACTTTGATGGATTCCGGAGTTCAGTATTTATTCTAGGAAATGTACTGTACTACTTTCAGTGAAACAGATGGCAGCAGTTCATATAGTTGATAGATTAAATAGGGTGGAAGATTTTTCTTCACTGATGTCAGAAGCAGGAGCTTGGCGGCGAAACTTTCTCGACAAATAATAATTACTGTGATTGATCGGATGATTGTGATAACTAATCGTGATTAATAATGATTGGGCTTGCAAAGAGAACTTTATTGTGCAGGTGAATTTAAAGTGTGTTAATGCTGCCTACAGCGACGTGTTCATCAGTCAGAAAGTATTACCGCTTTTTTATGCACACCTGCTTGTCCGTGCTGAAATCATGAGTTAATGAGCTAACTTGTGATTGGTGTCTGGTAGGATTTCATGCACAAGGGTACCGAGGGTTTTAACAGACACTGGTGCGAAAAACAAAAAACATTTAGTGAGCCGCAGTTCTGTGATCAGGTGATGTTTTTATAACCATCACCTCTTCAGGTTTGGGATATTGTGTGCCCATTGTAGCCTCGGATTCTTATTTTATTCCTGGTACAGTAGTAATGGAACTCGATGTGATTCTGTGCCGTTGTAGTGCATCCATCTTAAGGTTTGAAATGGTGTCTGGCCATTAATTCCTTTCTATTATTATTATTATTATTATTATTATTATTATTATGTTCATTTATTAGTAGCATTATTGATATGGCTGTTATGAGTGCCAATTAGTACTAATAATAGGGAATATTTGCTGATGACTTCTGGAGTCTATATTTATATTTTGTTAATTTATTTACAGCAAGACTATTCTTATGGTTTATATTACTTTGCCATACTTTTTAGAGGAAAGCCTGGGGGGGAAAAAACATCAAAGGTCACAATGCCCTAATTTTATTAAATTGTTAAATAATAATAATAATAATAATAATAATAATAATAATAATAATAATAATAATTTAACAAAATAATATTTTTTAATGAACGTTTACTATCAATACTGTAAAAAAAATAACAATTACATTTTCTTAAAAATATGTATTTCTTTAACGTTTTTTATCTAAAGGGAACATATGCAAAATTCTCTTTTTACCTATTTGTACCCACGTTTGAATGGGTTTCCTGTGTGTACAAACAAAAACATTTTAAAAAATCATTGCCTTTTCCCTTTACTTTCTATATTTCTCTTGGTTAGGGCTTAAACTGCTACATTAAAGAGAAGAGCCTTTCCCTGGGCTTGTTGCTCAGCTCTGCTGTTCTCTAAGGGGCGTGTCTCAGTGATAGTTCATTTACATAGACACTGAAATGGCACATTTGGAGGAGGAGGAGTGAAATAAAGGGAGTTTGAGGGATAAAAAAAATGCATTATCTGAGAGCTGCTCAGATAATGCCCTCCTTAGCATGGATGATTGTCAAAAACAGTGCCATGAAAAAGTATTTGCCCCTTTCTTTCTTTTTTTTTTTTATTGATTGAGATCATTAAACAACTTTTAATATTACACAAAAATAACCTGAGTAAATACGAAATGCAGTTTTTAATTTATGATTTCTTTTTATCAAGGGAAAAAAGCTGTCCAAACCTACCTGGGTCTATATAAAAAAGTAATTGCCCCATAACCTAATAACTGGTTGAGCCACCCTTGGCAGCAATAGATACAATCAAGCATTTTCCGACAACAAGCAATGAGTCTTTTACATCACTGTAGAGGAATTTTGTCCCGCTCTTCTTTGCAGAAGTGTTTTAATTCAGCCACATTGGAAGGTTTTTTAAGTATGAACTGCCTGTTCAGGGTCACCTCAATCAGATTTAAGTCTGGACTTTAACTAGGCCACTCCAAAACCTTAATTTTGTGCGCTTTTTTTTCTTGTTGGTTGATTGTTGTTTTTTTAGAAAAATTGTGTTGCTTGGTTAGGTCTTTAAGCACACTTCACTTCACTTTGCCAGACAGTGATTTCTATTTAAGTGATTTCTTGATTCAACAGGTCTGACAGTAAGTGGCAAGTGAAATTTAACTCAGCTTTCCAAAAATCACAGTTCATTGATGATTTAGCCATCATTTAAAAACTGCATTTTGTATTTACTCTGGTTATCTGAATGCGATACTAAAAATTTGTTTGATCATCTCAATCATTTAAGTGTGACAAATATGCCAAAAAAATGAATGGGGAAAATACGTTTTCACTGCACTGGACATTTTGCCAATTCTAAGCTAAAAACATAACCATGTTACATGAAAGAACATAATACAGGCATTATTATGATCAGAGAAGGAACTTCATAAAAAAAGTTAAGTAGAAAAAAAGTGGCCCAGCAACCCTGGAAGCACCTGCTTGATACTTTCACTCATATTAATTTCTTCACGAGCACATTCAGAGTTCTTTAATATTACACTGCTGAACCCTTCCTGTGTGATTTGTTACTCAGCTAAAGCCCAACCCATGATGAATACCCATCATTCATCATTACACCTTAAAACCACTAGCTTCAGACATCCTGAAATAGTGAAAGCAATAAAAGAAAAATAGGTTTGTCGATGTTTAGTAGTGTAATTTAAGTAAAAAATATTTACAAGAGTCATAGCGGCAGTTTTTGTGGTTTAAGAGATTAGACAAGCAGTGGCGTTCGAAACTATTAAAAGCCGCAGGCGCTTTTAAATGAAGAGTATCCGTTGCCTTCTTGGAGGCAGTTCATTAATTTACAAGCGTCAGAAGAAGGATTATGCGTGGCCACAGCAGTGAGACGAGCCGCTCCTACTTCGCCTGAGGACACTTTGGGGGGCTTCTCGATATCATGATTGATGTTGTGGCGTCGGGTTTCATCTCACGATTCCACCGAATTAACATTATTAGAGAAATATGAAACGGCAATCACTGCGTGTGTTTGATATTTAAATATTGAAATCGGTGCTGTCTGTGTAGGTCGTCCTACCGGCTGTTTCATTTGGAGAGGCAGACAGCCTGCTAAAAATACAGCATCAGAGAGGGCGTCCTCTTTACCGCCACCACAGTTGTGTTAACAGACATAGGAAATCTTTGGATATGGTGAGTTACAGTCTCGCTTACTGGTGGGAAATATGAAGACTGGGCTATTAAAAAAAAAGAGCCCTGAAGGTGGCAGAGCGATGATGCGATGCACGACCATCTGTGAGAATGTTAAAGGCAACAGCCGGCTAAAGATGGACCGAGTATGTAGGATGGCTGAAGTCAGAGCCATAGAACCATAGGACTGCTTGGCTTTGCTGAACATATTGGCTCAAATCTGATTTAGCAACATATTTTGTTTAATGTTAGAAAGGTGTTGCTTTTTAAACACACAGGTTTACATCATGCTTTTGGGCAAGACTCTGTATATACAGTATATATATATATATTTTTTTTTTTCCCCTTACATCAGTGTAATGAGTCTATAGGGATGCCATTAAAGAGGCCACTGTGACATCTAATAAGCAGCTCTCTTCCCCCATCTAGTGTTGCTTTTGGGTATTGCCTTAATACCCACGTATAATATTTACAATTATGAATTTAATTTTATCGTGCTCCTCTTTTGCCCTGTCCGCCCCTACAGAGGCCGCAGTGTTGAGCTATGATGGCAGCATGTATCTGAAGATCATCATGCCGAGCACCATGCACACCGAGGCAGAGGACCTGGCCCTGCGCTTCATGTCCCAGCGAGCCTACGGCCTCCTGGTGGCCACTACGTCCAAAGAGTCCGCAGATACGCTCCGTCTGGAGCTGGACGGTGGACGGGTCAAGCTCACCGTCAATCTGGGTAACACTAACCGCCATTGTTGTGCTCATCCTCATTATTACACCGTTTTCTTCTACTCCCAGGGAGTTATCTCTAGGTGTGTCAAATGTCCCGATATCCATCCTCTACCCTCCTCAGGCCTTGAGAGGTTTCTCACAAGTTTATGATGAATCCCTGGGGATATGTGCTTACTGTTGCCTTGTAACGTCCTTCTTTCACTCTGATTTTTGATTGTAGTACGGAGTGTTGCCAGCAGGTGGAGACATAAACTAACCTTAACAGTAGAGTTACTGTCTCCATTGGAAACCTCCATTTCACTACTTAAAAACATATGTTTATGTATGAAATATCTAATATTACTTTTGTGTATTTTCTTATAGTTTTTTTTCTCTCATTATTATTATTATTATTATTAAGACAACGGAGTTACAAGGTGTGTTACAGTGTCACAATGGTGTATTGGTTAGCACTCTCGCCTTGCACCTCCAGGGTGGGGGTTCAATTCCTGCCTTGGTTCTCTGGTACTCCGGTTTCCTGCCACAGTCCAAAGACATGCAGATTAGGCTAACTGGCGTTTCCAATTTGTCCGTAGTGTGTGAATGAGTGTGAACATGTGTACCCTGTCCAGGGTGTACCCACCTCATGCCCTAAATCTCCTGCTTGATACTTTCATTCATATTAATTTCTTCACGAGCACATTCAGAGTTCTTTAATATTACACTGCTGAACCCTTCCTGTGTGATTTGTTACTCAGCTAAAGCCCAACGCGTCCCTGTATAGTGAGTGAGTGAGTGATCAAGTTCTCACAACACCTGATGTGTGTTACAGTCAATTGCCATAGAATGTTCTTGGCACTAGTTTGTGTTATAACACTTTCTGGTTCGACTCATGTTAGAGCAGCATGACCCTTCATGGTGAAGTACTACACTATGTTGTTGTATGATATACAATATGGATGCAAGTCAGCTTGTGAGAGGTTATAACACAACCTTATGTCAATCTGGTGGTATGTGAACATGACATCAAAGTCACCTGTGGAATTCAGTTTCCACATGTGACTCATGTGGTATGTCCACTTAACTCCTATGTCACCTTAGCTTTATACATTATATACACATTTTACAGCCAAAGCTAATGGTACTACACATGGTGTTAGTGACATTGGTCAATGGATTAAAATCACGGAAACAGGACGTTACAAGGCAGAGATGCGCTCACAGGGTCTTTCTCTCTCTCTCGCTCTCACTTGCTCAAGGCTCTGATGATGGAACTTTTCATCCCTTCAATGGCTTGTATGTCTGCGACCCTGAAACGAACAGCCAGAGACCGGCTCGCTGTCGTCGTTTCAAAACGTGTCACTTTCTCACTAATCACTAAATTCCTTTGCTTTTTTTTTTCTTTTGTTAATTAGTAAACAATACTTTGTAGCATAATCTACTAAAAATTGTGACAGGGAGACATATACAGGGACATGCTGCACTTAGCTTAAAACAGTTAAAAGGATTAGATCAATCA
>JAOVVB010000034.1:4317453-4332107 GCA_028570985.1 Heterobranchus longifilis | reverse complement strand
AAACATTTTGTGTGACAAACATGCAAAAGAATAAGAAATCAGGAAGGGGGCAAATAGTTTTTCACACCACTGTAGTTTCAGTCAGTTTCCTGACCGGCTGTAATCATGTCAATGTTATTCAGCCTAATTACAGCTTTGGTCATAAGTAAGTCCGTGTTTCGCCCAGGTCAAGATAACTGGTAGTGGTTGCAGTCTGACAGGTGTTTGCCCCTGACTTCACTGTGAAAAAATTAATTACTTCAGTCTGGAAAAAAATAATTACTGCAGCCGGGAAGTACTTGTCTTCACCGCCTACCAGCGTTGCCATGGAACAGCTGTTTACCTCAGCAGGATAGGTTAATCAAATCCCAATTCCATCATCCAAAAAACAGAGCTCCCAAAACGGTCCAACAGAGTGACCAAGTGCTTTCAAATTTTGACCAATCAGGTTGTAGGGAGAAGGTGTCCAAGTGAGAGAACCACCATTGAAGACAAATTATTGGACCATAATAAACATGAATATAACGAGAATTAGGGTGTTTTCACATTAGGAACGACTGATTTGTACCATGCCCAGGAACAACTGCTCCCCCCTCTCCACTTTTCCACTGGCCAGCGTGCACATTATGTTTGCTGTCTGTTCTATGGCACACTTGCGTACTTACACTGTCCGATACCACAGGTGGCAGTATGCGCTTGCTTGGTTTGTAAGCTGCCATTTAACATGAGAATAAGAGAACACTATGTATCAATATTATTGATACTTTGGAAAAAATGTCAAGAGTAATGCTCTCACATGCCTTCCTACTTTACAATCTATGGCTGTGTAGGTCACAGGATGAAATTGGACAGAGATTTCATAGGTGACAGATGGCACTAATTACATCACATCTAAACAGCGGTTCTTAAATATGATTGGCTCCATGTCTGACTTGATACGTGCCCGAGTATGCTGTATCGTTTTCGAGACCACCTTTTCAAGTGGACTCGGGCCTGGTCCCTGAGCATGGAATGATTGTGTTCTCTTTGATCAAAATGAACCAGACTTTTAGCAAGAAAATATAATTGTTCAGAATTGCCCCCATGTTGTTTGATTTAAACCTAATCTACAGTAAAAAAAAAACAAAAAAAAAACTAATCTACAGTACAATGCTAATTAAGTTCTAACACAAGGCTGAATTGCAAACACCTCTGTAACTCCTAATTAAGGGCACTACTTGGTATGCTGATTGTAAAAGGGATTGTACACCCTACATAGCGCATTAGCCTTCAATTTAATGCTATTTGGGATTTAACCACAGAACCCATGAGTTAATGGAGTTAATATTCCAAAAGCGGAAATATAAAGAGAAACTTATGTGATTTAAAGGACTGTCCACCACCTCCATGGTTTATTCTCAGCTTTTGACTACATAATACCGATAAAAATGTATAACTAATTACGATATGTTGCACATTTGGCTGCTCCAATTAGCGGGCACCTCAGCTGATCATCCAATCCATACATTTTAACTTTAGAACATCTTTTTCACTAAATGCCATTCTTGATGAAACTCTACCATTTTATACATATATCTTACGGCCAGTACTAAGGGTGCCCTGCAACCCCAGTGCCTGGGTTTGGTGCATTGGGTGGGACACAAACACAGAAATTCTGTATGGCAGGCAAGAACTACCCCTGAGCCACCAGTGTCCAATGAGATTTCTTACATGTTGTAGAAAACTGTTATAGAAAACTAAATCAAGACCCTCTGACCAATCGGAATGCGAAATTCAACAGTAGGCACTTTACTGGCATGCTGAACCAGACCTGACTTCCAGCCTCCTTGAAACACATACGATGCTCAACCCACTCTGAACCTATGTCCTACTCATTGTGCTGACCCACTAGGCAGTCGAATTACCCCCTCATCCCAGGAGGAAGACAAGAAGTAAAAGTTTGACGAAGCACCTTGGAGGATGGGGGACAAAAATAAATGTGACATAGGCAGTGCTTCAGCCACAGACTGGCTAGACTAATGAGGCGACGCTGAAGTTGGGGGAAGTTTTCCCAGGGGTATGCAGGCGCACACACACACAGCTCTGTTCGTCTGTGCCCCAGTTCCTGTGCTGAGTGACATTAAAATCCCTGAGCTAGCCAGCTTCAATTAGGTCATGGCAAAATACTGAGTTTGAAACAGAGTCTGCGCAACATTCGTCTGAGATGCCACAAAAAAAATCTTAACCTCAGAAACACCAGGTAATAAGCACTGGATACGTTCACTCTTTATGGCTGATGTACTTGATTTTTTTCTCACACACAAGATAATTGATCAAATCGAAACCAGTATGGTTTACAGCATTGATTCAACATGACATGACATCAAGTGAATGGATTCATGTAACGCAAGTACAGCAAGAAACGAAACAACAAAGTTTTGCTTTTATCACAGCTCATCAAACATAAAGACTTTACAAAGCGACCTTTCCCCAACCCCTGCAGCTCCAGTGTCCACACACCCACCGCTCCTCCAAATGCCACAGGGACCTGTCACTTCCTGTCTAGGAGAAGGTCAAAGCATTAATGGCATCTGTACGCTCAGCTGTCTCACACCCCCTCCCCTCCCTCTCTTGGTGCTCCTATCTTGGAATGTTTGATTCATAATAAAGTGATGCACTTTAGGAATGATTTCATTAAAATGCTTGTCTGGAAAGCACACTGGACACGTCGTACCAACCCATTCAACCGATCGATGTTGTGTCTTCCAGGAACTCATTTTTATTAGGACACTAACAGCTAAATGTGGTCTATACCATAGACTGTATAAGAAATGGAAAAACCCTCTGTGACATCAGCCATGGATTTTCTGAAAAGTGGTTTTGAAGCTCAACTGGGGGAGATCTGGTTGTCACCACATGGCAGGTACTGACTCCACCTTAACCCTGGTTATTCCATAAATGGGAAAATTGTCAGAACAAACAGAGTCTGGCTCTTGGTTAGAACATGCCCACTTAGCCCTTCAGTTAATGTTACTTTGCATTTGACTGAACTCAGTGATCCATTCCCTATACGTCATCCTGTGTCAACTTCTACATTTCTTAATATATTTTTAATAGATGAGCTTGATGAAAGGTGGCAAGGTGGCTAAGCGGTTAGCACTGTCAGCTTGCACATCCAGAGTCCGGGTTCGATTTCCGACTTGGGTCTGTGACATGCAGATTAGGCTAACTGGTGTTTCCAAATTGCCCCATCCAGGGTGTACCCTAAGTCTCATGAGATAGGCTCCTGTGACTTTGTATGAATGATCAATGGAGTCTAAAATGTTTTTAAAAAAATTTTTTTTAACCAGGCTGCAAACATGTTAAACAAAAGTTGAACATTATGACATGGGGCTCTATGGAGATTGACTCACTTTTGGAGCCAGCGAACCTCACCATGAACCTAGTGGTAATTCGAGTTAACTGCACTTTTTGGTATTTCCATGTTTGATCCACTGGATCTGTTTATTATTTTAAACGCAGATTAAGTGTGTGCAGACTGATAACCTTTAACATTCTAATGATATAAGCGTAATGGGTTTGCCTTCAGGGCTCAATCACTGCTCATTTAATCATATCCAAAGCAAAAACACAAGATGTTAAAGATGTGGCTAAGATTTTCTGCTATTACATTTGATCAGAGGCACAAAATCATTTCGGCAATGACGTCAGAGCGGCCAGGGACGCAGCTGGTCTTTGAACACATCCATATTATACTACATATTAATAGCTCCTGTGCTTTAGGCAAGCGCTCAGATCCATACTCATGTTCTAACATCCAATTTTAATATCACTGAGATACAGATTTTTTTTCCATAAGAAATCATTTTATCTAAAATTCATTTTCACATCCTTACATGACTCCAGCATAAGGCAATCATGTTTCACTTTCATGTACTTTTTTCAAAGCATGAGTGTACTATAAATATCCTCACCTTGATCTATTAATGATAAAACAGGACACACTTCTATCAAAGCTATGTCATACTTTTGATCAAATTCACACTGCTAGCCGTCCTTAAAACAAATTAGCTTTTGTTCTTAATTGTTATACACTGCCTGGGCATTGACCCACTATATCACAATCTGAGTATGGGAATATGGCTGTGCAGTCAGGAAAGAAAACCTCCATAAATGTGATAACCTGGTCATTCAGTACATTCAGGTCATCAGCTGACTTTAGTTTGTTGCCACATGATGTGGTTGAGCCCCATGTGTTTCCCTTTATACGCTGATACACCCATGACTCTGGAATGAGGTCAATCTGAACTCATCAGATCACATGACCTTTTTCCATCACTCCAAAATCCAATCTTTACGCTATCTAGCAAAGTTAATCCTTTTTTGTCCAATCAGTCTCCCTAACAAGTGGTTTTCTTATGGCAACACATCTGTTTAGTCCCAATCCTGTGAGATCTCATCACATTGTGCATGGAAATGCTCTTACTTTGACTATTGAACTTATCTATGTTTTGTTCCAGGTTTTAATAATGTGTTCAAGGGTTCGTAACCCATGTTCCATTAAAAAAAAAAAATCCTTAGTTGTTTTCTTTGCTTGATGCAGCCCAATAATTTGACTCTTCTGAAATGGTGGAACAATAGACAATCTTTCCCAAGAAATAGGGAATCTTTAATGTTAAATGCACTACAATATCATTGCACCACAATTGATATGTATATAAATATTTCAATCAATACTAAACTAATTGATATGCTTGCAAGAAAAATACAAACATCAGTCCATACATGTATCATCTTTATCCTATACGTAATTAATTTACTAGCATAAAACTACACTACAGTTTCAGCTAGCTGTATATTAGCTATGCAGCTAATGACCTTGGCTACCAGCTTGAGTAAATAGAATGTTTCCTTTAGTCCTTTCCGTTAATGTACATAACAAACTTAATATGAACAGTTTGACGGCAAAACACAGTAAATGCCATTTTCATACTTTATCTCATTTTGGCTAAATGTTACTCTCTGACAAATAAAACATCTAATTCGAAAACCACTATATAACCTCAACATATCTTTCTGTCATGTGATCAGTGAGTGTATTTAAAATGTTTTTGGAGAACGTTGAAGCCAATCCTGCCAATTGCAATCGCTCCAGCAGTAATAAATAACAACTATGTGTCACTTAACATCCACAATATGTTCCAAGAAATAGGAGACATTACGCGATTTAGATTTATACATGTGGGTGGGATGCTGTTCGGGAAGCACCGCCATGAAGCAGAGAGAAATAATGTTACAAAACCTAAAATATGCATGAGCAATTGGTGGCCAAGAGAAACGAGATGCATGCACTGTGTGTGCAAAGCTGTTGCACTTGATTTGTCTGGCTCTATTCTCTATTACTGTAATGTTATAAACCTTAGGGGACCACTAATGGACTCATGGTCGGTTGATACAGGAACAGACATCATACAGTGCATGCCTGTACTACTGTATGATAGGGAGCTGTTGTCATGTTCCGAAGTGAAACAAAAACTGGTAGAGGAGACTGATGATGCTGTAAACACAGTGCATGCATCTCGTGTCTCTTGTGCTTATAATGTTTCTCGCTTTTTTTCTGTCCTGATTTTATTTGTTTTTATCCCTGTATGGGGTGCCAATCCATCTCAGGGCACACACAAACACTCCGGGCAATTTGGAAACGCCTTTTCAATTAGCCTAAGCATGTCTTTGGACTGTAAGAGGAAACCAGATTACCCAAAGGAAACCCACCAAGCATGAGGAGAACATACTGTACAAACTCCATGCACACAAACCTGAGGCGGGAATTGAACCCGGACTCTGGAGGTGCAAGGCAGCAGGGCTAACCACTAAGCCACCGTGCCACCATAAAGGAGACAAATTAAAATGCAGAACAGATTTGTGATAGCAACCCCACAGTTTTTTTTTCTACAGTTTTCTACAGTTTTTTCCTTAGATATCCTCCCCTTGATACCTCAGATTTTCACAGTGTAGATCGCATTGCAGTAATTACAGAAAATTTTCTCATTTGTAACCCAAGAGAGACTCAAGACTTGTGTTTTTTTGTCAATTTACAAACTTTGCTCAAATCTGTTGTAAATTGAATGTTTGTCTCATGTCTCCTTTGCTACCATCCCCCCCTTCCCACCCCCGCCCCAACCAGAAAAAAAAACATTATGCATTTAGACATTTATGCCTGTTGTCTGTATGCACTTTCCTTGCTTATCGAAATCATCAAAGAGAAAGTGCTATTGATCCAGCCGGGCCGTTCTCTCTGAGCTACTAATGACAATTGACCAGCTGGAAATCATACACGCAGAAGATCAGATCGTTCGGGAAAAAAAGTGTACTCCGACTGACCTAAATCAATCTGTAATTGTTTTTTTCTTCAAGGACAAAAGCAAGTAAAATGGACTCTCTATTGAATTGGGTCAACTCGTGTAGAGTGATAAAGTGAATTATCGTGTATTCCAAAAGGAATGAGAGTGAACACAAGTTATATAATTTGATTGATATACCACTTTGCCTCATAATAATCATTGCCATTGCGCTCCATCTTGTACTTTCTCGAGTGGATAGCTCAGTGGTTAAGGTCTTGGGCTACTGATCGGAAAGGGCCCAGGTTCAAACCCCTGAACTATCAAGTTGCCCAACAACAAGCAGTTGAGGTTTGGGGGCCTTGGTGGTTCTGGGGTTTGAACCTGGGGCATTCCGATTAGTCCCTCCAAGACCTTAACCACTGGGCTACAGATCGGAACTGATTCAAACCCCAGAACCACCAAACTACAGTACCACTGTTGGGCCCATGAGCAAGGCCCTTAACCCTTAACTACTGTGTGTACAACGTGGTAAGTATAAGTCACTCAGAGTAAGGACGCCTTTGCCATAAATGTTGTAACAGGCTCTTTCTCCCCCTCTCTCTTGCATACACCCACAAATTAGAAATTCATACAAACTTTTATGGGATACAATTATTATTATTTTTTTTTTTTGTAAATGTATTGATAATCTTACCATGATGGGAAACCTCAACCATTTGGAAGAGTTCAGTAAAGGGATTTGTGAACATAGATAGATGGGTGATGGGAGTTTATTCTATTACAGACTTAAAATTACTGGGAAATTGCTGTGGTATTGGCAGGATAAAACACTTCATTAAATGGGAACCTCATGGCGCCGCTACTATTATTATTGTATTTTTGTAAGCATCGAAATGTGCAGAAAAATGCTGGTTGAACAGTTGGAGTGATTAGGCTGAAAATTGAAGGAATTGTTCCTCACCCAGATATCAGGTGTGCTTTTACTTTGCACAAGGAAATTGCACAGGAATTGGATTGATGATTTTTACCAAAAATTTCAGTTTTTCCTTATTTGGGACTGGGTGGCTATATCGGACTGAATTTTGTACACACCCCCATGAAGTATTGAAATATAGTCAAATGTTCGGCTGGGTCTAACAAGGGATAAACACAACCCTAGAGCAAGCGTACCATTACCGAGTTGTGTGGATCTGTTTGGTACCTGTGCCAAGTCACTTTGCTCTCCTGACCCTTCGCTCGCTTACTTTTGGTCCAAAAAAAAAAAAAAAAAACTTGACACGTTGAAGGGTTCAGAAATGTCTACTACTAAAAAAAAAAATCATGCCGATCAAAAATAATTCACCCCTTCAAAAATGGATCTTAAATCAGTCCATAGACTTTAATGGAGTTTTAGAGTGGACACACACAAAAAAAGCGTTTTTGAAGCACTTTGGAAAAATTGCCATCCTGCGTTCAATTTTTTAAAATACCCACATACAATTTGACATCCCTCAACTTAAAAGCCTCCTTTCTCTAAAGATTTGAGAACCTAAGCTCTACGACTGATTTAAGTAAAAGAAGCACAGGGGTGAAGATTCCTTTGACGTTAAAATATGTTACATTCTCTGTGACTGTGAGTTTCATGTGCAGTTTAGGAGGATGACTGCGGCGAGTGTCCCGAGCCACGCCCACTCGACTCTCTCACACACACACTTCCTGCAATCACAGTAATATATAGACTTACTGTACAGTAATAACTATTTTCCATCATTTTGCTAAGGAAAAGTGGTGCGCCATTGCTTCACAATTTCTCCAGAAATTGTACCTAGTTGATGATTATATCGCTAGACAGCATGCCGTTTCATGATTATTACCCCGCATTATGATAATCAGGTATGTAATCATACAACAGATTTCAGTATTTTACAGTAATAATCCCTGACTTGCTGGGACTGGCTGTTTTCTCTAAACTGTTGATGACATGAACTGATAAAAAGGTTTTGTTCACGAGACGACCACTGCCTCACCGTGCTTTGACCCCTGAATAGCACACAGCGGAAAGGATGTGAAAATGAAGGACAGCCTGAAAGCACTTCCTTCTGAATAAGGTTTTAGCCCATGGCAGTATGTCTTGAACGAGATTTATCTCGGTAAAGGTTACCAAATAAAAAGGAAAAAAAAAAAAAAACTGGATTCATAACACGTTTCATAAAAGCGGATTACCCAAGTGGCTCCCAGTGACCCAAGTTGAAGGATGCAATAGAAAACCCGTAGGGGTCTTCCAGTCTTCAAATCTCGGTCATCTCTCAGAAATGCGGACAGAGAACGGCCGTAAATCTGCGCCGACCTTTCCTAGTGATACCACCAGGGTGGGACAAATCTGCCCTGCTCTTTCATCTCATCCACACACATGGTTGTCATGCCCATTCCTCAACATTTTCTTCAATTATGCTGTCAGAACTAATAACATGTTTCACAGCAGCACTAAAATCTAGTCTTAAGTGGCTAACGGTGGTCATAAATGTCAAATTTGTCTCTGTAAGTACAAGATTTATAGATAGTCGAGTGGAAGGAGATTCCTTAAAAAAAAAAAAGGACATGTCAGATTGGTGTGTTGCGCCTTCCTTATTTGTCTTATCCCTCAGGGTATCTCAGCGCAGATCTGGCAACCCACAGCGAGCCTGTCCTTTAGGCTTATCTTCATCATTTAAGTTATTTTCATCCTCAACATCAAAGCCATGCCATTTTCAAAGCCAGTCACCGGTCATGATCTTTCTCTCTCTCTTCCTTTTTCTATTCCTTTATGTCAGTCTCTTTACACATTCTCACATTCCTTCTCTCCCCAAGCTTCTTTATTTATTCTCCTATCTCTCAGCTTTCATGCTCAAAACTCTGGGGAATTTGCAGCGAACATCTCAGTACACAAGATGTGATGTGTAGCACTCAACAGATTTTGTGCTGTTTCTATGTCTGACACATGAGGCATACACCTTGAATAACTTCATGAAGACTATAAAAGAAAGTCTTTTATTCCTAATACAATAGTAAATTTCCACTGATTTTATAGTGTTTTGATGGTTATTTATTAAAGAATATCATGCTGTATGTTTTATTGATTTACAGTTACATTAAATGCTCTGGGAAAAAAAAACAATTCTCTGAAGCAATCACTTGCCTTACAGCAGCAATAACCAGTGGTTTCCTTGCCACCCACGCCTTCCTCATATTTTTAAAGATAATAAGACAAGGCACACAGGATGTCATGCACAAAGCTCCTCTGTCTTGAAGTCCTGAAGGATCCCACACAATAAAAAACAAAACATACAAATAAATACCAAAAACAAACTGCTTTACATAGAACACTGGAGGAATGGATGGATGGTACCGTCTGCGTGCCGCCTGGTACACTGGGCAACAGAGATACATCCGCCGTTTCCAGTGGCAGTTATTTACAGGGTCGGGTTGCCAGATCGACACCCGGTTGTATTTGAGGTAAAGGCGTTGCTCGAGGCGGACCTCCTGGTCAGCAGTCCAACACTCTAATCATCGAGCCTCTGCTATCTCCCTTTACACTGAAGACTCCCTACAAAAATGTGAAATGAACCATTTACTCTTCCAATAAAGCACTACCAACTCAACAGTTATACACAACAATGATATTTAGTTTAGTTCCCACATGTTTTTTTCTTTTATACTTTGTTTATGTTTTTCCCCCTTTAATAAGTAGAGGCTGTCCCAGACATACGAACATGTTCTGTTTTGGGGACACGTTTGTAAGTCGGATTTGTTCCTTTAGTCCGACAAGTGAGTCTTATACGTTGTTGACATGAATATACAACGCAAAGCACACCAATCCATTTGACAAAATCTCTGTCCCCTGTCCCCACACTAACTCTCACAGTGAAATGTGAAATGTCTCTGCGCCTTTAAAATGCGAGGGGAATCCCGGATGCCAGAGCTGTTTTCCATTGTATTGGACTGTAAACTCTGTTTTGTTGAGGTTTTTCCTGAAATTAGGATTATTCACCATCGAGACAGCTATACAGGACAGCCAATTTCTTTCTTTTCTTTTTTTTTTTTCTTTTTTGCACAGCAAGCGTGAAAGTCTGTTCCCTGGTATGTGACCACAATATTAGTAACTCTACAACCCTCATTCCATGCAAAAATGCATTCCAAAGTTCCGCCGAGTCTCATATAAAGCTTTTGCAATACCTGCACTAAGGTAAATCGAGTTGGTGTTTAGCCATACACCTTCTTCTGGCTTGCATTCTAATTAACTGTATGAGATCTTCTGGGGAAGAAAACTTTAAAAGATAACTTTGACAGACACCAACTCGATTTAGCTCAGTGGGACTGCAGAAGCTACTTATGAGACTCAGCCGACCTTTGGAATGCATTTTTGCATGGAACGATGGTTGTAGAATTTGGGCCAAGTTATTTACATTTTACTAGCATTCCAGGTGAGAAACTTCACCATTGGTGTGCAGAGCAGAAAAATTCAACAATATGTTAACTTTAAGTTTAAGATTTTGGTTCATGGCAACATGCCAATCTGATAATGCTTTTCTTTTGATACAAAAGCATTAAAGTCCTATTTAAAGGTTTCCTTACTTTCGTCACTTATACGCCAGGGTAGGAAGTTTTCGCTGTATCTTGTGGCCATGTACAGTCACTGAGAATCAGTACGTCCCTACAGACTCCTCTTTTTTTCCACTTTTTGATGTCTGCTTATGTTTTGGTTGAAGCTAATTAATGTGACAGGAGTACACCTGCTTGGTAATGTGTTTTATTGATTTATCCTGATGAAGGCAGAAAGCTGTAACATGTTGGTATTTTAGTCTAATTAAAAGTTTCGTTCTTGCTGTCGAGGAGAACTCCGCTAATTAGGTTCCTTCACAACGCATTCGAGTCCGGGGATAAGAGCGGAACATCTCCATGTGGAAACATATGGACCTGGATGCAGCATTTGTCCATTTCTTGTGTCTGTTCATATCAAGAGACATTTTGCATCAGGGGACAAATGTATAAATTTGAGCGATACACAAATATTTCCATGGGGTCAAAGTTGACTTAGCACATGATTATTCTAGATGGGCTTTAAAATTAAATGAGTGTAGTTCGTGCGTGCATTTTATTTAAATAAATGCGCCTGAAACAGACAAGTATTTACCCTTAATAATCCTTGTAATTATCACACGATTCACTGCAAATACATTTTAAATTCAACACTTTCCACCATAAGCTTTCAGCAGTTTATAAAATAGCACTTGATCCAGCTTGTCCTATTTATTTTCCATATTGAACTACAAATACAGCAAAGGAAAGCACAAAGCTTAGTCATTCCTCAAAAATGCTTTCTCTTCTGTTGGACTGGACAGGCCGTGAAATATATACATTTTCTTTTTTTTCCAACAAAAGTTAATTGCGGCAACAGCATCCTAAATCACAGTGATGCCGCAGTAAAACATTTGCAAGGTGCGTCCAAGAATGATAATTTTCACCGACGTGGCTCTGAGCCCACTGCGGTAATTTCAGTGAACATTCAGCCAGTGGAATGCCTGGTCCTTGAAAATTTTGCAGAAGAGACGCATCTGTCTGTGGGAACTGGATACACAATCATTCAGGAACACCACTTGCACTTTACAGAAACTCGTCTGGGACTTATTGCCACATTCCTTGTGCAGTCCTGACTTTGCTCCAAGCCATTTGTACATGTTTGGGCAATTAAAGGAGTTCCTGGGAGGCCAGAGTTACAGACATGGAGCAGGCAGACCGATCTGATCATGGCTCTGGTGTACTGAGAAAGATTTCTACCTTGATGGTATCCAAGCCCTAGTAAAACACTGTGATACATGCATTAGTGTATATCATCAATCAAAAGTCCAGGTTTGATTTGAACGCCCTTGTATATTATTATGCAGCTTACATTGTTATATCTATGACATATTTACGGTATGTAATGAATATGGTACAATAAATACAGTAATGCATATAGAAAACACACTACGCATCTGCAGCATGACATTAATTTGTTATTATATTTTATAATTAGTGTACATTAATTAATTTCTATTGCATACCCGTTATACAAACAGCTTAAACTTAAAAGGTCACGCTTCCCACTCTATAGTTCCACTTCAAACCTGCAACTCATATCGACCGATCCGTCACTCTAAGGGTATGTGTGGAAAGATGAAATATTCATCACAATCTCATTTTTGCTCTTTCTACCTCAAACCAACAAACAGCCTTCGATCTCTATCGCACTGCTGAGTCTCTCTGGCTGAATCTTTGTTTCTAAAGATCACTTTGTCATGACCATAAAGTGTCTAAATGCCTTATATACCACATTCAGATTTTCTTGGAATTAGCTTTCTTTTCAGTCTCGACGAAAAAGGATATGATTCAAACGGCTCCTGTTTTAAAATCATCTTTTTAAAATGTCAATGCCGTCAGAGGAATTTTAATTGTAGTCACCATTAAAATCCACCTCATCTGCCTGTTCGATTAAAAAACTAGCTTCCTATTGATGTGCAGGATCCCGAATCATTGCGGTGAAAGTACTTTTTTGTCTTTTTCCAGCCATCTGAGAAAGGCTTATTGACTTTTACTCGAGTACTGTTACTTTTACTGTATTTCCAAATGTTTTTGCGAGATATAAATGTTTAATAATGAAATTAGGGGCTGGAAATGAATAAACGGTGTGATAGAGGTCGCGAGAGTAAATTGACTCACTGCGTAGCCGATGGACAAACGTTTGTCCGGGTTAATGTGGCACTGGCCACTCGTTTAATATCACTTCCCATATAAATGTACTGTATGTAGACTTGTTTTAGCATTTGGTAATGCTAGTGCTCAGTGTTTAGGCCAATACACACAGTAACACCCTCAGGATACACTTTATAGAGGTGATATGTATAATGACCTATGAACACATTTCATCCATCTATCTAGGAACCTCTAGAGTCCAACTAGGGACCAGGGAGGCCAATGGTGACTATTGTATTTATTCCCATTTTGTATAACCGTGGTCAACATTCAGTCAACATTCACACACTACAGGCAATTTGGGAACGCCAATGACACCTAATCTGCATGTCTTTGGACTGTAGGAGGAAACCGGAGTACCAGGAGGAAGTCCACCAAGCACAGGGAGAACATACAAACTCCATGCACACCAAGCCGATGGGGGATTCAAACCCAGGTCCTGGAGGTGCAAGGTGTTAAGCACTAAGCCACCGTTCCACCATGGTCTTGGTGATATTATATTATGAACAGGTGGCTTAGTGGTTAGCACTGTCAACTCGCATGGAGTTTGCATGTTCTCCCTGTGCTTGGTGTGTTTCCTCTAAGTACTCCGGTTTACTCCAACAGTCTAAACACATGCAGATTAGATTAAATGGCATTCCCAAATTGCCCATAGTGTGTGAATGTTGACCATCGTCACCATTGGCCTCCACGGTCCCCAGTTTAACTACAGAGGTTCCTAGATGGATGGACGGATGGAATATTTTGAACTCTACTTATAACACACCTTGCTAGAAATTTAGAACACATAATGTTAGCTATAATGTCTAGTGCATTTTTATAAATAATCTAATAGTATAAATCTATAATAAATAGATAAATAGATAGAAGTTTTTCAGTGGTCAATTTCAAGTTGACAAAACGTCAGTGAAACTTTCTCTCACCCAAGTACAGTACCAAGGACAGCATCCGTGTTATTTGCCATATCCAAGATCCAAACATGACCTTTTAGGATCATAGAGACAATTTTCAGTGTGTGACATACACAGCCATACTGTGACAATGATAACCTTTAACTCAAAATGACTTTAGTAACAGTTAACCTTTAACCTGTCAAGGTGGCCGGTTCACTAGTAGCTCAGTTTTTCCTAAAGATAACTAAGGTTATGGCGGTATAACTTGCATATTCACTGTTATAAGTTACATTATACAGGTAAGAATGTACTGTATAGACCAGACAATTCTGGAAGTTCAAGTGAGCTGCAAATTGTTGGAAAGCATAGAATACGTTATACCACAAGGTTATAGGCTTGATTCAGATTGGTCAGAAGGTATTAAGTATTGTTTATATCTGTTATTTATGTTATAGGTGCTATGTTTAGGGACGGTGTAAGCCCTAATGACACTTATCCATAAACTTTCCAGTATATAGGAAAATCCAGTGTGATAATCCTTCCAGTAAAAGTCACTCAACTATATGAGTAAATCTATACTCACAATTCCAATATCAGTCACATAGTAACACTCGGATAAACCTTGCGACTGAAAAAATATTTTTATAGGACAAAGCATTTAAGAGAATACATAGAGAGAGAGAGAGAGAGAGAGAGAGAGAGAGCACGCGAGATA
>JAOVVB010000034.1:4254916-4280176 GCA_028570985.1 Heterobranchus longifilis | reverse complement strand
GTAATAGGAAGAAACCTTGAGAGGAACCAGACTCAACAGGGAACCCATCCTCATCTGGGTGAAACAGAGAGCAGGAAATGATCTGCATTCATACTGTGTGTTAGGTGGTAGCCAGTTCAGCTATAACGTTAATTGATGTTAATATGGAGTCCAGGTAATTATTGGAGGCTCAGGTAGACCTGTAGGAGATTCCAGTCCTGAACTATCGAGCAACTGCAGCCAAGTCAAGTCCTCAAAAAACAGCTGTCAACATCAGTCGAGGCCAGAACCGACTAGATTACGGTAGAGTGAAACCATCCCCAGACACCAGACGCATCCCAAGAGACACACGGGGCATCCAAGTGACGAGATCTTCAACCAGAAGCGAAGCACCAGGATGGGTCAGTCAGGTCCAAAAATTTTCACACAAATATTTTGTAGATCCTGAACATCACTTAGGTGGCTTGGTTGTTAGCACTATTGCCTTGCACCTCCAGGGTCCTGAGTTCGATTCCCACATGGGGTCTGTGTGCATGTTCTCCCGTGTTTGGTGGGTTTCCTTCCACAGTCCCAAGACGTGCAGATTAGGTTAATTGGTGTTCTCAAATTGTGAATGAGATTGTTAACTAGAAGTTCTACAATGGTCATACAAGGGTCACCATTGACCTCCACAGTCCCTAGTTGGTCTACAGAGGTTTCTAGATAGATAGATGTATGGATATGAATTTAATAAAATAATTTCTTCAACTATGAAAAAATGAGGCATGCTTAGCCAGATGAGTCTCCCACTGACATTATGGGTCAAAATAAGGAAATTGTCAACCAGGTTACCAAGTAATGTACGTAATGTGTCATCGTTCCTACATCATTAACATTATCAGTCTACATATGCCAGAGCACACATTATTCATATGGGTACACTTTCGCTTCCTCCTTCATCAACACATTTTTATAATCCAATGGCTTAAATACTTAAAAATATCATATATTTAATACTGTTAATATTTAAGCTTTGCAACTAGCAGATATGTTACATTAAAGGAATTTACTAACTAATTTTAACTAAATAAAAAAAAATTTAATTTAAGCATTTGGCAGACGCTCTTATCCAGAGCGACTTAGAAAAAAAATGCTTTGAAGTTTTTACAACATGTAATAAATAACCGTTCGAGTTAGTTCTACTAAGGCTAACTTCACATGCATGCATCGCAATTAAATTTAAAAAAAATTTTTTAACCCATCCCAAAGCCTCGAGCTGGCCTGACTCATCACTGTTAATAAATTACTTCTTGCTGATCGTTTGTCATTTACCCTATCAGAACCAGTGAGAAGTGACGGAATGAGGTTTTCTTTCATCCGCATGTCCGGGTTTGAATTCGGTCACATCTGCAGCAAACGGTTGGGAAGGGTAGTTTAGTGGCCAGGATGATGAGTGATAGACAAGTAGATACTTTGGTGCAACATGGGGTGCCGACCTTTACAGTTCTGTCGTAGCATTGACAATGATTGACATGAATGAATGACTGACTCCTTGCTGTTGCAGTATGAGAGGCACTTGTACACCTGAGAGTAGTGGTCAGATCAATCAAACATGGATAATTCTCCCTGTGAAAGTGCCAGTTTACTGAGTGGGGAAAGAATTTATAATGGTAACGATGCCTTACCTAGCTGTAAACCTTGGTTGTGTAAACCAATTAAAAGCCAATACCAAAGCAAGGTCTTCAGGCTCTTGTCTATAAAAGCAGTGGAGTGTCCAATCTACAGTATGTCTGAGTGTATGTAGCCCTGACTAATTCTGCCTAGAATTTTCTTTTTAGTAAAGTTGATGACTCATGGTAGACATCTCAATTGAGTTAAACTCTTAGCGCTTGCCCTGTGTGTATTTATTTTCTATAGCTTCTCACTTCAGTAATGGAAATGCTGCAAAAAAAAAAAAAAAAACTGGTGGAAGGAGAGAGAGTTATTGAATAAAACCATACAGGGATTAAAGAGTCCCTTGTGCAAGCTAGGAAAGGATCTTATTGTCGGGATATTGAGACTGGCAGTGTGATTAATTTGGGACTTAATCCCCACCACTGGCTTTTCTGTTGGGCATAGCATTATCATTATTCTTGGTTAAGACATCAGAGACAGAAGAAGAACGAAGACACACACTGTCCACCTGGCAGCCTTGTAATGTCTGGCACCCTACGGCAGATCTCATACCCGATGCGAAAGGACGGATGTAGCTCCAACGCCTAACGCCTTTGCTGCTTTTTTTCTTCATGATTAGCTGACCATCCTCTCTCTCTGGATATAGTCTGTTTGTTTGGCTTTTACAAACCAATAGGTATTAATTATACAGTAATATAGTAATTAACATGTTAACATGATGGTCAATTATATATCAGTTAACTGGAGAACCAGCATGGGCACCCAAGGCTCACTCATGTCCACGGGAACTGAAGGCCAGCCCGTCTGGTCTGATCCCACAGAAAAGCCAATGCAAATCGCAGAAAAAGTCAATATTGGCTATGATGCAAAGCCACCAGAACACCAAGTCCACCACAGCCCACCGTGCAAGAGCCCAAGCCTCCAAACTCCAAAGATCCCAATCTGATCAAACACCCACCCAGGATACACCAGGCAAAAAAAATCTGTATCGGTTACAAGCCCCAACCCCACAACACATAGCAACCTCAGGATCCACTGCCAACATCCTAGTGCCAGACACTACAGCACCGCCTAGAGGTCTTGTGGAGTCATTGCCTGAAGACCCAGGCAGCAAAAGCAGACTACACTGTTTCTACATTTCTACCAACAATTATGTTTCAGTCAAATTTTCTTATTGATACAACTTGTCCTTCATTTGATAGCATGTCACATTTTTTTTAATTAAACAAAGAGACATATCTTCAATAGCTTGGTTTTCTTGAACTTGTGCCCAATATCGGCTCGGATTTCCGTCCCGATCTGAAAAGGCTGTCCCGCATAGCTGTTTTTGTGCATTCTGAAATGCTTTTCTGCTCAGCACGGTTGTACAGAGTGATTACAGTTCAAGTTGCCTTCCTGTAGTAAAGTATTTCCACCTGGAGAACTGCCGCTTAATTGATGTTTGTTTTTCCCCACTATTTTTTGTGAACTTTAAACCAGTTGGTGAAAATTCCCAGAGAGCAGCAGTTTCTCAAATCCGCATCCCTCGGGAACATAGTCAAAATCACTAGAATCAATGTGATCACAAAAATTGTGAACATCAAATGAAGTGCTTGACCTGTAATTCCACAAGAGTCGATATTTTATACAAGCGCAGGTAAGCTACATATATTCCTTTCAAAGCAGACTAATAACGTATTGTAAATCTTCACATGTTACTGTACCAAGGTCCCCTCTCAGATTTTTGCCATACCATCCTCTGTTTTTACTCTGCCCATTAATTTTCCTATTAAATACAAAGGAAAGGCATAACATCAAAAAGGGCAAAGGAATTCAGCAGATATAAGATAGTGTGCTGAAAAGAAACACATAATATACGAAAAGGGATGTAAGAGAAGTCGAGGAGGGAAAATAAACGGAGGAGGTGAGTCTAAATAGAAGCTGATGACGGGGAAAATTTGCTAATTTCTTGGAAATTGAGACGCAATTATTAATTTGGTAAAAAAAAAAAAATCAGTCGTGTGCAAATAAGCGTGCTCTCAATCTTGTATTTTCCTGCATAATGTTTAAGACCGTTCAACGTTGCGATCTACGAATTGTAGCGTTGTTAATTTGTGTTGTTTGTGTGTATGAGTTTGTGTGTCGGTCTGCGTACGTGTGTAAGCAAGTCTGCATGCCAGTCACCCCCTCCTCTCTGCCTCCTTCTCAGTTTCTCTCCCTCCCACCTCTCTCTCTCTCTCTCTCTTTCTCTCACACTCTCTGTGTGTCTGCATTGCTCTATCTTTCAGTCTGAGATCGAGGCTGAGGAGCACGGAGCAACAAACCCACACACACACCGGTCACGTCCGTAGCACTGCCATCCTCTCTTTCTCTTTTCCTCTCGTTACCGTTGCCTTTTACTCACGCTCGCTGACGTTTTCATACCAGCATCCCAGGACGGATTCTTCTTTTTTCCTCTCCTCTCTCATGAATCTTTGAGCGTCTCAAAGCCATATGCGCAACAGAAGCCTCCTGCGCCCGAATTCCCTGCGCACCATCTCAGCTTTTGCTGAGCAACGAAGAAACCTGAACGTTGGAGGTGTGGAAACATAAAGAGGGGGATATCAGGAGGGAGAAGGGCTTCTGGGAGAGAAGGTTGTTTTTTTTTTCTTTTTTAGCTCTCGTGTTGTGATGCAAAGCGGCCGGAGAGGAGACATCCGGTCACGCTTGTCTTTTCATCCTTGATGGCAGTCGACCAGACGCACATCTGTCAGGAAAAGTATACAGCATCGGTTTTAGAGTTAGTCCGTCTCAGCTTTTCTAGTTTTTAATTTTTTTCCCGTTTTCACTCTTTAGCAGCTCTTCCATTCTCCTCCTCGTCTCTGCTGCAGACTTTGCCGTGCTCAGTGTTCCTGTGAGGATCGCAAACTGTATTTGGCTGCTCTTTCCTATCATCTCAGATTTAATTCTGTTTTTTTGGTGCTGTTGTTGTTGTTTTTTTATTTTATGTTATGTATCTGGCCGTGCAATAATTAATCTGTAATGGAGACATTTGCTTGCTAACAATGGAAAGACATTTTCATTGTAAGTGTCTTTAACATGATATCAAGCTTGATATCATGCGTTAAAATTTTTTACCTTTCAAGGCAGATGGGTGATATTTAAACAATTTCTATGAGTTCGTTTAGTTTTCAATGCCTGTCTGTTTCGGATGACAGAACACCCCAGCGTAAATCCCGTCTTCCGGTCATTGTTTATTTTTCTTCTTTTTTTCCTGTTGTTTTGGACTTTTTCAGAAAGGATCTGTTTTTGTGCCGAGCTTCGGAACATTCCGGAGGAATAAGGGATCGTGTCATCGTCGGAATACACAGCTGCAACCCCTGGAGCAGGATTCGGCTTCTGTTTTTGATTGGATATTTCGTTCAAAACGTGTATTTTTAATTGTTTTTTTTTTTGAGGAATTTATTTTCCTCTTTTATGTTTTTTTTTGCTGCTGATCTCTTGACGTATCCCCTGTCTCAAAGGGAATCTAGGAATTATGGATCCTGTATTGGTCTGATATGTCTTTCTCTTCCCATCATATGAGGAGGCAGGGCATGGAAGTCCCACTCCCCTCTCCGTTCCCTCTTGGGGCAGTTGTTTTGCTTAGCGGATTAGTACTCACCCCACACGCCTCACCCTCAGCCCCACCCAGAGTGTTTTGGGTCAGTTTATGGAGGCTAATCCTGTCGTTGTCATTAATAGCAGTCCCTGGTCCCGCTGTTTCAGCTAGAGTCTCGTCCAGTCTTAGCACGACTCACCATGTCCACCATTTTCACAACAAACATGGCACTGTGCCAATTGCCATCAACAGGATGCCCTTCCTTACACGTGGGGGCCATGGTAGGTCATAAGTTCTTCTTTTTATTAATTATTGATTTGCTTTTTTTTTTGTCACAAATAGCGACTTTTGAGTGCACCAATTTTTGAGTTAATTGGATCTTGTTTTTTTTTTTGTGGTTCCATGTTGCTCAAATAATCATTGTTTAAATGTGTCCTTGCCTATAGCTCTGCACAGGAAGGTTTTTGACCTCTATTGTTGCATGTTAATTGTTTTAAAAAGTCTCATTTAAAGCTATTGACAGCATCTTTTTCAGCATTTCACTAATCCATATTAGCACCAATAAAGGTCAAGGTACAGTACTGACATGCAGTACCCAAGCATAGTCCAATATCGGGTCCTTGTAACGCATTATTTAAATTATGCAGCTTAACCTAGCATTTCACGTTCACATGATGTGATAGGAGCAATGCAAATGGACCTAATATTGAGCTTTGAGGAACTCCAAAATCTAAATTGTGAATGACATGTAATTTACGCTGGGATTTCTGAGCTTTTCCTCAGAGAAATTTAAGTAGGAATGTATGGAGACCCTTTCATTCAGGTGTAACATGGCAGATCTTAATGGAGATCCCCAGTAAGGCTATGGTCATAAAATGCAATTTTAATGTGATTGTAGCTTCACGAGAGGCACTGAAATTAAGAAACACTTAATGCTTATGTGGATAAAGCATTTGGTAATTATGGTATTATTAACCTCAGCAGGCAGCCCACTCAAGCAGTGTTTTAGGTCACGTTAATTTATTTTCCTGACTAAGAATTACATAAAACTTGTATTTTTCAGTACAAAAGAGTGTGTATCCACATGCATGTAGAGCCGTAGTTTAAAAAAAATTAAAAATAAATTTAAAATAGAGGACTTTGACATAGCATATCAAGATACTGTCCCTAGAAAGTCCATTTGGAGGGGAAGTAGCTATTATATTGCAAGCTGTTATTACTATGCAATCTACATTAAGAATTGAAAGGGGAAATTGTTAGCTGTAGGAGGCTGCTGTGCAGTTTATTAAAGGCTTAGCATAGAGTTCGTTATGTTGGAATTGGTAGATGGTAGGTGTTGAAGGTGAGAGTGGAATTGGCTAAAAGATTCCCAGCCGGGGGGTGAAAATGATAACTTGGATATCCTTAATTTAAACTGCTTATACTGTTTGCCAGACAACAGGATTGTGAACAGGCTATGTTAAAAGTTGGTTTTTTATTTGAAATTTTAAGATATGATGACATTTCGGCTTGGCTGACCAGAGTATTTCCCATAACATTCAATGATACACCAGTGTAAACTCTAAATTTAACCAGCAGTCCGAAGTCCAATAGGCATTTTTTTTAAAGTAAATATGAGCTTAAAGTTGTTCACCGTTTTTCCTCACGATCATTTATTTACTGTTCTTTGGTCAACTGCCTTCACTTGGGTTCATACTTCCAGCACACCAGTATAGAGGCATCAACCCTGCCCTGTAGGCTATCCCATCATCTTTTGCGACCAAAACCCATCAAATTTGATGGCAACCCTGCTGTGACTATCATGTGAAGAGCGTCTTGGGCAGGGGAATAAGGTCAAGTCCTTGAGTAGTTCCAGTGTTCCTGATCGCTGATTCAAGTATTCAGAATCCCTGATGTATAGTTCTTTTGTCCAAATTTGACATTTTGGTTTCTGAACCTTCCAGCACACCAGTAGACCTATCAGCTCCAATAAACCAATTAAATTCATATATGCATTCAAATGGAAAGTGTCTAGAGCAGGGGACATGTCCTTGATTCTAGGATGCACGATCAGGTTATTCAAAGGGAATTTCACTAATCTAACCATCTGGACCAGCCTTTGAGATCATCTATGTGGTTGTGTTGTTTTGTGTTTGTGTGTTAAGGATATAAGCAAACTCCTGCGGGGTCTAGTGGATTGGTCATGTTTTGATGGATGTTGGCTGTAATCATTATCCCAAAACATTATGTGATTAATGGAATGAACACCATTTTCAGGAGGTTGGGGTTATAGTAGTAGTAATCCTTATACTGTCAAACATTTACTTTTTGGCCCTTGAGGAACCTCCTGCTCAACTTATAAACTTACAAGTTTCTTAATAGAAAAACAGAGCTGCCTTGGTGAAGGCCCTAAAGATGTGAACTTACCAAAACAGTTTATGCCCACTTCTCATCTTTTCTTCAGTGACTCTTACCTGGGCACTGCAGATAAACATAACCACTATACTGTTGTCATCCCAGGACACTTACTTCCAGTATGCTTACAGAGAACATCCTATTAATGCGCTTCATACTGTTAATTCATACTGATATTACAGTGCATTTGCAGTATAGCAGGGGTGACCAACCCTGGCCCTACATGATTTCCAAATATCCCTGCACTACTCAATGATTCTAGATCAGGTGTGTTCAGTCAATCACAAGCTGGAAGATACCATCTTGGATGAGGGTGAATTGGTACCTTCCAGCTTGTGATTCACTGAGGACACCCCTAATCCAGGTAAGCAGCAGTGAGTAATTCAAGGATAATTGGAAAACATGCAGGGCTGCGGCTCTTTAGGACTAGGGTTGGCTAGGGTACTCCTGTATTATACTGTTCCTGATGTCACGTAGAAAAGTATGAGTTTGCTTTTCCGTGCGCTTCCTCTCGAGGTGTCTTCCACACTTTTTAACAGGAAGTTTTTCTTTTTTCCTCTGTTGCCACTGGCATTGCTTATTAGGAATATAGAGCTACTTCTGAAGAATTTCTGCTTTTTGGCAGTGCAATGTCTGCCGTTGAAAAGGCTGTACAAATAAAATGTGATTGAATTGGACATTGCCTGGTTCCTTGACACCTGCCCTAAAGACATGACCAATGATCTTGCAATTGCTTACACTTCCCACTCTTGCTCACTTCCAGAAATGCCAATTTAGGTATTATCCATGGTGCTTGGAATCTTTTTCTATGGCTATGCTTTTAAATCGAGACTAGAAGATGTTATGCTGGAAAAGAAACCTCTTAACCTTTTTGTCATCATCATAACCATTCCGAATGTTTTGAAATAGTTTGTGCTATGCTAGCTGCTGCAGTCCTCACCACATGTTTTAATGTTTCTCATTATACTTTTTTTTTTTTACATTGTCTTGCCACCTCCTGGTGCTGCTCTCATACATATCTCTGTTTATCGCCCGCTCGTTTCATCCTCTGCACGGCTTTTAGCCATAATCTGTATCAATCAAGCATCTGTGTCTGCCAAACAGGCACACACATTGCAGGCAATTGGCTTCAGCTTAGTCTGTATTGACGTTATTGGCTCTTGGCATCCCTTAGTGCTCATCCGTGAATTAAATTTATAATGCCTACCATTCGCCAGAGAACTTAGTCAAAATTTATACGCCTGGCATTGAGGCATCATTTCTCCAAAGGGAGAGAATATATAGTTTCTATCCCTCCATACCCCCCCCCCCCCCCCCGCGCCCACCAGTAAATAGACACTCATATTGTGCCCTAGAGAAACTGATCCTAAGAGGTTTGAATTTAAGCACTGAGCAGTGAACTGAGATTCTTGATGTACTGAAATGGCAGGCTAAATCCAATAGACGGTCCTCTTTCTTCCCTTAAATAGTGATGTCCCTTTTTTTTACCATCTGTGCTTTCTTTCTTTCTTTCTTCCTTTCCTTTCCTTTCTTTTTCTTCCTCTGCTGGTTCATATAATTGGATTGCAGCTCCCTTGCATCTCAAGTTGCTAAGCTGTTTAAATTTACATAATTAACATGGAAATGTTTGGCATATTCCTCCACGGATTTGAGGCTGTCAGCCGATACAGATGAAAACGTGGAGGTAAAAAAAGTAAAAATTTGAGCTTGGAAGCAAGAAAAAAGTGACCTAATTCTTTTTTTCTCTACCAATATGATTATTATTATTAGTAGTAATAGTAGTAGTTTTTTTCTTTCTTTGCTTGCCTAAATACCTCATTCTACATTAATATCAAACACTATGTGTGCACCATCAGTAGACCAGGCAATATTTCATCATCCTCTGCTACCGTGTCAACAGCTGAAAGTTTGCCGACTTTAGGCTGTTTTGAGAACCCTTATTCTGAGGACTTTTTTTTGTGGTCAGTAATGCCGTAAATATTCAGTTGTGCCTCTTATACTAATGCTGTAAAGTCATTTGGAACAGGCAAAATATATTCTGAATAGTTTTGTTACCAACAAACAAAATGTTAAGAGCTTTACATTTACATCACGGTATCTGGGAGACGTGCTTATTTACCCAAAGCGACTTAAATTTTTTATTTCATTATACAGTTCCGCAATTGAGAATTAGGAGCCTTGCCTTCAAAGTGAACCAGGTGCTAGTTCATGTCTGGTGCTAGTGTTCAATAGCGAACCTCCTAAGAACTGGCTTTGTAGTCACATCATTATGTCACTGTATACAATTGTGTATATCTATACTTTCCTGGCAATGATAGCACCAATGCTAGTGGAAAAAACTAATGCAGACAGCAAGCACAACAACAACAATAGCAAACATCAACATTGGCAAGCAGTTCTCCTGGCTTTGCAAGTTTACTTTAAGATCAAACAATTACTACTGGAAAGGTACCTGTGACTACTATACTCTGCTAGGATAAACACAAAGATCGGTTATGATAATCCTGCTCCCATCCTCTGACCTAAGCAGTTCTTTATTTTATTTTTGGTTGTTGTTTTTTTTTTCAGTTTGAGGACCAGTGCTTTGGCTGTCTGAAAGGGTTGGGGTTAGGGTTAGGGAACAAAGTAGGTCTGAAACTGGACTCCAAAGTAGCCTTGGTGGAAAAGGGATATTTGTGGTGAACATGGTGCTTTGGTTTGAAATTGGGACCACCTGGGGGTATTGTAGATATCTGCATAGGTACCTGTAGAGCCTTTCAGTACATTTATGGCATTTGGCAAATACTATCATCCAGAGCGATTTAAAGTAGCCTTGGTAGAAAAGGGATCTTTATAGTAAGCTTTTGTTTGAACCTGGGATCCTCCGGTTAGTAGTCCTTAACCACTGAGCTACCCCTGCCAACCTGACCTTGGAGTACTAGGACATCCCCAAGGTAACCTTGGTAGAAAAGGGGTCTTTGCTGTGAGCTTTGGTTTGAACCTGGGACCTTCCGATCTGTGGTCCTTAACCACTGAGCTACCCCTGCCAACCTGACTAGCCTTGGTGGAAAAGGGGTGAAAAACTTGGCGCTGGGTTTTGAACCTGGACCATTCTGATCACTAGTCCAATTCCAAAACATTGCTGCCCCTTTCTTTATTGCATAAATAAGCAAGATTACACAGCTGTGTTGCCGTCATAGACACAAGGTTGAATCCCAAGTAGTGTTAAGTGGAAAGCTAGTGCTATAAAAGACATATAATCCCTGCTGCAGACTTAACGAATGTTGGAGCACCTGTAAAGTGGAGTGACGCGTATAGTTAAACATCCCAGTGCTGTTATACCTTTTTATAAGCACTCATGGAATGCCTCTCATCCAATCAGATTACTCTGTCAGAACAAACTGTTGTATAAAATTGCCTAAATCTTACATCCTAGCATAGATAGAACCTGTAGGCTGTGACTCCTGAAGCAAGTATTCATCTCTCAGACAGAGACTATGATGAGATCTGTTAGTCTTTTTATCTAGCCTGGAGGATAAGTAAAAATGGCTTACTTAAAAAAAGAAGACAGATTGGGATTACATAACGATAATAATAATAATAATAATTATAATAATAATAATAATAATAATAATAATAATAATAATAATATTTCCAGGTAATATTCAGTATTCTAGTGGACTCTCAGCATCTCAAATGATTGGCTCCAATCAGATTGGCAAATTGCGAATGCTTCAAATGTGTGTGGAAGAAAGATACGAGGGCTGTATATGACCCTCTCCACATCCTGTGTGATAGGAGTGTCTAGTTATTGCTGGTGATTAATAGACAGCTCTCTAGTTGATGGATGCATGGTGCGTGCGTGGTCATGAGTCCCTGAGCCGCAATTCTGCTCGCTCCGTGCAGATGTGTGTACCACAATTCATTATCCCCCCACCGAACAGCTCGCTTGTCAGAGGATTTTGATTGGCAGCGCCGAACCCGTCTCAGCATTCTCATTCTGTTGGATCCTTGTTATTTTTGCTGCTCGTCAAAGTTCAAAGACGCAGGAAAAAAACGAAAATCACTGTGCTCTATTCTGCATTATTCTGTCAACTTTCCGCAATGAGTCACGCTAACAATGCTGTCGTTTGTTTCGAAAATATTAGAGAACTCTGTCCGCGTGTGTATGAGCTGCTCAATATAGCATCCCTACAATGACTTTCTGCATAGTACTGCTGTTTCTGAATATAGAATCAACATGGCTTTTTATTCCATTTGACTTTCAAGGACTTTTGCAAGCTTCGATATTCCTTCAGAGGAGAGTCAGAGGAATAAAATAAATTTGATATTGAGATATTTAAAAGACATTTGTAGAGTTGAAAAAAAAAATAATAATGATGATTCAATGTTCCAGGTGGGCATAGTGGCTTAGTTGTTAGTACTTTGGACCCGCACCTCCAGGGTTGAGGGTTCGGGTTCTGCCTAGGGACTGTGCTTGGTTGGTTTCCTTCTATTGTTCAAAGATTAGTATACTAGAGATACTGAATGCTGAGTGGTTGGACCAGACGAGAGGGGAAATGAGGTCGCTGCTGAGGTTGTTACATAAACAGCCAATTTGTAAGTTTAATATTTAGGCACATTGAGGCCTAAAAAATGAGGGGTGGCTCAAGATTTTACTGTTTATATGATATAGTTCTCTCAGCATAGCCTTGTTTATCTTTTGGTCACAATTAAAGCTGTTGAGGTTAATTGTCTCTCATTTGAGAGCAGGTTTTCCCCTCCTTAAATGTGTTGTAAATACCAGGTTGTATAAAATCTTTAAAATAGCTGAGCAAACAAGCAGATTGCTCCATCGAAACTAATATTGATATGCAGTCAAGTTCAATGATGTGAAAATCTATTGGGATCACGCCTGACCAAGGATTACCTTTGAAAGTTAAAATAGTATAGGTTAATATTTGAAATGTGGTCTGTCTCAGGAAAAAAATAAAAAAAAATCAGTATTTGTCAGCAAAACGTAGCGAAAATCAGTCTGCTGTGTAGATAAAAAGGAGTTCATGGAAAACTGATTGCTCAGGGATGCAGTGAAAGAACATTCCTTCTCGATGTAATTTTACTTGGCTTTTCACTCTTGCTCCGGCAAATGCATTGGCTTTTCAAATTTAACAGATTGATGTGTTGTAACCTTTCCATTTGAATCATACAACTATAATGATTAATAAATTAATTTATGCACATTTTATGTACACATATCTTCTAATTGTAGATAAACGTCTATATAATGGTTCATGCAGTTACACTGGATAACATCCTTATTAAGCATATATATTACTTCATTATAACAGGATGAATAACATATAAAATCATAACATTGTAGACCTTAATGTTATATTGCACTATAGCACATGATGTAGTACATATGATGGGTCTTTCCATAATGACCATAGTCATAATGAAATATATAGGGTTTAATAGTTCTCATAAAAACTGCTACAACCTGTCAAGCCTTTGCCTACCCTTACAGAAAACAATCTATATATTGTAAAATATAATGCAATATATTAAATAATAAATTTCCATATATAGGAATCTAGTGCTATAAATGAATGGACCATATATATTTATTATCTGCCTATAAAGTTTGTTCGAACTACGTTAACATATAAGCATATTGTAAAAAAAAAAAAAAAACATTTTAATATATTTATATAATATATTTTAATATATTGTAACATACAATATGTCGTTCTGTATATTATAAATATATTTTTGAATATGAATATCTTTTTTTTGTGAATTATTAGTTAATATCAGTTAATTTAGCAACGAGGAATATTAACATTATAAAATCTTTTTAATTTACCAGTAGATCAGGACACTAAATCATTTAATATATTGACAGTTAATATATAGAGAAATATATCTTCTTTGCAAAAGGTATAAAAAGGATACTTTTTAACAGCAATATCAAACTCAAGGTTGTGCTGCTGTGCTGAATATCAGCCCGGGTAAGATGCGGTCATGCTGATATACTGTACAACAGTGTGTTATTATTATTATTATTATTATTATTATTATTATTATTTACAATTCATTACTGACAGATTCTAATTTGTTTGGTTATTTAATCAGTTATCTTGCTCTGTTAAACACGTATCCTTCCACGACTGGTGAAACTAGCGATGGTCTGGTGACTGACAGTTAGCAACCGAAAGTTAGTGCAATTAACAGTTGGGAAAGTAGCTTTAAATTCTTACCAGTACTACTGTATGTAGACAAAAGGTAAGGAGAATAACTTATTATTAATAAGTTGGACAGTCCTGACTGAAAAACTTACGAGATTTACTTTATCTTTCCACTTTTTGCTGTTTTTAGAATATTAGCTAACTTCCAGGTTTAGAGTTTAAATCCCATATAATATAACATGAAAAACTAGTGCAGCATGTAGGGTGTATAATTCCTTGTTTCACAACCAATCATTGGTTAGAAAGCAATGTTGGATTCAGCCTTGCGTTAAAAGCTAGTTTGCTTTGTAGCTCGCCTTAGCCATGAACAAGTCATGAACAGCACAGATGGTTCAGAGGCAATTCGGATAGACTTAGAAGCGATTACTATGGAGACAAAAGTGTTGTTTAAGATGATGTAATGATATCAGATTGCTGAATGTTTTATTGCTGAAAGTGTATCCGTGACTGGTTTTGAATGTGGCTTTTGGCAGGCAGCTGCTCTCTCCTCTGTCCATGCTAACAACTGATAGTTAATCACTAGCAGCATCCCGGTGCTGTTATGCTCTATTAACACCACTCTCGTTAAATGCCTCTCGTCCTCTCGATCTGAACTAACTGTTGTACAATGTGTTGTAAGGACTACTTATAATTTGGTATTTAAACATTTTAGAAATATAAAAATTAAATAACAATTTATGCATAATACATCATGCAAAGCATAATGTGTTATGCATGTGTATATAATTGTGAGCAATTATAATAGTAAAAAGACATGCATGATGTCATAATGCATAATGCACTCATTTATAAAAAGAATATTGTTTTTATCAGATACTACAGTAGTAAGGTCTCTTCTGTTTGTTGTTGCTCCATGAATTGAAGAGGATGTGGTTTGTGTCACTTCACACATCAGGCTATATTAATTATAAGGACAGCTCCAGCAATTACGTGTATAAAATGTCTCACGCCTTGGAATTGATGATAGACATGTGTGTGTGTTTGTGTTTGTGTGTGTGTGTGTGTGTATGTGTGTGTGTTTGTGCACTAACACAGACATTCGATGCTGCATGTCAACTGTACTGTACATATTTTGTCGATGTCAGTGGTCACACTGCACACACACACACACACACACACACACACACACAGAAATCCTTTCAGCTCTCTCAGCTTTCCGAACTGTACACATCCACCTACATATATAAACACACAAACACATACAGTATATCCTTACCTTGGTTGCCCATAGCAACTATGCGTCAGGTGTCCTTGTGTGGTGCAGCGTCTCAGAACCGAGCATGCTCCGTGGTTCAGGGCCACAATGCTTCATGACCTCACCATCAAAGCTGTGTCTCTGGAGATCTTCCTACATGACTCTGATCCTCTGTTCCCCTCCCGCAGCAACTTTTCCATCTGCGTCTTTCTGTCTCTTTTTTTTCTATAAATATGATTTCCATGCGTTCTGTTATTCCCCTGCGCCCCCTGTATTATCTGCACGGTTATACTTCTCCTCACTTTCTTTATTTGATTGATTCCTTTGGCGACACCCAGTACATAATTGCAAAGTTGGCAACCTTTTTTAAAACTACTAATAAATATAGCACCAATAATCCTGGCTATAATGCATGAGTCAAAAATGATCTGCGTCTTATCAGTGCTTTCCAAAGTTCAAGGCTGCTTTCTTCCCAATCGCTGCTGTGCAGGTGTGAATGTGTTACATCAATTCATTTGTAACTGCAGTGCGAGAAAAAAATGGATGCATATTCTGGGATTCTCAAGGGCCAGTATCGAGACATTATCAGGGAAATGGTTCAACAATCAACAGTGAGACTCTTATTGCAGAGCTGAAACCTAAACGGAGGACTGCTGTCTAAGAGCGTCGGTATCTTGCATACACACTTCTGCCCACACTGTCGGACTTCTTTTTGAGAAGATATTTTTAATGAGTGAATATGAAAGCTTGTTAACAAACAACTTGTGGAAAAAGTGTTCCGAAAAGCTGACTTCAAAATCGATTTTTTAACAGCTACTTTTACATTTATAATAGAGATGGACTGGTCGATCGGCCAGTGCCCAGAATTGGCTGGTTTTTCAGTTTGACTGGTGGTGACCAGTTAATGATCGGCTGTTCAGCCTCAGATAGAAATGAGTAAAAGCCTCCGATCTGCATTTCTTCTTCAAACTCTGTATCTCAAATATATCTTATATCATAATAATACCTGTCTCTAAAGATCCTGAGCGCAAATCAGTCGAAAATTCACACACAATTAACATTTTGGAGACATTTGAGGCGGTAAAATGTTGCTGTTTCTTAATAATTCTACAGGTCGTGCACTCTGAACTATTTACACAGATTTATCCTGTGTAGTAGGAGTGAATGAATTACATGTATTTGCTTTTATTGTATAATATATTTATTATATATAATGGATCGTGATAATATAGTATTGATTCTCATTCCTAGTGCTCAACATCTTTGCCATAAACTTTTTTCTGTCTGCAATATTTCGATGTTGGATTTCGCATGAGAAAACAGCGAAATTGAACTATTATCACAAATTTTTTATATTGTTTATTTTTTCCCCACACATTAATGGCGCTAACAAAGTGACCTGTTATGTCAAACCGGAATGCACGACTTACTTTCTTCCAGATATAACAGAAATACAACATGAACAATCCAGAATAACTGAGCACATTATTAATATTTCAGTATAAGCATTTTATTTCCATTGGGAAGTCCTGTGCGTTAAATGTTTAAGGCTGCTAATCATCATCTCCTTCCAAAAAAAAAGCTTTCTCACATTCCTTAATAGCAGTAATTCACTGAGTTTCACAGCTACAACCAGCGAAAACATTATATTTACATTTAGGCATTTGGCAGACGCTCTTATCCAGAGCGACTTACAAAAAGTGCTTCACTAATGATGATTAGGCCGACCTCGCAGCAGCCAGTGCCGCAGTCAAATTCTGAGAATTTACTCATTATGTTTTCTATCTCTCTGTCCCCCAAGATAGCCCGGCTCCCACGAGGACTGGTAATGAGCCGTGTTTCTGAACGGCCCTTGTGTAGCATCAGCGATATGAGAGTCCAGGTCACCGTCTCCCAGGGGGACCACTGCCTCGTCTTGGCCAACGTGTGAGGAAATCATTAGCATGCAGAAATAAGTCTTGCCGTGTATCAGAGACCAAAATCACCCGCTGTCTTGTTCTCGGCGCTCGAAATGTCCTGCGCGACCTCCCAGCCCTCCCTCTCCGTCGCCACTGATTCACCGCCATGCTGTTCCACTCCAGAGGACGTGCTCGTCTAACGCCTTCCCAAGCAGCTGTCCAGTCAGTACAGGGATCGAAGCAAGGCAGCGAGGGCGTTTTGTCTGTTTCTGCAGTGCAGGTGGACTTGCTGCTGGTTTCTGGTGAAGGCATTATCGATCGCTTAAGAGAAACTGCATTGTAGCAACGCTCAAAGGCAGAGCGGGGCGGGAGAAAGATGACGAATCAATGCGAGTGGTAATCAGTGGGGAAACGGTGTATATGAGAAAGGGTTATATTTAATGTTTAATAAGTCGGTTACATGGAAGTCAGGTTGAATTCGGTTCTGTTTCGTTTTATTTGTATAGCGCTTTCAATAAGCCAGAGATGAAAGTGGGAAGGAAGAACACCAGGGGACCTTCTGATGGATTTAAAGACGAGTCTGATAACTAAGATCATGCAACTTTGTAAAACTTTGTATTTATTATAAAGTGACAGCAGTGCGTTGGCTTAGTTATTAGGCTAATTGGTGTTCCCAAATTGCCTGGATTGTGCCCTGCGATGGATTGGCACTTCGTCCAGGGTATACCCCGCCTCATGCCCTAAGTCTCCTCGGCTAGATTCCAGGTACCCGCGATCCTGTATACAGGCTAAAGCGGTATAAACGATGAGTGAGTGAGTGATATGTGGCAAAAATAATCACACTTTTAATCAAATAGTGCAACGCTATAAGGAAGTATACTGTATGAAAAAAAAATCTTCACAGTGTCCCGGCCGTCAAGGAAGTAGCAAGCTGATTAATACTTTCCGACTAACATATTAGTCTTTCCGCCCTGGCTTTCTGTTGGAAAGTACATTTCTTTGACTGATGGCACATACACACTCGTTCAAATACCACACACACACACACACACACATGCACAATCTGCTATGAAAATATTATAATGGTCTGCTCCATCAATAGGCAGCGTGAGTGATGTGTGAAAGACGGGGTGGCATATTGAAATAGACTGAATCATTACTCAAGCCGTGTTTGCCAATGCCTCTTTCTGCATTCCCTAGCTTTATCAAACGATAATTATAGCAGTGTCAAGGATTCATCACTCTCTCATCATCATCCTCCTCCCGGGCGCTATGTTGCCGCAAAATCACCATGTCTCAAATTACCACCTCTTTTAGTGACGGAGTCAGTACAATGCACAGATAAGGGGTTGGTTCCATATAGATTATACACATACTAGAATAGTTCAGTTGGTTCATCAGGAGCAAATGTATACTGGGAATTTGCATTAAAAGCATGGGAGCTAATGCATCTAAAAGCAACAAGCGATACAGGAAGGCTAAAATATACAGATACGGATTAATTACTCCAAAATACGGAGATGATTTATGCCAGAAATTCTTCAAGTATATTCCGTAAAATGTTTTCAATCCTATTCAACTTCAAGAGAAAGAAGAGAAAAACATCTGAAAACTTTGCTGCTGTTATAACTTAAGTGATACCATGAAGTTATTCTTGAAGTTATACTTGTTTTTTTACATCAGCATCCTAAAAATAGTAATATTTAGCACTTTAACACCTCCAGGGTCAGGGTTCGATTCCCCTCCTTGAGTCTGAGTTTGCATGTTCTCCCCGTGCTTGGTGGGTTTCCACTGGGTACTCCGGTTTCCTTCCACAGTTGAAAGACATGCGGAGTAGGCTAATTGGCGTTCCTAAGTTACCCGTAGTGTGTGAATGAGCATGAGTGAGTGTGAGTGTGTGTACCCTGCGATGGATTGGCACCCCGCCTCGTACGCTAAGTCTCCTGGGATAGGTTCCAGACCCCCCACGACCATGTGTACAAGATGGAAGCAGCATGGACAATGAGTGAGTAAGTAAGTAATATTTTAGGTACAAATATTGAGAAATGAAGCACTGTACTGATATGGGAAAATATCCTAAACCTTTACACTTACCAGCCACTTCATTAGCTACACCTGTTCAACTTCTCATTATTGCGAATATTCAATCAGCCAATCACGTGGTAGGAACTCAACGCATTTAGGTGTGTAGACACGGCCAAGACGGTCCACTGAATTTGAAACCGAGCATCAGAACGTGAAAGACAAGCGAATTAAATGACTTTCCACATTTCATGTTTGTTGGTGCCTGGCACTGAGAATCTGAGAAATTCCGAATCTGCTGATCTACAGTACTGTGATTTCCACACACAACCATATATAGGGTTTACTGAGAATAGTCTGAAAAAGAGAAAAATATCCAGTGAGCAGCATTTCTCTGGGTAAAAATACGTTATTGATGCCAGAGGTCAGAGGAGAACCGTCAGACTGGTTTGAGCCGAAAGGAAAGGCAATGGTAACTCAAATAATGTAACAACATCTTGTTACAACAATGATAAGCCAAATAGCATCTCTGAATGCACAACACATTAAACCTTGAAGCAGAAAGCCTACAGCAGTAGAAGACTGCAGTACACCGTGTCAGCTAAGAACAGGCAGGAAACCGAGGCTACAATTCACACGGACCCCCCAAAAATTGGACAATAGACAAAAAAAATTGGAAAAACGTTGAGTCTCGACTTCGTGACATTTGAGCAGTGAGGGCCAGAACTTGGCATCACCAACATCCATCCGGTCTTGTATCAACAGTTCAGGTTGTTGGTGGTGTAATGGTGTGGGGGATATTTTGGTACTTTAACACTTTGCTTTTAAGCATTGCTTAAATGTCGCAGCTCATCTGAGTATTGTTGTCACAAAGCCTAAATCATCTTAAACTGGATTCTCAGGTCACTGTACTCAAATGGCCTTCACAGTCACGCTGACCGTCACAAATCTCAATCCAATAGAGCACCTTTAGGATTTGGTGGAATGGTAGACTTGAACCATGGATGTGCAGTCAATAAATCTGCAAAGAGTGTGTGTTGATATCATGTCAATATGGACCAACAGGAATGTTTCCAGCACCTTGTTGAATCTATACCATGAAGAATTAAGGCAGTACTAAAGGCAAAAAATGGTTCAACCCATTACTAGTTACATAATGCCTACTTTACATAATGAATGAAAACCTACATAATTAATTCAATTTGTGATCTAACTATTGCAATTGAACATGTGCGAATGTATGTTCGTATCTTTGAAATGTTCGTATGTAGGGGACTTCCCATACTTTGATGTCGTTGTAATTGATTACTTATTTACTTATGCAAGATTCTGACCTGAAAATGCAATTTGATGTATTTATAAACTCATTCTTGAATTTATAGCATGCCACAAAGCATAAACAAAGCATACCTCTATATACTGTACACAACACTTTTTCGAGCAATATACGACTTCACAAGTTAAGTAGATTGCATCATGCATTACAATATCTGTTCACAAGTGCATTGTTATTTGTTACGGCATGCTGTAGGCTTTTGATTTACAGAGTGTCTTATAACACATTATGTGTATACATTCATTGTTAGTACATACACATACAGTATATAATCATACTCATGTCAGCAATTATTATGTACATTCAAAGGAAGGTAGGGGTATCAGGTTATGAAAATAACTTGATATTTCTTATTAATTAAATCAACTCGACAAAAAAAAAAGATTGTGACTTCTGACTGACATGATCTGATTTTTCCCTTGAACATGTTTGTACATACTATATTATTCACAGAGATTGTCGATTTCACTATTCACTCCGAAACTGAAGACACTTCTGCAAAGACAGACCTTTTGTCCTGCATATTTTTTTCTCTCCCCTTCCTGTGTTGAAAGATGAGCCGACGTGACAGCTCGGGAGACTTCAGTTTGCAGAGCTTTAGAGTGACTGAGAGTACGGCTGATGCAAGCTCGGTGTTAATTATTAATTAGGGTTGATATTAAAGTGCCGCTATGCGAGGCTGCACACTGATTCCTGCTGCTTGTGGAAGCCGCACACATTAATAAACAAGGCCTATTAGATTATGTATGGGTTTAGCACTGTCTTAGGGAAAAAAGGAAAAAAATAAAGATTTCTGTTTCTGCTTTTGAATATTCATGCTTAGGTTTGTTTTGTATTGGGATTTCGAGATGATAGAGTGGAAGAGGAGCAAATATGACACGGTTCGAGTTTACATCTGTGTATTCTCTTATGTGCATGGCTCAGCTGGTAAGATGCGTCTCTGGTCCCACTGGCTGTCGCCATTTAGGAAAGCATTAAGTCGCAATAGGATGATTCAGCGATGATGAGCATGTCGGGTGCAACACAAACAAGCGAATATGAGAAATAATAACGGTGTCGTCTGCAGGGCGGATGGGTCAGCTATTGACCTTTGGGCTCGGGGCAAACTGGTTATTATTTATTAAGCATTCAGGCACGAACAAAGTTTAACATGTAATTTTAAATAACACGATCTACCTACGCGCCGAAACAGGCAGGGATTAATATGTGCTGAGAATTCACCTGTAAAACAACTCGTGATTACAATCGTAATTATGTTTATTCGTCTCATTCCTTCCTTTGTTCCTGTGTGTAAAATCGAGGTGTTGTTACAGATGGCGCCTTGTGGGAATATCAGCTTGGGCTCGCTTTCTTGTTGGCACAGCAACTTGTCTCGTTGTTGATCGTCGCTGGAAACAGGTGCAGAGGATTTTCCTTGCGATTTCGTGTGATTCACATACTCGGTTGGAGAGCACGGTGCAGATTACAGGCTACTGCAAGTAGAACTGCGTAAACATGGAACATTCTACTTTTCCTCTTTGTGCTGCTAGACATGTTTCCCTCATGTTTTTTTTTTGTTTTTGGCTGTCATTGTTGATAATTAAATAATGGCACAGTGAAAAGTTCGTCGAGGTTGTATCTGCCTAATACTAAGACCCGCTATAATCAGACGATTTTGTATTACGTTTTCACAATAAAAAAATGAATAAAAGAGGGGGCACTAACTTTTAAACATGACTGTACTGTAGATGCCTAGCAGACAGTTAGCTAGCAGTGTAGCTGACTAAACAGAAGTTTGAAAAGCAAAATCTTTTTTTTTCTTATTACCTGCTGACATTAGATAATGGCTACACACCTTATTGTTAAATACAAAACTTAGCCTTGCAGTTTATTTTCTTAGTTATGGTGACATGTTTAACATTCCACTGTAAATAAAATAAAATGGAATTAACTAAAATTTTTATGTGCGTGAAAGGTGTGAAATCGCGTTTATTAAGTAGATTTCAAATGCACACTCGTAAGCAATTATTAAAAATATACAGCGCCATTTGTTGGATTTTGAGAGGAATTAATGATTTTTTTTATGATATAAGGACGTTTTTCAATTACTTTTTAATTTCAAAGTAGCATATCTTCTCTTCCTGTCGGCCGATTGCGATGAAACAAAGCCTATATGTTATCTCAAGCTTGACCAAATACTTGTGTGAAAACCTCATTAAAATATGTTCTGTAGTTTTTATGTGATGTGTGCACAAACAAACAGACAGACAAAAATAAAAAAAAAACATCTTAATGTGTTCTATTACTCTTACGTACCCCCAAATAATTTTTTCGCAAATGTACAGACACGCCAACTTTACAGTTTTATTATATGTATAGATATATGGTTCCCAGCTATGGTTCACACACTACGGGCAATTTGGGAATGCCAATTAGTCTAGAGGGGCAAGGCGACAGTGGTAACCCTTAAGCCACCTTGCCACCATATATACAAATATATGGTGGCATGGTGGCTTAGGGGTCGGTGTTTAATCCCCACATCAGGTCAGTTTGCAAGTTCTCTCAAGTCCACGCTTGGTGGGTTTCCTTCCACAGTCTAAAGACATGCAGGTTAGGCTAACTGGTGTTCCCAAATTGCCTGTATTGTGTGAATGACAATCGGGCATCGAGCTGGTAACCCGCCCCTTTAAGTATCTGCCATAGATACAACGGATATATCTCCAGCCGACATATCTGGAGTATCTGTTGCCCGATTTGTTGGATGGCACGTGGGCAGACCAAAATACCAATGTGTGTGTGTGTGTGTGTGTGTGTGTGTTGTTGTTGTGTGCATGCACACATATTTAAAGAAAGTGAAAATCAGAGCCATTACTCTTTCCATGATGCATCTGCGCCAGCATTTCTGTTGAAAAAAAAAAAAAACCTCCTCTATTACATTCTGTTTCCCCCTCGTTTCCCTCGACCGCATTATCCCAAGCACAACACTTCAGATCTCATAAATTCAAGAAAAGACTTTTTTTTTTTTCTTCTTTCTTTCATAACAACTGATTACTGAGTAATAGACTTTCTGAAGATGGCTATGTTTCAGAACATTACTCTGAACCTACCATAACGCATTTACGTACACTGCAAGGTGCAGGTTCGGGGTGGTGGTTTCCAGTCCACTGCTCCACAATGTATAAGAATGTCATCAGCCACATAGATCCTATATCGTCTAGATGTCTGCTATAGGGATGAGGGAAAAATAGCTGTCAAAAAAAAAACACTGCAGCTTTGCCCTAAGCATGAACTTCAATTTTGACCGTACACTTCCTGACCGTCTAGCTGGCCTTTGGCTATAACTATTATGTGGGAAATTGCTGCATAGTGTAGCCATCTATGTCTTCATCATATTTCTTTTCTAGAAAATATCATGGCTGTGTCTACTGTCTCGCCTCAGAGCGGAAGGAGGCTCTGAGAAGGTCAATATTTGCTCAGTAGTTACAAGGCTCTGCAGCTGACCTTGCCTAGGGTAAGCAATATATGTGTGGTTAAGAGGAGAATGGAGCAGGAAAGGTTATAGACGCATAGTGTTTTTTTTTTTTCCTAGTGTTGAGCTTGTTATGTAAGACTAATCAAATGTGTGTGTATAATAAAAACAGTATTATTGCTGTACAATTAATAACTATAGCACATACACTTACTTGACCAGTCATAACTGGGGGATGACACGGGTGATTCAGTGACAATATGTAGTAATAGTAAGAGCGGAGAGCAGCTGCCTGCCAAAACCCACACTCAAATCCAGTCACAGAAGGGCTTTCACCAAGAAAACACATCTGTGTAATCTTGTACAACACTTTCTCCACAGTAATTGCTTCTGAATAGTTTGTATTGTGGTTCGAACTTTCATTACCCTAGTTTACGTGAGTCCCAGCTTCTGCTAATTTACATTTTACAATTAGCAGACACCCTTATCCAGAGTCTTACATTTTTACCTCATTATCACATCTGAGCAGTTGATGGTTATGGGTCTTGCTCAAGGGCCCAACAGGGACAACATGGTGGTTGTGGAATTCGAATCTGGGACCTTCTGAACCGTAGTCCAATGCCTTAACCACTGACCCTACTCTTGAACAGGTTCAAGACTCACCTCACTAAGTTTGCTCACAAATAACATGAGCTGCGAAGCTAATTAGCTTCTAGTACAAATCTGGATCATAAATCCCTCTCCAACCCCTGGAACAAGAGCACTTACTTGGTGTGTGGAACAAGGGATTCTAGTACACGCTACAAAAACCGTTTTAGATTTCTATTCAATACTATTTGGGATTCAGAACAGGAGAACTGGAGAACAGAAGTCTCAAATTTTAGCTACATACTGTAGTACCAGCAAGAATTCACTATTGTCATAGATTGTTTAAAGCATAGCATGGTAGCTAACCTAATAACTATGTTAAGCAGCAATATATACAGTATGTTTTTTCCACTTAACCACATGTTCTAGAAAACGTATACTACTTTATTATGAATCGACTATATTATAATTTTCCCTCAAAAAAAGCTGGGAACTTAGTTCATGTTATCACTTACACTATGATAGCTATAAAAATGTAATTCCTGTCCAGCCTCTTGTTTGTCCTTTTTGGGGTAACTCAGTGGTTAGGCAGTTGATTACTGGTCAGAAGGTCCCAGGTTCAAACCACGGCTCCACCTAGCTTTCACCGTTGCTAGGCCCTTAACCATCAACTGCTCATGTGTGTAATGAAATTTCAACAAAAAAATGTAAGTAGCTCTGGATAAGGCCGTGTGTCAATTGGCATAATTTTAAATGTAGCTAAAATAGCTAAGTATAGTGCAAATGGTCCAAATCCGTCCATCCTGAACATTTCCCGTGAAAAGCTTTAGGTCTGTTACCTCTGACAACGGAGACTCCTCCTTTTTTTCACTTGCATACAAATCATCCATGTTCTGACCAGAATCCAGCTTCCGGTGTTTGCGTTATAATTAGGAAATCGAGTTTGGCGTTTGACCTGCTGCGGAAATTAAGCTGTTAAGAT
>JAOVVB010000034.1:4246948-4251243 GCA_028570985.1 Heterobranchus longifilis | reverse complement strand
ACAAATAAAATTTGAATTTGAATTTGTACAGCCTGAGGTCCTTAGGGACTGGTACACTATTATGCGTTATGGGATCGCCTTAGAGATTTGTATTCACATGGGAGCTAACAGAGGGTTTATGTAGTGATGGGAAGTTGGGATCATTTTAGTGATTCTGTTCTTTGAATCTCGGTCATCAAAAATGAACGAATCTTTTTTTGAGTCATTTAGTTTCTTTGGTTCTTTTGATCAGAAATAAAATAAAATGTTACATTTTCAATAAACAGACCCCCAACATGCCTACATACACAAATACTGGCTATATTTCTAGTAATGAAAATATTACAATGCAGCTAAGGACGTATTATGATAAACAGAATGAGCAGCTCACCTCTCGTATCTTCTGGTCCGAATCATTTGTTCTTTTGTCACGTGACTCTCATAGACGCTATGCAGTGCATTACACAGGAAACGGGATTGAACAGTTCTTCTCATGAGTCTTCTAGTCCGAGTCGTTGCAACTCGATTACAGTAATTGATAGCTGTGGTGATAATGCATCATGAAAAGTTGGGAATCTATCACGAATTTATGGAAACACTGTGGCCTCGCACCTCCAGGGTCAAGGGTTCGATTCCCAACCCAGGTCTGTGTGCATGGAGTTTATATTTATAATGTTCTTCCCATGCTTGGTGGGTTTCCTCCGGGTACTCTGGTTTCCACCGACAGTTCAAAGGCATGCAGATTAGCCTAATTGCCGTTCCCAAATTGCGGGTGAATGACAGTTAGGCATGTAGCTGGCAACTCGACGGATAGACCTTCGCTTGATCTGCCGAATTGCACATGGATGGACCAAAATCCCAATTATGGACAAAAAAAAAAGGCTCCTGGGATAGGCTCAAGTGTGAAGTGGCCGTTTAACTTATGAACATAGTCATATAGTAGGTCATAAGGTACAAATGTCAAAGAATATACTCCTAGATCATTATATATGTTCTTTATAGATTTTGATCTTAATAAAGTTACACCAGTTGTCCTTTGTAATTTAGATGAAAATAGATTATAGCTTAGCTGGTTAAAAAGCGGAGATCATCTACCAGACAATTAGGCTGTAGTTGGATAATTAGGGCTTTCCAAGCTGTGTATCTCTTTCTCTCGCACACATTCTCTTTATCTCTAACTTGGTGTGTGTGCGGGTGTTTAAGGCAGGCCGTTTGGTGATGTTTGCACACACCATCGCTGTTTGCCAAACCTATTATACAACCATGTCCCACGTCTTAAATTGCTTTATTTCTGCTGACGCCTGCTCGGCTACGCACAATTTGCATGCCTTTCAAGGAGTAGAAGTAGACAAAGATTCAGCATGATCTGTAGAAAAAGAGAGAGAGAGAGAGAGAGAGAGAGTATGGTGGTAGGAAACCAGAGAGTGTGAAAGCAAGACTGAACAGTGGGAAATAGCTGCTGATTACTGTAGCATCACATACTTTAAATCATGAAAAACAAATGTGATTTAAACAACGATTTCAATCTTTTTTTCTTTTCTTTTTCTTTTTTTCCCCTTGGGCAGCAATTCTTTTTACTTGTGCACTACAGCTTTGGAGAATGGTGTAATTATGTCATTATTGTATTAATTTTACTGTATAGTGGCTTTGTGTAAATCATGTAAATGTGGGAAGTGCCTCAGCATATGTACAGTTAGCGGCATTTTCATTTAGTATATTCCTTGTTATTAAATAATAAATAAATGTGACTACAGAAGAACATTTTAGAGATTTTCCATCATTCCTGTCATGAACAGGCTGCCCAGGCAAGCCCCGTCTCTGTGCATACTAATGCTCCTTTAGTACAGACAATGAGCTAAAGACTGATTAGTGCCATTGCTATCCAGTTGTGATGCCCAGCGAGCACCAAAAGCCCACCAAGTATCAAGAAAGAGCAGGCTAACAGCATGTCCCCTAGACCTTTAGAGTCATAACAGTGGGTTTTCAAGTTACTACATTAGCAAGTGCCTCATTGGCAAGAGTCTAATTAGGGAACATGGAGGTGTGTGCTACAGTAGTGTGCCGTGTGCCATTATGTATTTTTTTTCCCATTAAGCATTGCTTCTTGTGACCCTTAAGCCATGGTAGTGTCAAAGAAATTGGAGAATAATTTTTCTATGCCCAGCTAAAAGTTAGTAATAATGGCCTTTTACTGTTGTTAGCTCGACCTGAGGTTATATCCTGTATTTAATTCATTGATTTGTTCTCATAAATAAATATTATTGTTAATCCATATTGCAGTCCATAGAGTTACCAGCTTCAAATATCAACAATTAACAAACAGCACCTCAGATTATAGGCGTTATGAAGGATTGCAGGTGATAGATCTCACTATCAACTGTTTAATAGATAATAGATTACTGTATATTTTTGGATGCTTCCAGCATTGTTTTACAAGGTAGAAAGAAATTAAAATCAGGAAAGATCATAAAGTAAAGGACATATAAAATGCCATATAGCATAGTTCATTGTTCTCAGAATGAAATAAGTTTAATTTAGCAACTAATACTCAACAGCCATGGCCAAAAGTTTTGAGAATGGAACAAATATTAATTGTCACAACATCTGCTGCTCCATTGTTTTTAGATCTTTTTGTCAAGCGTATGATATACTGGAATATAATTACAATCATTTCATAAGTGCCAAAGGCTTTTTTTTTTTTGACAATTACATTGAATTTATACAAAGAGTCAATATTTGCAGGGCTGCCCCTTCTTTTTCAAGACCTCTGCAATTAGCGCTCACCATCATACGGCAGCAAAGAAACCACTTCACTCATATTCACTTCAAACATAAGTTGTCACATAAGACAACTTCTCCCAACCATCCAAGAACAGTTTGGTGACCAACATTGCCTTTTCCTTGCCATAAGGCAAAAGTGATAACTAAGTGGCTCAGGGAACAAAACTTCGAAATTTTGGGTCCATTTCCAGGAAACTCTCAAGACCTTAATCTCATTGAGAACTTCTGGTCAATCCATAAGAAGCAGGTGAACAAACAAAAAAACACAAATTCTGACAAACTCCAAGCATTGATTATGCAAGAATGAGCTGCCATCAGTCGGGATGTGGCCCAGAAGTTGATTGACTGCATGCCAGGGCGAATTGTAGAGGTCTTGAAAAAGAAGGTGCAACACTGCAAATATTGACTCTTTGCATATATTTAATGTAATTGTCAATTAAAGCCGCAGAATAATTTTTATTTTCTTGATACAACTTGGTATGCCTTTCAGTGGTCTAGGTCTAACACTCCTGGGGAATGCCAGGTAATTAACTGGCAAGCAACAGTGCTTAATGCTAAGTCCCGGTCCGGTTATTGTCAAGTAAGTGGCCACACATTGGGCTGTGCTAAGGTCAAACCATAACATGGTCATGACGCAGTGCACATTTAAAAAAAAAAATTTTGGTCATGTTTTTGTTCTTGTTTGTCACGTTGCCTGAGTCCTGCTTGAGTGCCTGCCAAGAAAAGTCAGTCAACAGTAACCGGGTGAATTCTGAACCAACACACAGCAAAGGATGATTACTGTTTAAGAGTCTGGCTTGTAACATTGGGAGGTTTCTCTTGTGCCCCACAATTGTCTCTTAAACCTGACCTGCTTATGCAAGCATGGGTTGCTTTATGTGAGATGTGTGTGCCCTGTGATGGATTGGCACCCCCATCCAGGTTGTACCTCACCTCATGCCCTATGTCTCCTGGGGTAGTCTCCAGGCCCCCCACAACCCTGTATACAGGATGAAATGGTATATACGATGGGTGAGTGGTCAATATTTGATTGTTCTCCCACATGCTGTGGAAAATAATAAAACATGATGTGTACTATAAATCCAGTTCTACCGCAGTAGCCACATTTACATGGACAATATTTCCCCAGTCTGATTGAAATCATTCTGATTACACATTCTAACTTTTTACACGGACACTGGTCCAAAGCATTTAATCAGAATGTAACATTTTTGAAATGCACAAAGTGGTTCTGCCTGATGTGAGGTATTTAATCTGCCACTAATTTAACAGAAATCCTTTTTTTCTCCATCTTTCAGGTGAAGTCAGGCTTCCCATCTTTCCCAATAAATCTCACCATATAATACGTTATGCATTATGATTGGTTACAAGAAGTCAGTCTCAGTGATTGGTTAGATGCTTATGAAATGTGAACCCTTCCTTAGCCAGAGACCCAGTGGATAAAAGTCTGAAGTAAAGAGATAGTTGCTCTCAAGAGGAATAAAGACCACTTGTTTAAAACTCATCACTTCACCTAATGCTACCCACTAGTAAGT
>JAOVVB010000034.1:4231948-4241948 GCA_028570985.1 Heterobranchus longifilis | reverse complement strand
ATAAAATGTACTTGATTTGTTTACTTGCTTTATTAGAGTTTCATTGACCTTTCACCCCCCTGTAATAGGTGTGTCTTGGGAAACTTGTGTTGTCTGGTTTCCCTGCATGTTTAAAGTAATTGGTTGTATCATTAACCTGTTTTTATTCATGTTTTTTTTGACAATTACTGATAACCCGTTCATACAGTAACTTGCCTGTGCCCAAGCTGTCCTTTATTCTGTGTTATTGTTTCTCTAGTATTGACACCTGCACTTTGTTGCCTAACATACACTGTCTGTAAACATCTCTGTTTTGTTGTGTCTTGGCCAAGATGTGTCGTCTGGTTTCTCTGCATGAGTCATCTGTTGTTTCAGCAGGTTATTTATTTGTGCATGTTTTTTTCCCGGGTTTACGCTTGTACTCTGATAACTCAAACCAGTGTTAAGAATCGCTACCCAATCACCCGTGATAAAGACGTCAGAATGCGCTCGATCTTTTCACGTTGGACTGTTCACCAAAGTCCGGTATAAGTGCTCGAGATTCTGAGCTGGTAGTAAACCTTATCGTTAATCTTTCCTATAAATGAATAGGGCAGATAAATGCAATAAAAGTAATGCATTCCTTTTGAAAACGTACTCCATGAAATATTAAAGGAGGATTTTTTCAGTGTCAAGGCATTAGCCATCAAATTTAACATCAATAACAAGCAGAAGTAATGAGCAACCTTCTTTGGTGTGGGTTTATAATTCGATAGTGGACCGGCCATTTTGCGCGCTGTACTGTATGTAGAAACTCTGTGACATTTTAGTGCATGCATAATTGGAGTTGGGAGAGAATGAGGTGATTGACCTTTCACTTATTTTGTCAGTTGTTTTTGCAGTGGTGCTTGTTTTTATTCATTCGTTGGACAGTGGAGTGCCAAAAGGGCACTTCTTAAAGACCGGCTTGAATTAAAACACACACCCACACACACGCACGCACACACATATGCACCTGTGTGGAGTTTTTACCAACCTACTCACACCATGGACTCCATAATCATTTGACACCTTGTTTTTCCATCTGAGACATTTTACAAGCTTTAGAGTTGACAGAGTGGTAGAAGTGTCATTCCCCCGAAAGAGCACCGCCAATTCTCTCCATATATGGTGTGAGGAGATGTTGGTCCATCGCCTAGCAGCCTTGCTTCTAATCACCTGGCCTGTTCCCCAGGAAATCACAGAACCCATTCAGTACAAGACTAAAGGACAAAAGAAGCCCTTTAATGATTTGCTGATTGTGGCCAAACGGGTGATTAAACCACGCTTCTCCAGACACTACTCCTCTGTGTCCTAATGATGGAAGAGCAGAAATAGCCATAGAGACAGAAAGAGGGAGCAGAGGGAGAGAGAAAATGAGGACGGGAAAAGGTGGGGGCCGAGGGGGGTCTTTTACATAATCCAGGCATGTTAATATGCACAGCAAGACAGGAAGCTTTCCTCCCTTTTTTTCTTTCCCTTTTTTTGTATATAATCCAATATTCAATGTAGAGAATAAAACAGACCCTGCTTTTGTAGCAAAATAGTCATTCTTGGAAGGGGGTGCATGCAAGAGTAGTGGTCTGAACCATGTTCAAACCAGCTTTCATGGATTTTTCCCTAATAACTACTATATTCCTCTTACCCCATATTGATTCCCAATGCTCGAGTCATTAGGTAATTGTATTACTGACATTATAGCATCTATAAACATTCATTTTCTAACCAGTCTGCCTTTTCTTTTCTAAAAGGCAATGAAAGAAAAGATCCAAGAGCAAACAAGTCAAAGACCTTCATCCACAAAGCCCTGACACTGGAGACTCCTTCTATCATGTCTCAGTTGATGTGAAAAGAGTACAGAAACCAGAACAGAGGAAAAAAAATACATCTATTAAGTTTAATACAAGACCAGCTTAGCTCATGACATGGAATTCCCAATCCTTAACAATCCACTGAGGATGCTCATTAATGCATTCCGAAGTCCATTCCCCAGCAACTCAACACATTTTTACATCAGGGTAATGTACCTTAATGGGTTCCTATAGTTTTTAAGGGTGTTTTCACATTAGGGCTTTGAATCATTTCCGAGAACACATTTTCCTCAGTGAGGACACACTCGTTCCGTGCTCGGGAACCATGCCCAAGTCCGGTTGATGAGTTGGCCTCGAGCACAGTATATTTGGGCGCAAATTGAATCAAACTGAAATCTCTGTGTACGGATAGCATGTGGCGATCTCATCCTCTGACCTGAAAAGCCATAGCTAATAAAGTAGGACGGCAAGCAAGAGCATTTGCTGTTGAAATTTTTTCTCTAAAAAAATCAATAAGGTTGGGCATAGAGCGTAAGTACAGTATACTGCCTTCTTCTCTTCTTCTCTTATGTTTAATGGTGGCTCACAAACCAAGTAGGTGCATACTGCTCTAGGGTGTAAATATGCAACGTGTTTTTTAGCGTTGAAAAAAACAATGTGAACGCTGGCCAGCAGGGGAGTGGGGAGGGGGAGCAATCATGGTCCCTAAGCATGGTACAAATAAATCGTGCCTAAACTGAAAACATCTAATCTTTCTAGTGAAGAAAAATGTTTTTTTTTTTTCTAGTTTTCATCTAATGAAAACTTCTATTCTTAAAATATCTACTTGGAACCCTCTCTGAATAGGACTCTAAGGTTTAATATAGCGCCTTTACTCCTTTTTTCAAGGGGTTTTAATTGGTTCCAATCTCTAATATGGTTCTAAAGGTTAAAAATTTGGTTTTGGTTTAAAAATTACAGTTTTGGTTAAAAATCCAAAACCAGTGACAAACAACCCCCAAACAAATATCTTTGGATTCATTGGATTGTTAGGAATTTTTGTCAAACTGAGCTCCACCAAGGCAAACGGTATGAAGACACAAGTGCCTGATATCTTTCTAGCCCAGTCTGTACATTAATACAATCTATCTTTACATCAGGTGGTTACACAAAATTAAACACTCCCTAGATTTGATCATCACGTTTACCCTTCCCCATAGCTTATACTCATGTTTTTAATTTCATCGATTTCTGGTTAAGGTTTCCAACAGGTTTGAATTGTGTTGTGCTGGTTTTAATATTTACACTTTATAGATTGTAGTGCTTGAGTGCAGTGCCCTTGACTTCTTATTGACTTCTGTGTTGCGCAATGGTCCTGGAGGCTCAATATGTCATCTGACATGTGTGTGGGATATTTGATTAAAAAAATGGATTTTGGTGGCTGTGGACTCCATGGAATCAGAGCTGCACAGTGCTTGTCAGTGTGCCTCGAGCAAGCTGATGGCAGAAAGATTGATGGACACTCTGTACTACAGTCAACACCAGAGCAGCTCTGGCACATGGTAGAGCTAGTGCAGCTTTCTTACCTGGCAGCTACGAATAATAATGCTGTGTGAGTGCCTGAGAGAATATGCGTAGGCGGATAGAACTAGTAAGAGAGATTTATATCTCCTGCCATTTACCAGATTGCTCATTCATAATCAGCGTCTAAATATTTCCTAGCATAGATTGTTAAATAAACTTTTATTAGTGGCTAAAAATATTGAGACAATAGTAAAATTCATACATTAATACAATAAAAAAATTCAGTCCTTTATTTGTCAAAACCTCTTTGATCCATCAAGTTGGGCAGAGAGTCAAAAAGACCTTCACAACTGGCCTCCACTGTTCCTAGATGGATGGACGGTGTTTTATTTAAAGTATAAAGGAATACATGTAATATGTTAACTATAACACATGGCATATGTTGTTTTAATACTTTTGGCCACCACTGTACTGTACATGATTTCATAAATACATACAAAAATTTTAACGTCAAGTTGTAGCTTTGACGAATCAAGGTTTATCCATTTATATGTACATTAATACAAGCTCCTAGCTTATAATCTAGCCTGGAAGGAATGTTTCTGCGATTGCACATGTTTTAGCATGTGTAATCTGCTTTACTAAATTTAGTCCTGAGTTTCCCCCAGACACATTTGTATGCTAGCCATGAATTAAATCAGTGCTTGTTCTTCCCATAAAATCCTTTTTAAATTTTCTGCTAAGCATGAACAAATTAAAATTTTTTAAAAACTCGCTGCGGGCAAATTCCTTGAAATGCAAAGCATGTTGTATTGTGTTATGATATATGTATACACCAAAAGCCCAAGAGCATATATAAAAGAAAATTAAGCACAGTGTCTATCTATAAAAGCAACATGCCCATACCTCTTTAGTCTTCTATGTTCATCAGTTATCTATGCAAAGAAAAAAATAGCACAAATTTTGGGGTTTTTATGGGTCTAGTTGGTATTAGATCACATTCCTGGGTTTATAATGCAAATGTAATATGTATGCCCTGCAGGCATGTGTTCCAGCTACTGTGGTTCTTACATCGTGCTTGTTCATTTTGATGCAGATTATTTTATCTCACTTTATTTGAGCCATTCATGTTAATTCCTCTTGTCATTTGGGTTTGGTACAAGTTGCTGTTTTAATTACCAGCAATTTGAATAAAGTTGATTCTGTTAATTATGGTTGTTAGAAAACTGAGCACCAATTCATGTGTGGAATAATCATAGGTTAAATATCTGGAAAGGTCAGAAAGGGTTATTGAATATTAGCCCACAGTAGAGAGCATACCCACTGGTGCAGTGTACTGGCTTATTTGATTGGCCACTGTTCCAGAATCAGGTAATGGGTACCATAAGGCATTACATTGGTTCATTGATTGAACAAACAAAATTACATACATATTGAGTTTACTGGGGTCAAGGGTAGCTCAATGGTAAAGGCATTGGACTACGGTCTGGAAGGTCTTGGGTTCAAACCCAAACACCACAAAGTTGCCCCTGTTGGGCCCTTGAGCAAGACTTTTAGCCCTCAACTGCTCAGATGTATAATGAGATCAAAATGTAAGTCGCTCTAGATAAGGGCATCTGCCAAATGCTGAAATGTAAATGAGACATGTTTTCACAGTTTTTACATAGGTTTCTTCTCAACTCTGAAGTGCCTGTACAACTGAATAAGTGTGTAAATGTATGTGTATAGTTCCCTGTGTTGGATTGGCACCCTATCAAAGGATGTGTTCCCACCTTGCTCCAATTGTTCCTAAGCTATGTCATCCCTTTGGGGAAAATTCCACTGGTCCCATTTGGTTTCCATTGGGATTTTTATATATTTTTTTTTACATTTTACATACTTTCTTTTTACAGTTTACATTTATTGAATTTGGCAACACCCTTATCCAGATCGACTTGCATTTTTATCTCATTATACATCTAAACAGTTGAGGGTAAAGAAAACCCATGCTCAAGGGCCCAACAATGGCAACTTGGTTATTGGTGGGGTTGAATCATGAACTCTTTGATCAGCAGTCCAACACCTTAACCACTAAGCTACCCGAACCCCCAAAAGTTACCTTTTGTACTCCTATTAGAAAGTTTCTAGAATGTCCTTTCTCATTAACACTGAGCTATTTTGGTTGGTTTCTGTTTATTTATCAGTTTCTAACAGACACGAAAGAACATTGTGTCATATCACTCCATTCTTACATTCTAAATTTACAGAGATGCCAAAGTGTGAAAATCGGAGTGAAGTGCAAGTACACTTCCCAGACCTGCCATCCGCCAGACAGACAGGATTTAAATAAAGGCTATCAGTGCGAGGAATCCTAATAAAGTATTTATTGAAGGAACTTTGTCGAGAAAAGAACGTTGTGCTTAGCAAGCCGTCAGAAAACCAGGAAAGTTCTATTACAAGAAAGCAAGAATTCACAGCTAATGCAAAAAGTTATTTATACCTTAAATACTAAGCATGCAAACCTTACTACTTCTATCTAGTGTATTTTCTTTCAATCATTTTATCTCCAGTATATTGGGACAATGGTGAATTGGTAAAGTGACCATCCGGTCACTTTGGTTTATTTTATCCACATCCATGGCTCTTCTTATGGCTGAATTCTGCTTTTGCATCAAGTCTACGCAGACCTTATACCACTGGCATTGTAAGCATTTATACAGTACTTGTGCACTGGTGTGTCTGCATGACTTTGCATATTTGTGGCCATTTCTTGTCAAGAAATTGATGCCATCTGGCAGTCTTTATAGTGTGGAGAAGACATACCATACAAAGGTACATATTTACAAACTTCTTTGGTTATTCTCTCCATGTTCATCCTCGTCCATGTTAATTCAACTTTTTACTCAATTAAAAGCATAAAGCATAGAAGAAGAAGCCAGAAATGTGATGCTAGCAGGTGGACCAATCACAGGTGAGTCTGCATTGCTGCAATGTGTAGTTACATTTGTAGGTAGGGGCACTTCAGGCGACCGCTATGCTGAGCCTATACACTATACAATTCAGCAGTTTTGGAAGCTGTAACACACTGGATTTATCAATTGAGGCTTTAAAACCTTTCAATGTAAAGGTATAATCAGGAACATTGAAGCAGAATTGTGCAGACAATGCAATTTTAGTGAGAACTGAGAAGGAATGAAAAAGTTGACAGTAATCAAACAACTTTTCCCCAGCTTGAAGAGACAAGCTTCCAAACTGCTAAGGGGAAAGAGTCTCTTCACCTTAGCAGTGAAGAGATTGTAAAGAAAGTCACGGTTTTGAGCAAAAAGATCTGATCATTAAACACAATTAACTGATCATTTAACACAATACAATTAGGGATGATATGTAACCATTGTCAAGTTTGAGATAAGTTCAAGATGAGATTAGCAAAATTAAAGTCAAAACCAAATCTTAATGTCAATGCCAAATCAAGATCGAGTCCATCTCAAGATTATGACCTAAAACCATCAAATTGTTTTGCAGCCAACACTTTACATCAACTAGCTGGCTTCCATTATGCACTGTACCAAAAGTTTGTTTAAGTTTTCTAGAAGAAGAAGGTAATTTTTCAAACTTTGTTTATGCCAAAAGTAGTGACTACATAAACATTATATATTTTGAGAGCAAAACATCATTTGCAAGACCATTGTCCAAGAGTGAGTCAAGTCCAAAGGCCAAATGCCAAAAAGTCCAAGATAACAGAATTACAAGAAGTTGCCTTTTGTTTAGACCTGTCTCGAGACAGATGGTTAGTCTGTAAAAGATTATACCAAGTAGAGGCTTTGGGAAATTAAGAACCAGTAACTATCCAAAGAACCCTTGAGAAATCATTTTTCTAAGAGTCTTCTGTTCACTTTTATTGTCCTGGAAGTGTACTGATGAAGAAGATTTATTCCACTCACTTAGAAATACTTTTCTTTCTCAGACTCTAGTGAGCAAAGAACTTTCTGATATGAGCGCAGACTTTGGAAGCATGGTATATTGTTTAGACTCTTCTGATTCCTTCTCATATTTCCTCTCCATCTTCTCTCTTTCTGTATTCATTTTCCACACTCTGCTTTGGCTTAGTTTGTTTAACACTGACAGGCCTCCAGAGCAGGAAAAAAAAGCAATGAATTGGAGATAACAGCAGGACTGAGCATGGCCATGAATATTGAACAAGAGACTTTTTATTCTACTGTGCCAACAAAGAGAGCAAGGCCACCTGGCAGCAAGGGTCTGGAGGGGCCAGACCGACTAGGTATGTGTGCATGTGTACGGGCAGGCGTGAAAGATGTCACAGTCCCCTTTGATCTCTGAGGGAGCAAAAAAAGAACAGGCGAGAGGATTGATAGTAACAGAATGATATAGGGGAGTAGGTGATGAAGCAGAACAGAGCAGAGGGAAAGAGCTGAGAATGGAACAACCTGGTGAGAGACATGGTGGAGGTTTGAAAGGAGAGGAGTTATCACACCTTCTAGGAGGCTTCACTTCACACTTCCAATTACACTTCAGGGTGAGGCCAAGAATAATCAAAGGAACACCAGAGGTAGCATTGCTTTACTTTTCCCCCGATAGCTTTTTCCTTAGCCACGTACAACTGTTCATTCATCGGAACAGGTTAGACTTACCTCCAGCGACGATTACTGATAATACCGAATCAAAGAAATCTAAATCTATGAAACTCCATGGATTTGCCTGACATGGATGTCTTTGATAGATTAGCGCATAAGGTGATAAAAAAAAAAACGGTCCCAAAAACTACTCCAAACGATTCTGCAAAAATTTCCCTATAGGCCTCAATGGTGATGATCTTTAAACATCCAAAAATACAAAAAGATCCTGTCAGTCTATCTTGTCTACCCTTATCCTGTACATGGTTGCGTTAAGGCCTGGAGAATATCCCAGGGGACTTGGGGCACTAGGTGGGGTACCCTCTGGACCGGGTGCCAGTTTATCGCAGGAAACAAGCACACATATACTTACACGCCTGTTAGCCTAATCTGTGTGTCCTTAAACTGTGGAAGGAGACCGGATTACCCATAGGGAACTCACCAAGCACAGGGAGAACAGGCAAACTCCCAATAGTGGGACTCATGGTGGGCCACAGTGGCATAGTGGTTGAGGCTGCCCTGTTAGCCTATTTATATCATATTTCTAGCTTCTTCTTTTTTTTTACCTTATAAAATATAAAAGGGCCATTGGTTATGTTATACAAGTAAAAGTGAAGGAAAATGCTGCATGCCCTGAAATGATGGCAGTTTGGTTTGATAGCATCATCATGAACATTGCAAATTGCCTGAGACTGATGACATTTTTAAAGCTGAAAGGCAACGGCATTTGTGTCTGTGTAGTGCTTCAAGTATCCGTATCTTGACCTAACTCAGAACGAGTTTTATTTCCTCTATGCCTGTAGGAAAAAAAGTATAAATGTCAGCAGCGTATGTGAATTCTGGTTTACTTTAACCTCGACTACATCACTCATATTGTACCATGCTCACTCACTTACTCACTTACTCACTCATCTTCTATACCGCTTTATCGTGTATTCAGGGTCGCGGGGACCTGGAGCCTATCCCAGGAGGCTTAGGGCACGAGGCAGGGTACACCCTAGACAGGGTGCCAATCCTTCGCAGGGCACACACACATACACACACTTATTCACACACTACGGGCAATTTGGGAACGCCAATCAACCTAACCTGCATATCTTTGGACTGTGGGAGGAAACCAGAGTACCCGGAGGAAACCCACCAAGCACAGGGAGAACATGCAATCGAACCCAGACCATGGAGGTGCAAGGCGACAGTGATAACCACTACACCACTGTGCCGCCGGTTACGTTGTACACAGTTGTGACAAAAATAATGACTAATCATATTACTGGGTTTTACAGAGTAAAGTACAGTATGGGTTCCACTAAAGGTTTCTAACTCGTATCAGGGTGTTCTTGTTCATGTCCATGTTGTCTCTGACTTGCTCATTAAGGAGTTGAATACACAGTTGAAGTTGGAAGTTTACATACACTTATGTGGAAGTCGTTGAAAGTGATTTTTTTAACCACTTTACAGATTTTAAGTTAACAAACTATTTTGGCAAGTCAGTTAAGTTTTAAGTTAAGTTAACTTTATGACACAAATAATTTTTCCAACAACTGTTTGCAGATAGATTATTTCAACTCATAATTCACTACATCACAATACCAGTGGGTGAGAAATTTACATACACTCAGCTGACAGTTCCTATATACAGCTTAGAAAATTCCAGAAAATTACGTCATGACTTTAGAAGCGTACCACTTTAGAAAGTACCACATTCATCTAAAAGTACTGCACAAGCATTGAACACCATGGGGACATAACACAGCCATTATTCCACTCAGCAAAAAAAATTGTCTCCTAGAAAGGAACAGATGGACATATTTTTGTATGAAAAAAACAAATAAATCCCAGAACAACAACAAAGGACCTTGTGAAGACACTGGAGTAAACAGGCACAAAAGTATCAGTTTAACAACATACTAGACTCCATTTTAACTTAAAAGACATCAACTTTTATACTGAACTTCCAGCCTCCTAACACACAATATGACTGCAGATCAATTCCTGTTATCCATTATCACCCAAATGAGGATGGGTTCCCTGTTGAGTCTGGTTCCTCTTAAGGTTTCTTCCTATTGCCATCTCAGGGAG
>JAOVVB010000034.1:4217124-4230565 GCA_028570985.1 Heterobranchus longifilis | reverse complement strand
AAAAGCGCTATATAAATAAAATTGAATTGAATTGAATTAAAGTTTTCCATATTTGTATAGCTAAGTTTTTTTATATATTTTATATTTCGTTCTTTATTTTTATAGCTATATTTTCTATAGCTAAAGTTGTTCTATATTTTAATTCTTATTTTATTCCATAATTTGTTTCTTATTGATAATCTTTTTTTTTTTAAGGTCACGGGTGCGGTCGTATAAGCATTTCACTGCATATCATACTGTGTATGACTGTGTATATGACAAATACAATTTTTATTGGATTTTATTTGATATTTTATAAATATCCAGGTTCGATATTACATTTTCCTCTGGTATTGTTACAATTTTAAACTTAAAAAAAAAAAGGTTTAATGAGTAAATAAATGTAGCCATTCCTTAAAACATTTTTATCTACATTTCTCACGTACAAACCGAGGGCAGCATTTACAGTATACAATACAAAATAACTTCAAATACAAGAGTTTAACATTTAACTTAAAATTAAATGAACCAAAAAAATGTTGTGTCATCGGCCATAATTACTATTTCTAAAAAAAAACTTAGCCATTAATTTACTCCTAGCACACGGGATGAAAATGTGTGAATAGTTCAGAGTGTACCACCTGTAGGATTATAAAGAACCTGTGAGGTTTTCCAACCTCAAATGTTTCCAAAGTCCAATCAACATGACGATGCTTGACAATGACAGCCTCTCGCATCTCGAGTGTGGTTTTTGGATTATTTGCTCTCGCAGTGTTTTGGGACTGGTGTAAAGGTGTGTAATGAGTGGGTTCAAGACTAATTCACTCACAGATTTTGGAGGAAAGGGCAGATTGATGGCTTTTAATACACACAATTTTTAGTAATGTATTGTAACACCATAAAAGTACCTTTCTGTTGTCACCACTCAGAATCTTCTGCACTCGGTTCAACTTGTCACCGCCAATTAAACTGAAAAAAAAAAACAGCCAATTCTGGTCACTGACCAAAAGACCGGTTCATCTCTATTATGAACATAAAAATTGTTTTTAAAAAATCGATTTTTGAGTCAGTGTGCCGATACGTGAATTTCGATTTGTAACTGAATCGCTTTTTTTACCCCATCTCTATAGGGTACAGTACATAGCAACAAGATACAGTATATTACATTAGTCTTATTCTTGTTGTTAAATCTGTTAAAGTTTAGATTTATCACAAATTATGAACAGATCATTGAAATTGCATGATGCTGAAAATATATGATTTCACAGCAAGTAAGGATTTGTACTATAGGAAGTAAAAAGTCAAAAGTATTGATAAAAGTGTGTAAAATATTTAGTCATGAAGTCCTTGAAGCAAGTTTTGTGTGTCTTTGCGTGCTGTTTTATGTTCTCTCAAACCACCCACTTAAGCCGTAACATTTCAGTGAAGGAACAGTTCGTCCCTAATCAGGACCTGGCTTTGATACGCATCGTTGGCTGAAGCACCCCAGCTTATAGGGTATTATTATGCATGAATCATCGCATTTCTGTTATCTCCTAAAGCAAACGCAGCATGATGGCCAATCAGGAATTAACTCTTAATTAACCTTTTGGACTCGTATTACTTTTTTAATGTTTCATTCGGGAGGGCACGTTGTTGTAAACGGCATCAGCGGCAGGTGTGTAATCCAGCTTTAATGTGTGAATCATATTCATAAAAGTCTCTCTGACTTCATTTTTATTAACAGTATCATAGAGCAAATTCCTTCCTTCCTGCGGTATAAAGAGCAATCGAGACGGAATGCACTAGTATACCGAACCCGAGCTCTGACGTTCACTACGAAGCGTCTGCAAGGCATGGAGCCAAGATGGCCGCCTCGTCTGCCACTGAGTCCTGACAGCTTGTTGTTTCCTGAGCTCTCATTAGTGTGTGTGTGTGTGTGTGTGTGTGTGTGTGTGGCTCGTAATTATTGGCCCTGTCCAGCATGCTTACCTCAGAAGTAAACAACATTTCCCTGTGTGTGTACGCTTTAGCAGTGAAATATTCTATCATTAAAAAAAAAGTCACCGAACCATGCATGTATCACCGCGTGAGCATACAAGAGAGTGCTTTTTTTTTCTTGTCCGTTCCCGTACCCGTGACTCTGAGCTCGCTGTGTGTGAGTAGTGATAGAGTGATGACTATCATCTGTCAGAGAACAGACTGGAGTGTGATTCACTGAGACGTAATCGTTTTCACTGGAGCCTGTAGAAGCACCATTTACATCTGACACACCTCACTACACTGCAAACCCCTGCAGGAAACCTTCTTCACACACACACACACACACACACACACACACACACACACACACACACTCTCTCTCTCTGCCCATTTTCCTCTTCTATTATTACAATGTTTCAGTCTCCAGTTGGCTTCTATGATTTCTGCCATCCACTTATCTCCTTTTCTTCCTCCTTTCTTCATGCCTTCATTCCTGTATTCACTGACCTTTCAGATTTTTTTGTCGCTGATTGAATAATTCAAGTGTCCAGGAGATTTTGGAAGGGGTCCCTCCTCCTTTACAAACTTTCATTATACACACAGCCAGGTCCTTTCAATAATTCAGCGCTCCCTCGCTTCCTAAAACCAACCTCTCTCTCTTTCTCTCTCTCTCTCTCTCTTACTTTCCTTCACCTCTTTCACTTCCTGCATTTCTACCCCTTATTTTTTTTTAGCCTTACCCAGTGGAACACACCTAGTTCTTCTTACACTGACTTGAATCAGATGAGCCTCTTGACATTTCCAAGAGGGGTGCCTTCCAGATAAGCTGGAAAATGTCTGAGTTAGATAACAACCACCCAAGTCTCAAAAATAGCTCAAATTATACAAAAAGTTAGTTCTGAATGAGTAATCCGAACAAATCATAATCTGCTGATAATACATTTTTTTGAGGTTGTGCTGTTGTGACGATATCCAGCGTAAATGTGCTCACAGGGCGTCCTCCAAGTCGTATCTCGTTTATGAGACTAAATGTTGGTTTTGACTTTTGTGGAACTACTGTAAGCTCATTAGCACCAGTATTGGTACAACAAGCAAAGCTGGGGATGATTTCTTTCTGGATCTGACTGTAGAATTGAACATACTCTCATTCACTGTATGCTGATTAAACAGTATATTTGTGTGAAAATGGTCTACCTGAGTACATCCAGCAGCATCAAGTATACAGTAAATAAGCGCAAGGTCTTTTGATTTGCCACTTTCACATGATTGGGCCATTAATGGAGTTCCTGGGAGGCGAGCGTGAGCACTGGGTTAAAAATCTTACTGAGTAAAAAGTTACTGAGAAAACTTTCTACATTGATGGAATCCATGCACTAGTGAAACGCTGGAATAAGTCCATTAGTGTAGTAGGGGATTATAAAGAGAAATAAATGTAGTTTTTACTCTCATAACTGTGTTCTGTTATTCTACGCAATCAAAAGTCCCGATTTAAATTTAACACCTGTCATACATTCTTATGCAAAGCTCAGTGAACTAAATCTGAACCATTAAAAAAATATATTATGTATGCATAAGTAGTCAAACCTCATATATAGCTCAAGCGTAGTGGTTTTATAATATTAGTATTGATACGTAGTAGAATTTTTAATACCCCCCAACACACCATTTACTTTCATGGCAAGCCATCACGTCACTCTAGACATCAAATGCTAATGAAGCAGTACTTACTTTCAGCCGGAAATTCTATCCTGTTAATGTTTCTGTCAAGTAATAAAGAGAGCTCGGGGAAACCGGAGAGCCAATTTCATCAGGTGAAGAACTTCTAAATGAGCGAGTAAGTGCTCTTTTATGGGCCCTCGGAGTCAAGGGGACCTCGTTTAGTGGCCTCTCGTCCAACTGTGCTATACACAATAGGGGCCTCTTACAGGAAAGTGCACAAAAGAGGGATAGACAGGAGTGGGAATAAAAAAAAAAATTTAAAAAAGAAAGTGAAATGACAGGTGAAAATGTACTTTAGAGTGTCCAGTGTAACAGCTGCCATAAATGTTGTATTTTGTATGCGCTAGGTCAGAGTATTGATTCTGGAAAAAGTCAACAAGTGCTATTGTTTTTTTCCCCTTCCGGTATCTATCCTTCCTACTCAGCTCGTCTTGTGATTGATGCCCCTGGCTGCTCTGTCAGGAGTCCAGCAACCTCACCTCTTTATTAGCGGGCTCTCTGAGTTTTAAGCAAAGCTTCAACATGCTTTTTAACTTGTTCGATTGTAGCCATGTGCTTCCTTTCTCTCTCTTCTGTCTTGGCTCTTGTGACCTTTTACGTACTTTTCACCAACGACCCTGACATGGCCGAGTTGTAAATTGCTGTCGTACAAGAGGAATAAAACATTTTGGTTGACCCCCAGGATCTGGGTTAAATTCCCAGCCAGGTTTGTGCATGGAGTTTGCATGTTCTCCCCGTGCTTGGTGGGTTTCCTCCGGGTACTCCGGTTTCCTCCAACAGTCCAAAGACATGCAGATTAAACTAATTGGAGTTCCCAAATTGCCCGTACTTTGTGAATGAGTGTGTGTGTGTGTGAATGTGCCCTGATAGACTGGCATGCTGTCAAGAGTGTACCCCGCCTTGTGCGCTAAGTCTCCTGGATTAGGCTCCAGGTCCCCCACGATTAAGGATGAAATGGTATTGACAATGATGACCACTTGTCATAACTGTCCTATACGTTCTACAATATTTTTCTTCCTCTAGTATAAAAACAAAGTCTTGCATTTTGATTTGGCTTGATTTCAGCATTTTTTCAAATAACATATGAGAATGACAGAGGCGTGCATTGCTTCAGCTACAAGAACTTTGAACTGAAATTCCATCTTTTTCATGGTCCAGGCTTCAGACATTCGTGGTATTCAATCTCAATCATCCTTCTATAACTCTGTCTTTTATCCATAACCCCCATATATATTATACATGCCTCTCAGTCTTCAGTAAGACATGCCACGGCTGATGGTGGCTTTGTGTGAGGAGTGTTGAAGTGTGAGGAAAAAATGGCAGAGGTGTCAGGGCCCCTGCATCAGGACTTAACAACCCAGCAGCGCATTAAATAGGAAACTAGCCGAGCGTAAGGGACAATCATTTAGGTAAGCTTCTGCACCTTTCAAAAAGAGAGAGGATGTCAATTCACCTCCAAGAGCCACTAGACCAGCTTAGAATTGGTCCTAATAGACTTTACATGGAAATCTATTTCCACAGGATTACGCTACAGCGAATGCTGCAGGTACTTTGGAGACTTGGAAGAGATTTGATTAAGGAATTGTGCTATGGTAATTGAAACACTTTGACCAATAGATTTCTTTTAAAGAAAACGTGTAGTTGTGAGGGAAAAAATCCATTCCGCAAGCTTGGACGGCGGTACACACTCTATTTAATTGTAGCTTCATAAGTGTTCATTGAGTGCTCAAGTGCGGAATGCCACTTTTGGTTGGTTGGAGCTTTGCCAATTTATTCGTCCCACTCAGTCTTATTCTTTTAATATTAAGACATGAGATTAGTGGTTGGCACTGTTGCCTATCACCTCCAGGGCAAGAGTTCGATTCCCCGCTCAGGTCTGTGTGCATGGAGTTTGTATGTTCTCCCTGTTTTTGGTGGGTTTCCCCTGGGTTTCCTCCTACAGTCCAAAGACATGTAGATTAGGTTAATTGGTGTTCCCAAATTGCCTGTAGAGTCTAAGAATGCAATGGAGTTGTACCTTGTCCCCCACAACCCTGTACAAAGCATAACCGGTATAGAAAATATGAATGAGAATAAAAATGAACTACTATGAATAACTACTACGAAAATTTCTAGAATTATTTATGGTTTGGATTTGAGTTTGGACTTCAGTTTACTTACTCACACACACATTCAGGGTCACGGGGGGCCTAGAGCCTACCCCAGGACATCCTATCCCTCTGACTTTTGTCTTCAACAAGGTATACAGCTTTTCAACCCCTAACCCCTAAATCTGGGAAATCTTGTAGACCTTACAAGATTCAGATCTCTACAGAAACTACCATCCGATGTCTCGGATTTTACTATGACCTCCAAGTGTCATTTTGTCAAGAGCAGAGATTTAAGTCCTACAATGTTGACAGTTCTCCACCAGAACTAATGCCAGAACTAAAGAGCGGCCACTCTATAAAAACACACACATTGACTGCATAAACTCTCTCCTGTTCCCCAAATGGACAACAAAATTAAACATTGACTTTCCCTCTGGCCTTTCATGTGACATTAAAATGACATTTACATCCTGTCTTGCTCATTACAGCAGACGACGCTGGGGGTTCCAGGCTGCAAAATCCTCCAAGCCTCCCGTCTTTTCATCACAACCTGTTAAGCTGCTAGCCATGGTGCTAATCACTAGCTTTCAAAGCCAATACCGCTAATCGTATGGCTGTGGAATTTATGTGTATTGCTGGGCTAAAATATGATGCAGGACACGTGGGACCGGTTCCCGTAAACAAGAACGTGAGCACACGGAGAAACGAACGTGTCCGGATTAAGAGTGGTTTTGTAAGGGAGCCGTACCAAAGTGTTTGCCCATGCTCGGAGGCCGAACGGCAGCTGGGAAAGCGTGCTAACCTCGGCGCCAGTAATTATTCATAACAGGCAGAACTGATTGGAAAGAGCAACTTCATTACGGCGTGGCGAGAAAAAAAAAAGCACTAGTGAGGCACAAAGGCAGGTGATGAGACAAGGGAATAGCACGAGAGCCACTGATTTTTCAAACTCATTAGCTCAACTCTTCACTCTTAATTACTCTAAAAACTACACCTAAAACTTGTGCTTTTCTTTCTTTGACCATCCTTGCATTACACAAGCAAGTCATTAAGGCAATGTGTTCCTTTCACTTTAACTTAAATGACTCTTAAACCATATAGGGGCTTCAAAAAACTTTGGAGCACAAATATATATTTTACTATTTATATTTTTATTAATGTTATTATTATTCCATGTCCCTAGGGTGCTCATTTGTTGGATAATCACTTACCGAAGACTAGCGACACTGTTATTATTTAAATAAATAAATAATATCTGTTAATGTGTGCCGAGCCTTTAATGAGCTGTGCCGCGTTTGTCCTAACATCTGTAAAACAGCTAGCTGAGAGCTTCGTATTCAGAATATAAAAAGAAGTTCTATAGTGTATATGTGTACATCCAATCGTAAAAAAATGTTATAATAAATGATTAAAAGGTAATCAACGGTTATTTGGGCGCAGCCCTCCTGATTTAATGTTCGGAACTCAGGCAGTCTAACAGCCGGGGAGAATGCTCATGACCCACTCAGGGCCTGAGAGAATAGACAGATTAATGAATAAGTGGAGAAGTGAGGGACTCCACATGGTGCGAAGAGCCATCATTATTCTGAGAGCTAATCTGGGCAGCCGGTTTGGAGAGGAGCACTTGTACGGTTTTCTAACACAAAAGACAGAGCAGAGGGGAATGAAAAAAATGGGGCAAAGAAAGATTGTGTGATCTGAACGTCCATAGGGAGAAAAAAAAAAATACAGATACAGTAAAAAAAAAACACAAAATTTATCCACTAATCACTTTTTTAAAGATAGAAACTATAAGTGTAAATATGGGTAAATGATTTAAAATAGACATTCAGTAATGTAATTTTAGACATGTTTTTGGCGGCACTGTGGCGTAGTGGTTAGCACTGTCGTCTTGCACCTCAATGGTTCGGGTTCGATTCCTGCCTCGGGGCCTGTGTGCATGGAGTTTGCATGTTCTTGGTGAGTTTCCTACGGCTAATCCGGTTTCCTCCCACAGTCCAAAGACATGTAGATTAGGCTAACTGGCGTTCCCAAATTACCCGTAGTGTGTGAATGTCCTACCACAGTTGTAAAAATGTGAATAAATAGTAGTTGGACTACAGAGGTTCCTGGATAGATGGAAAGCAATCTTTACTTACCATGATAGACAGCAAGGCCACAACTTTAAAGTACATTAAGTATAATGTAATGTATGGTGGCAAGGGGGAGGGGCTCAGAGGGTGCATCAGGTATACCGCAATAATACCGCATGTCTCTTAATATTAAATTCTATACCTGCTGTAGTTCGTATACTGAGGTACCATTGTAGAGTATATGCTGTCTTACTGATTGATACTCTGCAACTGCGTCTTACAAAAGCTCCATTAGCTTATTTACGACTTAAAATCAAATCAAAGAAATATAAATGAAAAATTTTCAAAGTTCTTGCAGTGTGATACGATATAGAAATTTTGCTTAACATTTCTGATGTCACTCTGATGCTTCACTCTGCCAGTAGAGGTTTATAATGAAGCTGTGAACATTTGATTAGCACGTCGTTCACATAGTGATGGCTATTCATTTGCTGTTCGACAAATGAAGGGTTTTGATCGAATTTCTTCTTCAAAGGAATTTTTCTTTTTAAATCATAATTTCTCCTCAGCTATAGTCACTCCAGGTTTTTCTCAGAAGCGTTATCTTTCCTTCTTACGATTGGCATGGTCTAATCCCTAGACTGTCTCAGGATTAGTCCCGTGCAGAGATGGAGAGAGAGTGGCAGGACTGTCTACTGGACACTCCAGGGAGAAACAGGAAGTATTTAAACAAGCTTTAGAGCTTTATGGCCTTCTGCTTATGAAGACAGATGGGTGGGAGAAGTGTGAACGAGGGCGAGCTACTGTGCTGCAATATTTTCCACCATGCTGCAGGTGTGATTTATGAAGCAGGAGACCAGAGATGCCAGATCGAGTCTTTTACACGACGGCATGTGCCGGCCGGCGGGACAAAAATGGGGTAGAGGAGAGGTGCAGAGCTCGAGGAGTGTGTTGCACCTTTAATATATGGCTATGCATATATTTTTACCAGGTATATCTACAGTATGATATACAGTACAGTAGCGCATAAACCTTCTGGGTCTGTGCACAAATGTAATATAAAACATCATCATGTCTACTTCCTGTGTACATAGTATCAATTCACGAGCTAGGTTTAGTGTGTAATGAACATTGTGAGATTAAATTATGACCTTAATTAGCTGTTTGTGTATAATGCAAGAGGGAAAATAATAAAATGTACTAGAGCAAGTGATATTCTGTATGTCACTGATTAATGAAGGGGAATGTCATTAACTTCTTGAATTTGGGCCAGTTTTCCAAATGTACCAGGGCAGTTTATGTCAAACTAGGACTTTTCTCGTAAATGAAGGCATAAAACTGATGATGATCCTGCCTCAGATGGCTCAGAGCCCACTGCAGCTGTTCAGTGAATGGAACGCCTGATCCATAAAAATGGGTGACTGGAAATGGAGACAAATCTGTCTTTGGGACAACTCGGCTGGGAGGTATTGACACATCCCTCATATAGTCCTGACCTCACTCTGAGCCATTTCCACATGGTTCCGCATTAAAGGGGTTCCTAGGAGGCCAGCGTTTCTGACATGTAGCAGGCAGTCTGATCGTAGCTTTGGCATACTGAGAAAACATTCTACCTTGATGGTGTCCAAGCACTAGTGGGATAAGTGCATTAGTTCTTATTCTGTGTGATCAAAAGACCCGGTTTGACTTGAACGGCACTCGTATTTCAGTGTCAGACTTTTTTAAAACTTAGTCACAACATTTAATATCGTAGAAATTTGGTTTAATAAAAAACGAATTAAAATTTGTAGCTTATTGACCAGATGAAGCTGGATCTAGATCTACCACACTTTTTTTTTTACAGATCTTTCCTGTTTTCTATTAGCGATAAAGATTCTTAAAAAAAAAATAAAAAAATGAAATGGAAGGCTAAAATGATTACCAAGTCCATCCTGGATAGCTGGTTATCAGCCTAAGGAGAAAAGCAGGGTAGATTGGGTTGTTGTTATATATGGAAGCAAGTAATTGCTTTCGCAAAGAAGATTGGAGCTGGAAGCAAGAAAGACAGTGTAAAGGGAGTGAGAGAGAAACGAAACGACCCGAGCATCATGCCTTGGTGGTTAATGGAACATTGATGGAACGGGGCTTAACTCTGGAGCGGTATGAAATTAGGCTTTGTGTACCATCGTATCCTAGAGCAAACCAATACGTGAGGGCGAATGTTAACAGAGCTTACATTGTTTCAATAACAAGACGAATTCTTCACTGACAATTTATCCGATCTGCTTTATTCTTGTTGGGTTTTTTTCTTCCAGCTTGGGTTTCTCTGGGAAAAATATAACACTTGGTGGATTTATTTTTCTGATCTTTTGGAAGATCTGGTTTGTTGTGGGTTCTGGGATGCTTTTCAGCTCACCATTTTTAGAAAGAGTGGCAACTTGGATGTGAATATTAACAACATTTTTGAACCTGTATGTGCATGATTTTATGCTGGCATAAATACGCGAGCGTTCAAGTCAAACTGGGCCTTTGGATCAGACTGCCTGATTCACGTCTGAAACACTGGCCTCCCAGGAACTCCTTTAATGGCCCAAATATGTGAAATTGGCTTGGAGCAAGGTCAAGACTCTATGGGGGACGTGGCAATAACTTTTAGTCGAGCTCCTGTAACGTGCAAGTGTTGCTGGTGAATGATCGTATCCACAGTTCAGTTCGATTTTCAAGGATGAGGTGTTCTACTTGCTGAAAGTTCACAGGAACAAATGCAGCAGGCTCTGAATTTGTTATTGACAAACCATATTCCAATATTCACAATAACCATGAATTTGTTATTCACAACTTTGTTATTCACAAATAAAAAAAAAATTTTTTTAAATCTTTGCACCATTTTACTGCGGCTTAAAATTCCCGCTTTGACTCGAACACCCGTCATAAATAGTAAAATTTGGCCACTTGTATGTATAAAAATGATAATTAAAAGTTTTTTTCATTGATACATCTTAATTATGAGTTGATAAACAGCTTCGAGTAGAATATTTCATAGTTCTGAACTTATCTAGAATACGCACATCCTCGTTCAAAACAGTACATTATAACACAGTCTCTAAACTCACAGGAGATGTTTTGATCTTATAATACATCTTTCTTTCAATCCTGCCCCGACACTGAGGCAATACCGACCTGGTCCCTTTTTATTCTGCTATGATCTTCCCTTGACAAACACACCATTAGCAAAGCAAAAAAAAAAATCAAAAACAAAACAAAAAAACAAAAAACCCCTACCCTCTCTAAGACGATATGACAAAAAAAAAACTCTCTTGCTTCGTGCAGGACGTGATGGGATCGTAAGCCTTTTAGCTTCCGCTACACACAATGTTGACAGCTCAGCTCAGTAATGGAACAGCATTACTGTTTTTTTATATTTGCGCTTAATGAACTGAAGCAGCGGTGAGAGACTAGTCCCGAATAATGCACGTACATTTTGCTGGTAAACAGGATTTTACGACTGTTTTGTTTCTGCTTTTCTTGAACAAAGGGGCGTGAAAGAGCTTTATCATTTATATTTGTTGTGTTTTTGAGTGGAGGAAAAAAGGAGGACAGCCAAAGAAAGGAATTAGGAATGAAATAGACAGCGGGAGAGTATTTGCTCTTTGAAGTGCTACAGCTCATCAGGAGGAGGCAAAAAAAAAGAAGAGGGATAAGAAGAGTGCAAAAAGGGAGGGATATGTTTAAATTATTAAGCTTTTTAGAGTATGTTGGAAAATACACACAATTTTGACATTTTAGCTAGTGGTGATGGCTAGTAATGTATAAATATGCCACAGGGGCTAAGCATGCCTGTCTTTAAAAGGTTTTTAAAAAATAAAGCAGGTGAATATTTTGCCCGGTATCTCTTTTTTTTTTTTTTTTTAGTTTCCGACGAATGAGACCTTGCTCAACATTTCTACATTCATTCATTCATCTTTGAGTTACTGATATATATCAGATTTTAGCTTCCTTTACACAGAAATAAAAATCCTGATTTTCTTAAATCTCTGATCTCTTTTACTCATTCACAGGAATGAGAACGCCGCTGCGAATATTGACTCGCGCCGCAGTCAAGAGTGCCGCACGTGTCGTGTAGTTTCTTTTTGTTCTGTCTTTCTCGACTGCCCATGTCGTACATGGTGAGGTCGTAGGGGTGTCCTGTTTCCTATTGTAGAGTTTATAAAGAGGTCACCGGCATCCTCTACGTGCATTTAAAACACTCTTGAGCAAAACCGGTGGTCGGTCAGTCAAACTCATCAAAAACACACACACACACACACACACAAATAAAAATATTTTCTTTTATATTTTTCAAACTGCTCGCTCACGCATCATTGGGGGTGGAGTAACAGACTCGGAGGACAGTGCTATCTGCTCATTCCTCTTGCATGAGCTCACAGACGCCCCTGACTGGCCGTAGAGTTATTAATGTGAGAGCACTAAATGCCTCCCATCCCACCCCCTGAGAGAGCTCCGCCAATTTTGCTCTCTCTAGGCCCTCGGCTCGAGAGGCTACAGCATCACCCGGGGATCAAACCAGCGATCCCCGGATGATAGGACGAGCAGTTTACCACTGCACCACTCAGGGGCCTTCGGCTTTTTCACTTTCAACTCGGATCAATCATAGAACCAGCGGGAGAGTTAAACTGACGGACCCTGCGATGCCGAAGCAGTGAAGATTCCATTTGATTCTTTTGTCTGCTTGATTGGATTATGATACAGATGTACAAAGACGTATGGGTTTATTCTCCAATTTCCAAAAAAAGCAACAATATGAAACAAACTTGACTCGATCCCTAGCGTTTATCCTGTTCGAGGTTGCGGGAAACCTGGAGCATTTACCAAAACGTAGTGCTAAACATTATGAACCATCCCAACCAACCAAATGATTGTATTTAAACAAGTACACACAAATCTCATGCTGTCCAAGCAGCTAAAGTTAACTGTCTAATAGTTGTAGTCGTCTTATAGAGAGAGAGTCCTTGGCAAAATTAAAGGCGCTGGATCTTAGCACAGTATATGTTGAGCAGAGCCTTTTGCTAGCCTTTTTCTTTTAAGTCTCTCTCTCTCTCTGTCCTAAAAGGGTCTCCCCATGGCTCGTTCCAGAGTGTTAACAGATAGAAAGAAAAGAATGAGGAATTAAAAAACAAACCGGAGAAGCTGAGCCTCGGCGATAGCGAGAGAGTGAAAGAATCACAGAGAGCTTGATAACAGAAGTGCATCTTGGAACGATAAAGCAAATAATACGAATAGCAGGCATGAGCGGAATTCAAATGTGATCCCAGCGTCAGGGGGATATGATGTTAGTAAACGAAGTGGTCCTGGGTCCTTATCAATGACACAGTGGTCTCAATAGTTCCAGAGGCCCTGTTAAGACAGATCATTAATAATGTCTAGATAATGATTACCTTAGTAATGGTAATCATGGCTTAGTGGTTAGCACTGTCGCCTTGCACCTCCAGGTCCTGGGATTGATTCCCACATCAGGTTATGTGTGCATGGAGTTTGCATGTTCTCCCCGTGCTTGGTGGGTTTCCTCCTGGTTCTCCAGTTTCCTCCCACAGTCCAAAGATTAGGCTAATTGGCGATCCCAAATGGCTTGTAGTGTGAGTG
>JAOVVB010000034.1:4178779-4189363 GCA_028570985.1 Heterobranchus longifilis | reverse complement strand
CAAACTTCAACCCAGCAGCTGGGTTACACAAAAACTACCCAACTCTCTGTAAATAACCCAGAAAAATGACACAACAGCAGCAACACAGCGTTTGGGTAGAAAAAACATATATAATCTATATGTCGTTTCACGTTTTCTATCTAGGTTCTTGTTTTTGTTTTTTTCATCTACTAGGTAGATTGTTTATGCTAACTTGCTCCTACATGTGAACATGCCTGTGTTGTGCCCTGGTGCCATTGTCACAGCACATGTGCTGACTTCATGCCCAGGGTTCCCAGGATCCACAGTTTCACTAAGTTTTACCTGATTGATTCTGTTGCTACAGACTTTGAACGTTTAGTGGGAAAGTTTCACTGGGTATTGCAGGATGCTATCTTTTTTTTTTTCTTTCATTATTGAGTCCCACTTGACAAAGTTCTACTTTGCCATCAAGACAGATGAAGATGATAATGATAATGGTATTACAGAAAGCACACAGCAGCCATTCCCTCCACCACCAGTCCTGGAATAATATACTGTTTTATTAAGCATGCAAGCTTTTCTGGCCCCATCTGTCTTTTTCTTTTTCCATTTCTATCAGTCGCACTTTGCAAGGCTCTCTGCCATTACTGACTAAACTGCATTGAACACCTACAGTAAGCTGGTTCAGTTACAGGAACGTATTTAAAATATTTGTTTGGAGCAGTGCATTCAAGGTTTTCAGTAAAGTTACGAGTTCATCAAAATCTCAGATTTTATCAAAGCACCATGGTTTTACTCTTGGGCATGACTGCTCTGGATTAGATCTCCAAAATGTACACTAGGTACCTTAAACCAACAGCAGCTCTGGTAAGTTTCAGAGAAGAAAGGATTCTTTTTTTATTTTATTTTATTTTCATTTTTTTTTTTTTTGCTTTTCCTCCAGGTCTTTTCTTAAGCATATCTCCTTCAGCTTTATTTATCCTGATTCCAGGCTTGGAGCTGGATTTCCGGCTCAAGTTTGTACGCTGCCAGATTAATTATGCATATAGAAATGTGATTAGACGTGCAGTAGCGGGGAGGGAGAGATGAGGCCTTCAGATCAACACACTCACTAAGATGCTTTAGGTGCTTAGATGAAGCCTGATAGTGCCACAGATAAAGCTGCCACGAGAAACTGATTTATTCCTGTGTGTGTGTGTGTGTGTGTGTGTGTGTGTGTGTGTGTGTGTGTGTGTGTGTGTGTGTGTGTGAGTGTGTGTGCGGGCACGCTTCAGGATATTAATGGATAAGTAAGCCATATGTGGTGTGTGTGTGTGAGTGTGAGAGCAAGAGGTAATGTGTATTTTCTTGCTCTGATAAATACCCTTTGATCGGAGGCACTGGTGTGTAGGGGCCAGCAGGTGGCCACAACAGGCTTATTGATTAATGTTTTCTCTATCTGGAATGGAGGGCCAGAATAATTAATTTCTCTTTTCTGCATCAAAGGATGCCCTCTCAAGCCTTAGGACTTTTTTCCTACCTCACACACACACACACACACACACACACACAGAGAGAGAGAGAGAGAGTACTGTATTACTATGTTTTGGGGTATAACTATAACTATATAACTAAACCTATAACTGTAGTTCAACAAAGACCATGTGCGCTTAACCGTCTCATCCCAGAATACCTTTTTAATCATGCAAACCATTTGCTCAACTGTCTCAACACTGATTGTTATTTCAACCTGATTAAGAGCGAGCTGTAATCTCAGAATCTTGAAGGCAGCAATCAGATTTGCTATCCACATTATTCAACACAGTGGCACAATTATCTTTTCAAAGCGCGAGATCTAGTCACCGGTTTGGAATGAGTTCATAGTATCGTTAAAATGAATAAAAGTTATTTGGGTTTGTATTGAATAAAATGTGTTTGCGCCATTTATTTACCTTTGAAATTACCTTACACACTGCCATTTCAGAAGGGTCAAATTTTTGGCCTGCCTCAAGCAAAGAAAACAACCAAGGAGATTGCTGAAATTACTGGAATTGGTTTATGTTATTCCAACTAACTGTCCGACACATTAGTTGTTGGATAGTGTTGCATTAGGTTTGGAGTTGAAGCAATGGAAAAAAGGAAACAGGATCTGTTACCCAGTACCACAATCATGTGCATGTCTGGGTAAGAAGGGGAGCACATGAAGCGATGCACCCAACATGCATAGTGTCCACTGTACAAGCCTTTGAAGGCAGTGTTATGATCTGGGGTTGCTTCAGTTGGTCAGGTCTAGTCTCAGCAACATTATGAGGCAATAAAATAAAAGCAGCTGACAACCTAAATGTACTGAATGACCAGGTTATCACATCTATGGATGTTATTTTTCTTCCCTGATGGCACAGACATATTTCAGGACTCAAACTGTGAAAGAGTGACTCTGGGACTACCCAGGCAGTGTAAAGTTGGTAGGTGGTGCCTAGTCATATTTTGTACTAACCTTAACCTAAGTTTCTGGTGTATAATTAATAATCACAATAATGTTATTCACCTGGAGATGGTGTTAATGTCATGGCCGATCCATGTATTTGATTATAACAGATTATCTCTGTTTCTTTGGAAAGGTGAAACTATGCATGTTGACTATAAAATAGAAATACAGTAAGTAAATTATTTGAATTTAATGGAAATTACAGACAATATTATAAAAACAAATGAGACAAACAAAAAGACTATAATTTTACCTTTAATATTAAACATTAATATTAAGTTAAAAAAAATAACCTTACTTCATGGAGACCAACCAAATGTACCTTTTAATGTCCAAACTACTCATAGTTTATGATTGATCATAGTGCCCACCATGCACACCAGCATCCTCCCAAAGCTTGTATAAAGCTACTGTGCTGCTCCCCAGGACTACTTACCCAGGCATGCTTAAATCCATTACAAGACAATTTCATTGAGTGTACTTAAAAGCTGCCCGCAGCCTTCAGTGTCCTGCTGTTTGAGTCGCCCAAACCAGCTGGATTCTGCTCATGCTTGCCCACTCTCAGGGTGCTTTGATGTACTGCAAGGAATCAAGTCTATGGGTCCAGTTGCCAGAAAGAGGGAAACACAAGTTTATTTTGCAACTAAGACATCAACATTTTTAGTTTCAGATGATACTTATGGAAATTGGATTTATCATGTATTAAGATCCAGGGTGTAAGAGGATCCAGAAATCCTGCCATTGGTGGTTGCCACACCCCATACTACCCATGCAATGCCGGTCCCAGGCCTGGTTTGAAAAATGGGAGGGTTGTATCAGGAAGGGCATCTGATGTAAAAACCTGTGTCAAGTTGTGCTTGGATCAGATGGTCAGCAGTGGCGACCCCTTTGATGGGAGCAGCCGAAAGAAGAAAAGTAGAGTAAGATAGCAAGTGCATATTTATTTTCAATATCACAACACAGTCTACAGCTATGAAAAATCACCTGGGCATTTAACAGCAGCTTTAGAAGAGCCTTGGTAAAGCCGCGCTTGTCTGAGTGGCATTAAAATGTCTTCATTGGCCTTGAAGGCCCAGCTGGCTGGGCTAAGAGGCAATCTGCAAGGCTTGTCAGAGCTACAATGAGCATGCGTTCTCACTGACTCTCCTGATAGAAATAATTCTATCCCTCTTATGAGGGAAAATGTTTTAAAAATTCAGACCCTATTGAAAAGGTGAATGAACAATTTGTATTTTTGGTGCTTTTCTATCCATGTGGAGCAGCTTGTGATGTGACTTAGGTGTTAGTGGATCATCTCTGCTACTGCCCTGTAATTTACTGGCACAGTTCCGCATAAATAGTCCAACTTCTTTGGAGCAGAACACTGTCGTTGTGAGATAGATGGCTTTAGTGCACAGTTCCTGGCCCAACCAGGACGCTCGCTCCTGGACACATGGTTATTTATTACCACAGTGTGTGTGTGGGTGGTTGGGTGGGTTTACACGCATTTGTCTAGATATGCTCCAGAAACATCCTCAGTCTTGTGCGCATGCCACCATGCTTTTACTATCATTATTCACTCTGTTCCATTTATTTTCTTTTTCACATGAGACACATTAAGAATATTTACAGCTAACAAGACAAGTTTTTCTTTCTCTTAATCATGCTGTTATTGCTCACGCCCTTGACTCGCTGCTAAGGCGATGTTTGCTAACACCATCTTGTCAGTTCCTCTAAATGACTGGCCAAGCATTGCAATTGAAAAGCTCCCCATGGCTCATTGATCACATGTTTAAGCTTTCAGCTGTGACACTGCGCCCTCAGGAGCACCGGTTCGGTGGGGTCGTCATGGCGTCAAGTTGATTGACAGCGTATAGCATTCTGACTGGCAGACATGCTCCGCTCTTTGGCACACAATTCCTTAAAGCAGTGTTTCTCAACCTGGGCAGTGGCACCCTCCTGATGGTTTTTCTTTCTTTGACTTTGCTTTCTTTCTTTGATCTTTTCATTATATTACCGTGATGGATAATGGAGTATGTTAAAGGAGGGACATATTATCTATATACAAAAAAATGTGAGGAAAAAACATTCCCATTTTTTTCATTTTTGTATTGCCCAAGGCTTAAACAAGCCAATTAGATTTTTCCCTATTGTTACCTCATATACAAAGTTACCCTGCCCCGACTTGTTGCTCAGCTTTCCAGTTCTCTCAAAAATAATTTGCGCTCCAGTTATGTTAGAACTATTGTTGGCCAGTGCTTTCCATTTAAGGCTACTGTCTTCCCAGTCACTGTTGTGTAGGTATGAATGTGTTCTATCAGTTTATTTGTAACTGCAGTGCGAGCACACATAGATGGCTCACTTGCGATTTACACAACAAAAAAGAAGCATGCAGTGATGACCCAAAAAGAGGACCTTGTGCACTGTATGGAGGAAGTTTTTAAATATCTGCAAACAAAATTTAAACCGATATTCTAAGGAAGGTGAAGTTTATTAAAAAGAGTCATTACTGGAGATGAGATATGGATTCATCATTATGAGTCTGAGATAAACTACAGAGTATGGAACAAAAACGGTCTCAATCGCTGACTGAGAAAAAGTTAAAAAGTCGACCATCAGCTGGATTCATCAATGCTTACAGTTTTCTGGGATTCTCAAGGGCCAGTATTGGAACATTATCAGGAAAAAGGTTTGACAATCAACAGTGCTAGTTACAGTGAGATGCTTACTAAAGAGCTGAAGACTAAACGCAGAGGACTGCTATCCAAGAGAGTTGCATGTTTGCATACTTCTGCCTACACTGTCGTCACTCTGCAAAAACTTAATTTTCCTTTATTGGACTTTCACCAGTTTGGGCTCCTCAAAGCAGACCTATGAAGACGAAGAGTCACTTTTGATGAAGAATTGAAGACAGCGGTGCATTCATGGCTCGCTTTTTTCTAGTTTCCAATGAGAAAGCACATGGTTTTGAACAAAACCCTTTATATGCAAGCTATAGTTAGTTTAACTGAAAACGAATCATGATAGTAATTGTTAACATAAACTTGTCCATTCCGAGTGAATTTTGAGCTTGGGATGTCTCTACTGGCTCATTCACCATGTCTTCAAGCCCTCTTTGACTGTACCCAAAGGAGCGCCAGTTCAGTGGGATTTCTGTGTTGTCAAACTGATTGACAGCTCATAACGTTCTCATTAACTGACATTAAGAACATCCATCCATACATTAGCTATACCACTTATCTCAGAGCACAAGGCGCTGGGTCAAGCTATAACAGGGCACAAGCACACACACTAACACTCCCAGTCATACACTATGAGCAGTGCTCAATGGAATTGCCAATCAGCCTGCAAAATGTGTCTAATGGTGAATAGTGAGTAATCAGACAACCTGATGGAAATCTAGGTCTATCTAATGGCCTCTTCTTTGGGATGTCTGGCTTGTGTATTGTGGTTAAAATGGACTTTTGGCTCATTGTTCTCAAATGGAAAGCAGGCGATTATGGATCGCTTATGTCTAACAGTTAATGCTTAATAACCTCTCTTAAGTAACATTCATAAAATACAAACTCAAAATTCTGTGTCTACGCTTCATGTTTGATGTCCCTGGGATAAAGACTCATGATTGGTCAATAAATGATGAATAATGATGAAATTCTATTGAGAGTGGTGTCTGGTAATCAACAGAAATGATCAGAGCCGCTTTCCTGTTTTGTGTTGTATGATTGTTGACCATAAATTGCTCATCACAAAAGAATGATGTGATCATGAGTTGAGATCAGTGGCCCTAGTAGATGTAATGTGACTTGCACCATTCAAATATTTTACTGCGTCTAAGGGTCTCATCACCGTACTGTGCTTGGGCGCTTTCTGTAAATGTCAAACGGTTTTGCGTCTTCATTCACAAGAAAATTCATCACAAGTCCCGGTTTGACTTGAACGCCCCTCATACAATATCAAACCATAAACTAAACATGCTAATAGGCAGAAAAAATTCAAAACCCTCCATTTAAACAACCACAAGAAGGTTTCTGTTTGAGTGACATAAGCAGAACTGTAATGTTCTTTAATCACAGATCTATCTTAACAAGATCTTTATTGTATAATATAAAATGAAAAGCACATTATCGCATAAGTTATAGCACTCAGGCAGGATTTTATTACGATCATTTCATACAGAGTGACAAGTAATAATCTTAAAGACAGCTCCAATCATACAGTGTAGAACTGGATTCATTTTTCTTACATACTTCTACAGTACTTTTGTCTCTTCCTTTGTCTTAAATTGCATCTTATGTCTTGTCCATTTTTCTGCATTAGACTCTACTCGGGTAAATCCCTCAGTCTTTATCTGTCAGCGTCTCTTCTTGCCTTCTTTCACTGATATGAATGATTGAGATTATATATATCAGTAAAAAGCAATGGGGTTCCACAGATTACTCGGGTTGGCTTTCATAGTTCTGTAAGGGGTACTGTACGGCAAGTCCGTAAAAACCTCGGCAGCAAGTCCCTGTAAAAGCCACTGTACACTTCGAATCTTTCAGAAGTTATCAGGTCATTCGAGAAGACAACCGTCCTTCAGCCTGTTCTGGTCTTTCGTGCATATTCCAGAGTACTGTATGTGCATTTGAAGATTAGAAGACGTTTGGGAGCATTCGTGTACAAAGGCACATGTGGGAGGAGATAAGTGTGACAGGCAATTGACAGACACTGCTGACCTTCAGGCACATATAGAGAGATAAAACAAAAGGAATTTAGGAGAAGAGTTAGAAGAAAGTAGCATCATGATGTCCTAAGGACATCCTTATTATTAATATATTTACATTAAGATCATTTGTTCCATTAGCATTATTGTTGATCTAAATAGTGTGTGGTCTTCATGGTACCAGAAATACCATGTTTTAAATGGCAGATAATGAGCTCTTTTCTTTAAGTACTGTATGTTCAGTGACCCTGTGATGTATACTGTAGTAGCATAAGCAGCAGTTTGACAATAGATGTAGTAGTTGACGTTACATCTCGGAGCAATTGTGCGCTAGCGTTCGTATACCCTGATTAGTAGCTATCATGTTGTAGGTGACCAAATGACCAAATCTGGACAATTAAGGGTAAAAATCCAATAAAAAAAAATTCCCCCTCTATAGAAATCATAGGAAAACAAAACATTTTGCCAGTATTGTGTAGGTTCCCCTTGAGACTAGAGGTTAGCAGAGGATCCTTTGGTGCTGTGGGTTGTGGGGTGGGGCCTCAGTGAATCAGATTTATTTGTCTGGTGTTTGACCAGATTAGGATCTAGGGAGTTTGGGGACCAGGTTGGTGGCTCTGGGCATGGGTGAGTCTTTGGTGCCCGTGATTTTGTCACCATTTTGTTGATGTATAGTTGGTGATCAATGTTAATGTGTTAATGCTTTGTGGTCTTCATGTTATGGCTGCTTGGTCTGTATTGGATAGTAAACCTGACTTACATTGAAATACCTTGAAATTGCAAGCTTAGGTGAAAGGTTTGAGTTGCTTTTGCTAGAGAGAAGTGGAGATTATAAACAGAAAGAAAGGAACAATGACAGAAAAGCAGAGAAATATTTCACAAGGAGAAAAGAGCCACTGTAGAGAAGGGGTCAAAATGTTAAACTTTGCTCCAGTTGTCCAGAGACAAGCCCTCTGTAACACCGGCAATCTATTTATGCAGTACGGGTGCCTCTGGGATGCTTTCTCTCATCAACCCCTGCCCCATACACACATTCACAACTCGAACTGTCACACTACCTAACTTTCTGTGTAGCAAAAGTGCATACAATTCTAAACTCCTTCCCAGACACTTGCTAGAACCCATTTGCAGAATCCCCCACCCCCCCCCCCCCTTCCCTTTTTATCTGTAATTTTAAATGGGTTTCTTCCAATATGTCGTTGTTGTTGGTCAGGAGCTGTGAGCCTTGAACTCAAAGTCATCATTTTGCTGTTAGTAGCCAAAAGGCTTTCCAATCTTCTAGTCAGGACCTAGTGCACTTAAGTTCAGTGAAAGTAGTAGGAGGAAAAGAACATCCTTTCTACACTGGTCTGGTTAGAACGAAGGTCTTTCTCAGTTGCCTACAAACACAAACTTAGACATGCGTTAAATAAACATAAATAAATTAAAAGAATTGGAACATATTGATGCTAGAGCTGAAGGCTTTAAATGTAAAAAAGAAACAATTTGGGGACAAAGTTAAAGTGCCCAGATTAAGATGATCTGGACAGGTGCAGAGGAAGGATGAGTATATCAGGAGGAGAATGTTTGAGATGGAGCTGCTAGACAGGAGAAGAAGAGGAAGGACCAAGAGGAGGTTTATGGATGTGGTGTGGGAGGACATGTAGAAAGTTGAAGTCACAAAAAAGATGTGGTAGACAAGGTTAGGTGGAGACAGATAGTCTGCTGTGGCGACCTTGAACCAGAGCAGCTGAAAGACAAAGAAGAAACTACTGCAATATTTGTGCAGATCATGAACCATCCAATGCCAGTGGTAGTGAAGTTCTAACAGCAGTGAACTTTTAAAGAAGCTGATTTCAAGGTTTTTTCCATTAAGTATCTATGATGTAGGAAGCTGGTATAAATGGGCAGGCAGGAAGGTGTTCGTGAAATCCATGATGTCATGGATGTCATGGATGTCATGGATGTATGTCCCCTAGACGGGGAAAAAAACATTCCTCCGGAGACATGAGCCCACAGACAGTTATGATTGGCTAGTATTCTTATGATTAACAGGAAAGAAGTAACACCATCCTGCCCACACAGAAAGCACAGCCAATTATACTCATTTGGAGTCCTGGTCACGAATTAATATGGCATCATCAGGATCGAATCTGCAATAGTGCCCAAACTGTTGCACCACTGGGGATCTCATTTGTCCTGGTTTTTATGTGAATCTAGGACAGGTAATTAACATATTCACATTGTCTGGGACGGAGACATTGTATGGACTCTAGTAATGAACAGAGCACTCACCTGTACTTTTAAAGGACCGTGAAAAGAGGGGATGGAAAATTAACAGACTTTGCAATTAAGGTCCTTATGTGGGTGAAATGAACCCACAAGTCCAGGAAAATGGAAGGTAATCTTCAGGAAATATCAGCGTATCATCACACAACTCAAAACTTTGTTCATTAAATCCAAATCCATCTTCTTTTAAAAGTTTGTGACTAGTTAGGGAAAATCAGCTTGCCCCTTACCCTCTGTCTGACTCAAGGGCTAGAGCTGAGTCAGACTTCACAGACACATTTTGAATCTGAGCCTCTGCTTTACCATCTCACAAAACTAGAGTGAGAAGGATAGATTATGCCTGCAGGAGGGAAAAAAAAGTGACTTAAAAGGATCTTTGGGGTGGAGGCTGATGGATGAATGACTAAGACAAGGGAGTTGAGAGTGTCATCCTGTACAAGCTTCCGTTACAAACTTCAGCTCAGCATATACTACCTGAAACTCAGAGTCAGCTAACAAGCACTTATACTGTTCACATCTTCATACAGCTCAGAGAGATGGATTTAAGCAGGAGGAAAGTGTGTTTGCTGGAACCGTTCCCAGAGCTATTGGCAAAGGCTTCATTTCTATTTGATTAAAACAAATGGAATTAGTTTTCTCCTAGCCCTGATTTCAATGTGAAGCCAGACCAAGGGGATCAGGGTGTGCACATTTTTTTATCTTTAAAATGCAGAAACCATTTTAAAATGTAGAAGGTCAAGAAATCCGAAATGTTCAGAACCCTTCATGGTTTAACATTTGGTGTTATATGCCATTTACTATATAGACAGTAGTAAACTGTGCCATTGCTTATAACTGGGATTATATAATTTAGGTTATGGAACTTTACTTAGACTTTATTACATTTATTTTAGTGTTTTGTAGTGATGGGAATTACCAGAGATAACCCAATATGATATTATCACAAAACCTACGTGCCGATCCGATTTGTATTGGATTGGATCACAATTTTGTTAGTTTTTTGGGGGGATTTTGTTACAAGTTTAAAAACTTACTTAGCAAATCATTTGCTTCCACCACACAGGATGCTGTGCTGCCTGCCAATGTTTGAATCATTTAGAGAAAACCACCTGTGGAATGATAGAGGAACTGCAACCTTTTACCACCACAACGCAAACATATGGACATTTAAAAAATTAAATAATAAAAACAGTTTTTTAGGAGTGGC
>JAOVVB010000034.1:4151453-4165687 GCA_028570985.1 Heterobranchus longifilis | reverse complement strand
TATATAATAAATGAGAGGGGAAATGAGGTTGCTGCTGAGGTTGTTACAGTACATCAAAAAAAATTTTTTGACTGTATCTTTATTCACTTTGGAGCCTGTTACAGTAAAACATTTGTTTCCATTTATTTAATTTAATATAAATAATGTCATTTAATTTCATTTAGGTTATTTAAGTTTAATTAAATTCTATTTAATATTAAGAAATGCGGGGTGGCTCAAGACTTTTACGCAGTACTGTGTGTTTTTTTGTTTTTTTTTAAATAAATACTATCTGTTGCTAACACTAAGCTCTAATGTTAAATCGCGAAACATACAGTAACTAACAATCCAAAAAAAAAGAATAGTCCTATAAATGTGCTGTTCAGTCACTTTTAGCCGTGTTAGCAAAGTCACACAGTTAGCTTTAACCTTATTTCACGCTTGATATATTTCTTGAAATTGTATAGCCTGTGACAGGAAGCCAGTTAAAGCAACATATATACAGACAATATAGACACTTTAGTCATTCCTGGAGTGATCCAGCATCAATCACACGGCTGTTACTTGTTCCTTCCTTTGTATGACAGCTCTGCGTTATAGATAGGAAAGCACTAGTCTGGTTTCAGCTTTGCATGTCCGCTTGGTTTGACATTTTTTTTGTTTGGGGAATTTTGTGTGTATTTCTCCTATGACACTATGATAACATTTAACGTTTTTTTATTTAAATTTTTTGTAGTAGTAAAAAGTGGATTGATAAGACCATATCTAAAGTAAATTGTGAAATAATGGACACATTTCTAATCGGTTAACATTCATCATTCACTGATATGGCGTACTGTATACGCATATAATTAGGAGTCAAGCAGAGAAAGCACATAGCAATTGCATGTGTTCTACTCATTATTAGGAAGGTTGGGGATTCAAGCCCCAGCACCACCAAGCTGTCACTGTTGAGTCCTTGAGCAAGGTCCTTAACCCTGTCTGCTCCAGGGGGCGCCGTATCCTGGCTAACCTGTCGCTCTGATACCAACTTCTTAACTGGAAATAATAATAATAATAATAATAATTTCACTGTGCTGTAAGGTACATATGACAAATAAATGAATTTTAATCTTAACTGCACCAACATGGGCAATCTTCTTGCAATATAACCTACTTAATGCAAAGTCATAGAGTTTTCTGTGTTTAGCTTATTGGATACGATGGTGTTAATTTGATCAATTTTACACTATTTTGAATTTACCACCATTTTTAAGTTGGATTTTTTTTCCTATCATCACAAAATTTGGATCCGAGCATCAGGAGAACAACCAGAACAAGACTAAGAAGTTTCTCAGGTTTTTGATATGCAGTGTGATTTCCCCATAATCCAAATGCAAAGTCGTTAAAAATTTCTCAACATACAGTACATTTAAAAAAATATTCGGAGCAATTGAAGATTTGACACATTTCACTTACTACACTCTATTAGCCATGGCACCTGTGTTGATATACCTGACTTGATATGATGGGTCACATATGTTAAGCAACATGACTTAACAAGGAGAGCAAAAATGTTTTTTTTTTATAAGGATTTTCAGCTATAATCACAATAATTATTTATAGTTTAAATTATCGTATGTCTCAGTGTTTGGTAATTTCTTGCAACTATATTTTGTCAACTGATGAATGAAGTACAAAGTTAATTGCTGAAACTTAAACCATATATCAGTCCAAGAAATAAGAACCATACAAGAAGGTACGTTAGTGCAAAAGTACCTAAAATAAGTTGCAGAATAATTAACGATTCTTTAATAAATGCACCAAATTCATATTCAAATCTTATGATTTGACAAAAATAAATACCCTAATAAAGAAGCCCTGAAAACATTAAGTGGGGAAAAAATAATAATAACGTCATTGTTTTGCCTTTAAATTTTATTTTGGACTTAATAACTTATTATTTTAAGAAACTATCAATTTAAAGTAATATCATGGTATTGAGTCATATTAATGACTTATTAACATCATAATTACTTAAAATAACCAAATTCAATCATACTTTATTTTAAAAATTTCCTAAAATGAAAATGTATTAAGTCAAAACAACAACATACTCAAGTCAAAAATAATGACAAATCATGAAATAATAAAAAGTAAAGTAATGATTTATTAAGTCAAATTAAGGATATGACTTTTATAATTACCTCTAAAAATGTTAGAACATTTCCAACTGAATAAATGTTTGGCATCCAGCAAACATTTTTCAAGCTGATTAATGATTACTTCTGAGAAACTTTTATTAATAAGTGCTTTTGGAGGATCTGAGAAAGCTAATTCTTTACATTCTAAGAGTTCTCAAAAGCTTATCACAATGTAATATTAATACTAAACGCCTCTTCTTGTATGTGCCTTACAGTACCTCATTACGAATTTGCACTACGAATAAATTGATAGGGATTTGTGAAAATTCTTTGCATGTGAACTTAATTACTGAATACCAGAAAACCAAATAGATTAAAACACCGACTTGAAAGTTGCTCTTCATGCACTTTTTTCCTTTTTATATCCATTCTCCTAGTTTTTTGAAAAATCCATCACAAAGATTTCCCAACACGCATATATATGAGAAGACTGGCAAGGGAGGCCAGATCATTATAAAAATCATTATAAGAAGAAAAACTCTTTGAAAAGTGTCAGTAAATGGGGTCAGATATGCATGTATAATTTAGCTCAACAGTCTGAGAGGAATGGAAATACTGCAATATTCACAGCAATAGGAAAGGAACTAAATCAGTAGTAATGGGCATGATTTCCCTTTTTTTTGTGGGAGGGGATAAAATCTCCCATATCCTACTCAGCATATTTCAAATCTGGTGTTTCTTTGACTGCTGAGTTCTAAATATCAACCATATACAGGTTTCAAAATATTGACTAGTTATGCCTGGTCATTCAGTGCACTTACTGTAGGTAGTCAGCTGACATACAGTACTGCATTTTAATTATTAGTACTTCACATAATGTGTGAATCACTTTATACGCTTTTCATCTTACCCTGATCTGGACTCAATCACCACATTTTCTTTTGCCAAGGTCCAATCTTTATACTCCCTAGGAAATTATAGCCCATTAGTCTCACTAACAAGTGCTTTTCTCATGGATGCACAGCTGTTGAGTCCCAATCCTGTGAGTTCTCATCTATGGAAATTGTTTTACTGTCAATATTAAACACACAGATTTTTTAAATTGTTTTTTTTATAATGCAATCAATCAAAAATTTAAGCAATCTCCATTTATATTCTTATTCTTCTCCATTTATATTCTTATTCTTCTCCATTTATATTCTTATGGTCTCAGCCCAAATTTCATTCATCTCCTTAGTTGTTTTCTTTGCTTAAAGCTGGCTGCCAATATTTTGACCCTTCTGACCTTTTTTTTTGGCCAGGTGTCATGCAAACATGCTGATAACAAACAAAGAATTATTAAACAGTATTATGATCATGTATCTGTGCTATGTTTTATCGTACCAACTGCTTGATTTTTTTATGACTCAGTTTAGGAATAAAATAGTTGAGGGGGGTCACTTTGATTGAACTTTCATGCTTTTAACAGTTTGTAGCTATTATTAACTTTACAGAGACACATTTCTGTTATCACTTAAACTTATTACTTATGTAATAATAATAATAAAAAAATAATAAAAAATAAAAATAATAATAATAATAATAATAATAATAATAATAAACAAAAAACCTAGCTGGTAAAAAAAACTGATAAAAAGTAAATAAAAGTAAACTGATTGAAAAAAAACAATTCTAATTAAATAAAAAATGTAAAAAATGATTAAATATTTGTATTAATATAATATTATTTACATATATTATTATATATTATTTCTATATAAAGATTTTATTAATTAAATAAATAAATTAAAATAAACAAAAGTAGATGCCATTTTAAGGCAACAGTTTAGAAATAAAAAATACAAAATTTCAATAATACTTAATATTTAAAAAAGATATTTTCAGAAAATTGTCATGTAATATGTTTTGGAATGTTTTAAAAAAAATCCAAAAATCTAAAAAAAAAACAAAAAACTGCATAATCATATTTCAAGAATACAGTTTTAATACTATGACAAAATTGTACTTTTTTTTTCATAACATCGGATATTATAACTTTTTCCCCTCATTGTGCAATGATTTGTTTCTTCACACTATGGGCAATTTGGAAACACTAATTAGCCTAATCTGCCTGTCTTTGGACTGTGGGAGGAAACCCAAATACCCAGAGAAAACCCACCAAGCACGGGAAGAACATGCGCAGGAATCGAACCCAGACGCTGAGAAGGTGCAAGGCAACCGTGCTAACCTCTACACTACAACATTGTGTTAATCTATTTATTACTAGCCTTAGATAATACAGGTTCCTGTGAATGATAGATTCAGCTTCAATAATTCAACAACCCTCACTGTGATATGTGTAAAATGTGACAGTGCATTATTAAACACAAGTTATTGTGTGCAATATGTGGCTTACCAGATATTGCCAGAAATATTGCTTATGTTATTTAACCTCTATTTATATTCTATTTAAAAACACATGGTAATATCCTTCCTGTACAATGGACTCCAGTAATTAGACTCTAATTAGAGCCTCCCACGCTCGCTTCAGGCATCAGGAGCTTTAATTAACAGAGAGGTGATCACAGTGCGGCACATCGCTTTCCCAACCCACCTGCCAGAGGGACCGGGGGATTGAGAAGTGAGAGGTAGGACGAGAGCGGAGAGAAAAACAGAGAAAGCGAGACAGATGGAGGAGAGGAGGTCGAGGAAGGGAAAAACGAACGCAGAGACGCCGCGCGTTTTATGTACTACAGCTGGCCGTTGAATTTTATGGTAATGAAAAATGAAGCCTTTATTTGAATTTCTTGTGGAACATGTGCGATGTCAGAGGACAATGAAACTCCCAGGCAGATACAGATCCGACAACCTTTTACGGCAGCGCTCTCACTAGCAAACAACAGACGAGTGTTCATTTAATCACAGAGCCGCAGTTGAAAAAAAAAAATAACTGTTTTTTTTTTTTGTGCAAATTAGTTAGGATTCCCACAAATCAAAAAACAAATCAAAATAAATGCTTCTGGCAAGTTCCTTTGACTATTTACGGAAATATGATGGGCGGTCAAGTCAAAAAAGGAGTTTTGAAAGTGTAAATGCAGTTGTGAAAGTAAAAAACTCCAGTTATTTCTCTATATATAATCAACTGCAACACTAATGCACTCATCCCAGTGTTTCACTAGCACTAACACCACGGAAATAGAATGTTTTCTCAGTACGCTGAAACCAGGATCTCAAGAACTCCTTTAACCTCCTGGAACCCTGCGTCCTCCTTACTTTTTGGGTTCCTATACTTCATTCTGTCTAACTTGTCGTCATTAGTAGACACTTTATAGCATCATCTAATGGTAGCGAAAGTGCAATGCACTAATTAGTAGAAACACAAGTGGGTGTCAAACTCCACCTAAATGCTTTAGATTTTATACTCATCATGTCCTATTTATCTCAAATATATAGGAAAAATTTCAAATGCATGCAAAACTGTATACAGGACTGTATAGGGATGTGGCGATAACTTCCAGCCGAGTTCCTGTAATGTGCAAGTGGTGCTGGTGAATGACCGCATGTACAGTCCCTGGTATACGTGTGCATGATTAATACATTTCCGCAAACAGTACTGTGAAATAATTGTTTTTGCTTTGAACACATGTTTCGTTGGCGTACCGTCTGAAATCAGATCAAACCGTCTCGGTGTGAAACAAAAAACTCTATTACCTGCACAGCTGTATTTTTTTTTTTCCAAGGAGGGAGGAGAAGTGAAGACACAGAGAGAAAATCTGTTACTTTTATTTATCTGACAAGAGCAGAATTGATAGTTGAGAAAAAAATAAAATGGAGAACAGAGAGAAACAAGAAACACTTGCTCTCTCTGAAGGTCAGGCGCAGATGCTGCGGTGATCAACATTCCTCTCTCACACTCTGTCTATTCCATTTCAAACACACACACACACATACAAAAACACACACGTGTGCTTACTCCCACACATTTCTCCTCTGTGGCATACTCATGAAAGCCTTAGACAGAAGACGAATGATGTTGAGACAGAAATGATTGTATTGTATGAATAGTTGAGTGACAGCAACACATTGAAGTAAGAGATAATTTAAAAATATATAAATAATTTATCAAATGTAATTGCTTTATTTACGTTATTATAAACTAATATACTTGAATTGATATTTGTTGCCAAACAAGGAAACATAAATTCTTCCAGAAATGTGTTGTTTTTTTTATTCCAAAAAACTGCCCTCTCTTCCAGTACATTGTAATTTTCCAAAGGAATTCTTATTTGATATTATTAAATGCAGTCTAAAATATCTCCACTCTGATCCACTCTGGACATAGAATATTAATAACAAATCTGTCCTCGGAGTGGTTATAGAATGATCTCATTATCCAGAATTAATGTGTTTTCACAGGTAACACTGGCCTTAGCCAAGTGCACAGTGCTCTGGTATTGTTCAAAAGAACCGAGAACTGATTGGCTAGTTGCATTGCCTGAAAGAACCGCACTTCCAAAGCAAACATGTTCTCACTGCTTGCAAAAGAACTTGGCCTCGTCCCTCCAGAGTTAGAGTCTTGCCTCCCCATGCATGGTGGGAAGAAAGAAACCGGAGGAAACCCACCAAGCATGGGGAGAACATGCATACTTCATGCTTGGTGAAAAGAAAAAAAATTGGTGGAAACCCACCAAGCATGGGGAGAACATGCATACTCCATGCTTGATGGGTTTCCTCCGGTTTCTTTTTTCCTACCAAGCATGGAGTATGCGTGTTCTCCCCATGCTTGGTGGGTTTCCTTAAGTTTCCTCCGGTTTCTTTCTTCCCCATGGCTGTTTCCAAATTAACTACAGTACAGTGTATGGCATGAGTGTGAATCTCCAGGTCTCCTGCACCCCGCCTCATAATACTGTAAGCATTATAAACAACATATGTTGGATGAACTCCCAGAACACCACTCCCACAACTCCACCTTGACGAGAGTGTATGCGGATGAGGCACATATTAAAACGCCATGCAAACAGGTTCTTTGCGGTCTTCGGTCAGGCAGTTTGTCCAGATTGGTACTCAACAAACTTTGATAAAGTTGCCATGAATCTAGTTGAGACTTTATCAGTTTGGAAAAACGTTAAAATTGTTTTTTTTTTACAGTTTTAATTCTATCTGTTACAAAGCACTGATACTGGAAACTTTTATATTGAATATTATACAACAGTTGGTTCCAACCCGTGTAATCTGATTGGATGAGAGGCATTCCATGAGTAGTGATATAGAGCATAACAGCACTGGGACGTTTAACTATATGTATCACTCCACATTTCAGGCAGTCTAACAATCGTTAGTTACACTAAACGTCAGAATGGTTGAAAGTAGGCCAATACGGTCCACAGTACTGGAAAGAGTGGAGAGCAACTGCCTGCCAAAACTCACATTTAAAACTTAAAATACTTTCAGCATGAAAAGACGTCTGATTGTGTTATATCATCTTAAACAACACTTAGTCTACTACTTGGTAATTGCTTCTAAGTTGTTCGGAAACCATCCGTGTTGTTCTGTTCACGGCCAATATGAGCTAAAAAAAAAACAAAGCTTACTAGCTTCCAACACAAGGCTGAATCCCAAATCCTTTTCTAAACCCTGATCAGGGGCACTACTTGGTGTGTGGAACAAAGGATTGTACACCCTACATAGTGCATTAGTTTTCCAATTTATGCTATTTGGTATTAAACCCAGAACTTACCTGATATTCTAAAGAAGAATAAGTGGAAATATCTCTTAAGTTTCTTAGGACTGTCCACCCCCCCCCCCCCCTCCCTGTTAATTACACTCACCGTTAGTTAGTTCCTCCATTTGTAAAAGGGTATTTGTTGGCAGAGCAAAATAACTGGTTTAGTCATAATCTGCATAATAATAATATAAATGCCGGAACTGTTGTATAAAAGTGCAGTACAACAGCACTCCCTCTTGTGTGATACAACTTAATTACACACACACTTTCAATCCATATACTGTATATATATATCATGCCAAGTCTTTGGTATGTAACAAGTGTAAGTTGTTACTATGGAAACAATAACGTATAAGTACGAGCGCATTAATATGCAGAGGAAACCACTGTCAGAGCCACTGTCCTAGAAAATCATTCTAACCATTCTAATCTGAATGTGGTAGAAATACAAAATAATCCATAAATTTAGTAATTCCTGTTGGTAATTCGTACTACACTCATTAGACACAAAGCGAGGCCGATAGCTCAATCCCTTGCGTATCGGAGCGGATTGGCCGCTAGCATGGAGTCAGCCCTATGCAAATGAAAGGACTAAAAATAAATATGGGAACACAGTGTGTATGGGGACAAAGCAACCAAAAAAAAAGGAGAAAGAAGGAGAAAATGGGGCTATATGATGAATAGGATGTCATGGATCGATACATGTCTTCCTGAAAAATAAAAAATGCCTTTGGGTAACTGACAACCTTCCATTTCATCATCACTTTTTTTGCCCTTTCTGAGCCAACTGGTGAGGAGGCAGAAGACCAAAAACAGACAAATGACATTGGAGAAGAAAAATGGAGCAGACATCCCTTTATCCATATGTTCATTCATCCATCCATCCATCCATCCATCCATCCATCTATCCATCCATGTGGTTGAAGTGGAAAATAATAAGTACTAGTATTCCACCTTATGGTAGTGGCACATGGCTATGCTAGTGTATGTGTGTGCGGGGCCATAGATGATGCTAAAACTGAAGGACATTCTGACTTTCTGTCCACTTCATTAATTCTCTCCTCCTGCCCGTCATTCTTTCTTTCCGTTCTTCCATCTCTTTGTCCCTGTCTCGCTCTTTTCACCTTTCCACTTTCTTCCTATATGTTTTGAATAAACCCGATTTTTTTCAACATTTCCGTAAAAGCAATCGAGTACGAATTGCATCTTCGTGCTTCGTGACACGAAATAATGGCTTGCGCCTTTTTCCCCGTTCGACAGAAAAGATATGAATGTTGATTTTACTTAATTGGTTTCTGTGAAGAGAGCAAATAATAGGGCTTTAATTTAATGCCTGTTGTCAATAAGACTGAGATCTCCAAAAGTAATTACTAAAGAGCGGCATCAAAACATCCATATTTATGGACTTATCCTCACTTAATTAGTACAATTTGCCTTGTAAAAAATTTTTTTAAATGACCGTCGGCATTCTGAGCATGCTCAGTATGACTCACTGGTCCGCATCAGAGATGCAAACATGGAGACAAACACAATTTTGACAGACTTTTAAAAAAATAATAAAAAATTATGGGGGATGGGGTAGAAGTTGACTATAGGGGAAAAGATCACAGTGAGATCACACTGGAGAAAAGGAGGAAAGGAAGAAAGGGGAACGGACAGATAGATGTGAGAAGGGGAGAGAAAAGGGGGGGCGAAGAAAGAGAGATAAAGCGCTATTAGGACGAGACGATGGTAGGAAGTTTGCCAAGGTGACTGCTGAAGATTACCGCTGCTCCATACAAATAAGATGCGCGCACGCGCACACACACACACACACACACACACACACCTCACCGACAGCTGGCTTATCTTCAAGTATGTGCTGCAGGCCGTGTGTGTATGTGTGTGTGTGTATGTGTTTGTAAGAGCATCTGATACGGAGGGGCATGGCACTCCTGCAGTGCCTACAGTGAAAGCGCTTGAGTAATACAAGTATACAAGGATATAATAAATCATAATGCTGTGTCATGAATGTAGATTACACTTTCACGAGGGGCATTACACAAACCTTCTCCTTTTCTCTGATCCGTTCGTGGAGCATCTGGCCCCTTCCTGTGTGTAATGATTTAATGCATGTTGACTTAACACAACAAACCCTTCAAGATTAATTAAGTGAGGCGCATATCATCAAATAAACCCTACCTAAAAGCCTTTTTGCATCATCTAGCCAACTTTCTCATTTACTGTTTTTTCAGTAAGCTTCTCAGTCTAATGGACTGATGCCTCTTCTTTCCACATGTACACACACACACACACACACACACACCATCTCTAAAACACCGCCTCCTACTCAGTGGTTTTCTGAAAGGTCAGCAGAAAAAAAATTACTTGGAATAAGTAAGTCATAAAGCACCTACTGTATAGGGGTACGCTGGTCTGGGAAAACAGTCAGCGATTAGGGTGGGGTGGTATGGCACAACATGAATTTCCTGGTATTAGCAAAAATAAAATTATTAATTGAAAAAAATGAGCAATTGTTAAAGAAATAATAATGGATTTTAAACAGAAAAAGAAAAAAAACATTCAGAGCTGCTGTTATAAAAAAATGAGTCCATCTTGTTAATAATGATATTTAAAAAGTTGTGGTATTAACAAAAGAGACATTTTATTAAGTGGATAAGACAACGAGACATCCTCTTAACCCCTTAATGTTCTGCTCAACTTTTTTGAAGAGCACATTTTGAGTTACCATATTATATTGGGAAAAAATGGTTTAAACGTAACCTTTAGCCATGTCTACCATTTGGTTGAGGTACAGTATACTATGGTAAAAAAAATACACTATACAGCATGCAAATGCTTTTTTATTTGCTTTATAGCATATCATATGAAATATAATGGATCTAATGGCCTGAAACATTTGCTCTCCCAGAACACCTGATTTAATAAATTAACAGACTGCCCTTAATTGACGTGCAGGGAAAACATTATAATATGCAGGGCAGAGGTCCTCCAGGAATACAGTTGAGAAACATTTCAACAGTTGCACCACCACAATAAAAATGTTAAAAAGTTTTATTTTATTTTATTTTTTAATGCAATTTTACCATGAAGTTACATCTCAACCGTTTGGAAGAGGGTGGAAAAACGCATTGATTTTCAGCAGAAAGAAATGCAAATAAAAATATTCCATTGTTTTTTTTTTCCTTAGTGAGGATATTAAATGGTTAAAGAAAGATTTTCCCACAAATCACACTTTAACACTTTGAATTTGTGTTTTAATGTGTCCCACAGCTGTCAGGTAAATGCTTCATTGGACAAAATGAATGAATGAATGATTAAATGAAAAGCATTCTTTCTGCCACTGAGTTTGGCTTGGTCACGCCCCATTAAACACATTTTGCTTAACATCACCGCCTCATTACCGCTGACTGGGTATATTGTAGGTTTTTCACTTGAACCCCAGAACGTTCCTAACCAATCCTTTGTCGTTATTTGACTGTGAATGAGTAATACTGCAGAATCGCGTAGATCTCAAAATCTATGGACGGTCTCTGATTATTGGAATGTTTACAAAGTACAGTAAGAAGAATAATAACACTTATTTGAGTTTCTTTTGAGATTTGAGTTACAACTAAATGCTGTACCGCTAATCGAATATTGTAGTAGAGGAATGTCGGTGAGCATTGGGGACGATTAGTTTGTATGATGTTTAATATTTTAGGTGTTGTTGGATGTCACTGTTAAAAGTTGGATGTTGTTTATTAACAGTATTATTTAGTGGGCCTCATCCAGCATTTTTTTCTTTCCCATTAAATACTGTATTATCGTAATTTTCTGACATTAAGGTTAAAGCTAGAGACACCAAACGTTCTTAACTATCCTGATCTATTCTCACCCACATGAGCTAAATGATCTTATATTGGAGGTGCAAAGGATTCGCATGTAATTAGCATACAGTAGGTAACACCCCTAAACACCATATAAGGGCAGAGGCATGCTGTGCCCTGTGCATATCAGGTGCAACAATTGGAGAGATTCCTCCATAGTATTAAGAAGCACTAAAGCAGCAATGAAATCAAAATGCATTAAAAATGAATCATTTTCCACAGTGTGAGCACCGGCGTTACGGTTAAATCAAAAACACAGCAGTGGCAAAAAGACTGTGATGCTGTGATCGCCGTGTCAACCGAGGGACACACAGTTAAAGAAATTACAAAACTAAGTAGTTTGATGGCAAATGGAGTGAGGACGTCACCTGTGTTAAAGGTTTATAAAGTTGATATTTTTTGTAGCAGTTGGAGTCAATGGTGATTTTTTATAATTATGTGTTTTATGTGATTTCAGACCCAGAATGCACACAAGCATCTGAGGGCTTTTTATAGTCTTAATCAGGATAACTTGACCAAATGTAACTCTCTTGCTCTGGAAGTAAAAGCTTAGATCATTATAGTACCTCTAAAAACATGTAATCATCTCAATTTAATGCATTTTTTATGTTTCTCAATTTTTAAACTATGTTTCCGTGCATCAGACAGACATTTTGTGGACAGTTATAATGGGAGGATTTTGTTCTTATGTTTGTAACAGTGCTCTCGTCCACTCGTAAAATCCTCTACTCAAGACAAGAGCAACTCACACATCGTCTATACTGGTTTATCTTGTATACAGGGTCGCCGGGGGGCTGGAGCCTATACCAGGAGACTTAGAGCACGAGGCGGGGTACACCCTGGACAGGGTGCCGATCCATCTTAGGACACACACACACACTCACACCCATATTAACACACTTCGGATAATTTGGGAACGCCAACTAGCCTAGTCTGCATGTCTTTGGACTGTGGGAGGAAACCGTAGTACCCGAAGGAAACTCACCAAACACGGGGAGAAAGTGTAAACTCCATACGCACAGACCTTGAGGCAGGAATCGAACCCGGAACCTGGTGCAAGGCAACTGTGCTAACCACTATGCCCCCTGGGTTTTTGACAAAATAATAAAATCGATCAAAAATACGAGAATGTTTTTTCATATATTGTTCTAGCATGAGGCCCAGTAAGCGTTTAAAGAATGTGAGTGTTGGAGAAAGTTTGTGTAAAGAAAAGTAATGCCTCTGCTTAATTATGAACACTAATGTTTAAAGGTCTTTGCTAATGAGCATTAGTGTTTGGCATTACCAATCTGGTAAACTGCCTGGTCTCGACACAGTGGTATTGCTACTGAAAAGGTCAGATTGAGTGGAGTCAAGGGTAAACAGGCGTTAAAATGTCATGGTTATGGGAGTAAGAACAGATTTTAAACCCTGAAACATGAAGAAAAGTAATTAATTCGACAAAACACAAATGAGAATGATGTAAATCTGTTTCTCTTTTGTTTTTTTCTTTATTTCATCCTCACTTTTCCGTCTCAAACAGAACACTCTCCGTCTTACGGTACCCCACTCTGTCCTATAGAGGGGTTGGAACTCTAAAGGGAAAAGCAAATCTAATGAACCAGACTTGGTGTGTGCTTTTGGGAGAGTAAGAGCCGAGCTTTCCTGCCGCATACAGTATATGGGTACGGCACAACAAACCCATCTGTTCTTATCCAATAAAGCTTCCTGAGCTTCTGAGCTTCCAGATAAGACAGTCTTACTTCTACAGCTGGAAAACTAGAAAATAAATAAAGCTCAGCTCTACTTCCAGAGCATAACTGTTTTTTTTTCTTTTTTTTTCCCTCTGACAAACAGTAAAACACTCCTTATCTAATAATGTAACTGTCGGGTAATGATGAGCAAGAAGTAGTTGCAGGGAAACATTTATAAAAGTGTGTCTTACATAAGGATAAACAAAACAAAAACAAACTCAGAACTTTGCTATGGGCATGAAAATTAAAACAATATTTAGCATGGTGTATAAATGTCAGGGATAATACAAGTATAAAAAAAAATCGACTGAAAAACAAGACAAGATCAGACAAGACCGTAAAATAAAGACAGCAGACAGGTAAATAAAACAGAAAATGAGCCATGACCTGAAGCATGGGATGCTGAAAAATAAAGACAGCTCAGAGACAAATAGTGACAGAACCCATCTGGTCTTGAACTGCCTTACCAGGTGGCCACGGCCATCCAGGTTTCACTAACTTGATTAGGACTGGGAAAAAGAACTGGAATAGTGTTTGGCACGTTTACAGGCCCAAAGCTTGGCATGGGTGGTGCTTGGGATCTTTAAAATTGGGGCTCGGGTATCTCACTGGTTAAGATGTTGTACTTATATTGACCAGAAGGTAATGGGTTCATACCAACGAGCCACCTCTTGTTCTGAAAAATGAGGCCAGCGTGGACATGCTAATACATGCAGTTCCTCGAATGACCACCAGGCTCCAAAAGTGAGCCAATCCCCATAGACCATGTTAAAATGCCCAACTTTATGACTGAAATGCAGCCTTGAACAAAAACATAGCTAGAACT
>JAOVVB010000034.1:4140424-4151353 GCA_028570985.1 Heterobranchus longifilis | reverse complement strand
CAAAAACATAGCTAGAACTGTACAGAGGGTGATTTTTATTATGTAACTCATCAGATACAATTATATGAATCCATAAATTAATCATAATTATGGGCATGGCCAATTTGAATGACGTGTACATTTTATTTTTTTGTATTTTGGTCTGTTCACGTGCCATCCTGCACATTGTGTGACGGATACTTCCCACCCTGGAGATATATCTGTTGTTTCTATGGCAGGTATATAAGGGGTTGGGTTGTCAGCTTGATACCTGGACAGCTACATTGCAGGTGTCAAACTGCTAGGTGTCAGAGTGAATTTGCTATTTTCCTTAATTTCCCTAGTTTTTCGGCCATTAGTCTGGCCCACATGCCACAGGAATTACGGCCCAAGGTTGGCCCAAATGCTGTTTGCCGAAAGTCAACCAGACTAATGCCGGAATCAGACCAAAACTCAGCCACAACTTCACAATGTCCCCAGAAATCAGCCATAACAGGCCCACAGCAGTGCCGGAATCCACAGAAGTCAGCCAGACAAGAGCCAGACTGCCACCACATTTACCCCAGACAGCCATAACTGGACCAATTTTATGCCAGAATCCCCAAAATCAATTTTGCTAAGTTATCCTGCCACCTTAGCATTTTAGCTAAGTTAAAGCTAAGCTTGCTAAGCTTGTGGGTGGTAACTTAGTTACGTAGTAACTCAGCCAGGCTCTGTTTGTTTTGCCCATTTGCCCATTTATGGATTAACTGGGGTTTAGGCGAAGTCAGCTCCTGCCAACATGGCGAGAAGCAGAGCTCCCACAGCTGAGCTTCAAAACCGCTCTTCAGAAAACTTATTGATGATATCACAAAGGGTTTGTCCAGTTCTTACTGTACATAGTTTGTGGTTCAAACCCCAACACCACACTACTGGGCCCTTGTGCAAGGCCCTCAACCTTTAGCGGCTCATATATAAAGTAATGAGATAACTGCAAGTCGCTCTGGATAAAAAATACCATAAATGTGCACGTAAATTTATCAATCAGGAAACAATGCTTGAAATGAAGGCAGTGTCATAATAAGAGTATCACAAAACGTGAAAAGTTAACATTTATCAGTTAAATACTGTAGCAAAAGTTATATGTATCCAGCTAACATTTCATAGTGTAAGTGTGTCATGGTAAGCAATGTGTAGGAGGATAATATGCATAAAATACACTGTGATTAGGTTCATCAGTAATTTTTTTTTTCCAGAAAGCTCTGCTTCAATTTGCTCAATTAAATAACTTTTTAATCGCTTTAACCACTTTTCCATTCCCTGAGAATTATTTCATGAATATTTATGAACTGCCTAAAGGCCATATTTTAACGATAAAAAAAGTCTTCATGTGTCACGGTTTATGAATATTGCCCATTTCATAAAATGGACCGAGTGATATCAGTTTTTTTGATTGGGTAGATTGGGTTAGATTGGAAACTTTGCATTTTTGATGTACAGATTTATTACAATGTCCTTAGTGCTGTCTCCTGCCTCATGGTATAATAAAATAATGAAATTATATTTTCAAGAATAAGAGAAACACTTTAATGCACTTAAGTACATTTTTATGAGTAATGATACCATCAGAGTGTTAAAATTTTTTTTTTTTTATAGTTTCCTGAGTATATATGGTTCAGAAAACAAAAGGATAAAAGACATGATTGGTTTATGATTATACTGTACAGTATCATGGTACATCCTACTAAATTAAGTTAAGCCTTCATTTATCACGTATACATAATTTTATAGTAAAATTATTTCCTTTGAGTTAAGGATCAGGGTTAACAGCCTCGTTTAAGGGATCAGGGTTAATAGCCTCGTTCAAGGGTCCAACAGCAGCAACTTGGTGGAGCTGGGACTCACCAGCCTTCCAGAGACTTTAGACACTGAGCTACCACTGCCCCTAGTGGTGATTAATTTCCACCATACATACACATTTTCCTAACTTACAGAAGTCTATATTTCATCATCTCCGTCTTCTTCAAAACAACTAACTGTATCTGATCAACCTACGTTTATTTTTTGTTGTTTTTTGTCCCTAAGGTGTTTCTCTGATGACTGTCTTATCCCCTGAGATACACATGCAAACACACACACCCTGGTCAGGCCATGGCCTTGTAAATGAATCAAAGCATGTTTTATCCCTTAAAGCCCAGAGCATTTTTTTAAAAACATATATAGGGTTCATGATTGTGCAGTATAGCGTGACATATTATTATTTTCAGCACAAAATAGCCAATATGATCAACCGAATTTCAGTTAATTTTAACCAACTTCCCCAAACATGACTGAGCGGAAAGTTATAAACTGGGTCACAAAGGCAAAGGAATAGCACAAATACACACAATCACGTGTTTCTACATTTACAAATTTCTACAACATTTTTTTACAAATACGTGTTTTTCTACATTTTTGCAACTTTATTACATTATAAAATGTTAACTTTCATTCGTCCTCCACGTTTCTTTTTATTTATCTCCTTCTTGTTGTATTCCTCTCGCTGTCTATTCTTCTTTTACATTTTTTCTATAGCTATCTCTTTCTTTTCTGTCTATCTATCTATCTATCTATCTATCTATCTCTGTTTGTCTGTTTACCTATTTGTCTTTTTTGTCTGGCTGTCTAGGGTTTTTTTCTTCCCTTGTCTATCACTCTCTGTTTATCTATCTATCTGACTGTCTGTCTGTCTATCTATTTTTCTATCCATGACAGTCTCTTTACTGTCTGTTTTTCTTTCATTCTTTCTGTGTCTAATGTTCTGTCTGTCTTTTTACTGTCTCGCTTTGTTTTTCCTCCCTCTCTATCTGTCTGTCTGTCTGTCTGTCTCACTCTCTCTCTGTTTTCCCTTTGCAACTCCCTAAATGGCTTCGACCTTTGCTGACAGAAAGGGCAGAAGCGCAGTGGAAAGGAGTGAGAGAGAGTGAGTGGACGAAAGAGGGGGATGGATAAGATGGAGGGATTGGATGTAGGGGGAGAAGGAGAGGATGAGAGTAAGTAGGAGACACTATAATGAAGTGTAAGCAGTAGGTGGCTGTCAACACTAATAGATATAAAAAGAGTCGGTCTTCAGTCGACTGAGAAATATTCATTACTGTTGAGTGATTTATGCAGCGCTTTCAGGAGAATATTAAGAAGCTTGGGTGAGTCTGAATCACTGCTTCACCCCAAGGTGTTTACTCCAGTGCATTGTGGGATTTAAAATTTCACTAATCAATGCAGCAGTCTTTTCTATTCAGTTCCACTCAATACAGATTTATTTGTACGTCACTTACAGAAATGTAGATGTAGGTTCAGATTCCCGATGGACGGAATACGAATGAGAGCGGCACCGAAAAGCTCCATGAAATGATGAGAGAAATGGACGGAGAGATTAATATTGGGAGGAAAGGCGGAAGAAGAGGCAATTATAAGGATTGAGAGAGAGAGAGAGAGAGAGAGAGAGAGAGAGAGAGAGAGAGAAAGAAATACTAGAAATGGCAACAGAAAGTTATATAGAAATACACAGAGACAGAAAGAAGGGAGGGAAAGAGATATATATAAATGACAGTAAGAGGGATAGAAATGAAAAAAGAAAAATGGACAGAGAGAGAGAGTTGAGGGAAGAGAGTTAAAATGAGAAAGGGAGACAAAGATGAATACAAGTGTTAGTGAAACAGAAGAATATAAAAAAGAGATGGAGAGAGATGACAGAAAGACAACAAGAGGGAAAGAAATAAAGGGATTAACAGGAATGTAGAAATAGAAATATGGAAATAAAAGAGAGAGAGAGAGAGAGAGAGAGAGAGAGAAGCTCTTACTATGTCTTTAAGGCTACTGTAAGCTAATGCAAGCTCAGTATTTGAATGTGAATATTTTTGTACTTTTGCCCAAGTATAAATGTGAATGGAGGACTTCTACTTCTACTTAAGTAATATTATACCTACGATATCTCTACTTTTAGTCAAGTACAGGATTTGTGTACTCTGGTGGTTACTTAGATTTACAGAAATGAGAGAGAGAGAGAGAGAGAGAGAGAGAGGACAAGTAAATGGAGAGATAGAAAGACAGAATTGAGAGAAAGAGACATACAGAAAGATGAATGCAAATGTAATGAGAAAGGATGAGATATAAAAATGGAGGCATGGAATGAGAAAGATATGTCGATAATAAGGAAAGGCTGTATATACAGTACTGTTGACCTTGATTTTATTTTTTTTCTAGTCCACCTTAATGTCATCCAGAGGGAGCACAAATTTTCGCACTCAATTCTATATCCATCTATAACAGCCATTTAACCTGTATTTATGTTTCCCTCTGTGACTCAGGAGCGAGGGAAGATCGGCGTCATCTTCAACGTGGGAACGGACGACATCGCGATCGAGGAGAACGGAGTGGTGGTGAGCGATGGCAAATATCACGTGGTGCGCTTCACTAGGAGCGGTGGCAATGCCACCCTGCAGGTGGACAACCAGCCCGTCATCGAACGCTTCCCATCAGGTAGGGAGCACATGCGCTTGTGTACAACAGGGTTAGGCAGTTTTACACAGCAAAGTAGAGAAATTTTAACTTGTTTAATGCAAGACACTAGAGGTTGATGAGACCATTTCAGGGTTTGGAGAGCTTTTTGGAAAAATGTTTATTTCACTGGTTGCAAAGCTTAAATACAGTATACGATCATATATGTTATTATGATATATGTCCGTTTCCTTTACAAGCCAAATAAATGGCACTTACTCCAGAACTAAACCACATCATTAATTTTAGGAAGCTTTTTAGTTTCAAAATAACCAAAAAAAATTTCAGATTTCGGCCAGAAATATACTAATAAGTCGAAGCTTACACATGAAGGCTGAATCACAAATCTTGCGTTCCTTTGGTGTGTAGCATGTGCAGGTCCTCGGAAATTAACATGACGCGCTCATATGTGCAAGATGCAATTATGTATGTAAACAGTAGGGGCGGTCTAGTCAGCCGTCACATCGAAAATGGCGGAAAGTTTGAAGTAGAAGTTGTGTGACTAGGTTCGCAATTACTGCCGCCTGTACAGTATAATGTATCTTTACCGCTGCTCAGTGACAAATATGTACATCCAAACAGTTTGCAGGAGACTTTATAACCATAATCAAGGAAACTAACCGTCGCCATATTTGTTTACTTGATGCAAAAATGTTCGATTGAATTCTCCAGTGTGATCCTACTGGAATCCTTCCATAGCATATAGGCAGGTATATGAACAAATACACTCATAACGTTGTTTAACAGCAAGTAGATTTCCAACCTTAGAGTTTTTTACACTCACTAACTTATCGTCTATACCGCTTATCCCAGGAGACTTAGGGCACAAGGCGGGGTACACCCTGGACAGGTTGCCAATCCATCGCAGGGCAAACACACTACGGGCAATTTGGGAACGCCAATTGCCCTAATTAGTCTTTGGACTGTGGGAGGAAATTCCCCAAGCACAGGGAGAACAGGGAAACTGCATGCAAAGAGGCAAGAACCGAACCTGGCCGGGAATCGAACCTGAACTCTGGATGTGCATGGCAACAGTGCTTACCATTAAGCCATTATGCCGCATTATACATTTTTTTATATTCAAATTTAATAATACATTAGAAATGAATTTTGTTGTGATCACTGGATTTGTTATACTTTACTTTGAAAATAAATGCCATGAAAACATTTTGTTTTTATAACAACATGCTATTTTCTTGGTTTAAAAAATAAAGAAATGGCTTTTCAAAAAAAATCAAAAAGGATTCGTCTTTCATCAACTGTGTTTTGACAGTGAAATAAACATTTGAATTGAAACTTTATACAAAGACAAGAATTTAGTTTTTGTATTGTTTTGATTGGGTATGCAAAGGTAAGCACGGTTATTGAAATAAAATATAATTAAAATTAATTATAATAAAATAACAAAAATTATTTTTGTTCACCTCTAGTGTCTTTTAATTACATAAAGAGAGAGAGAGAAGAAAAACGTTATATGCACTCACAATTCTCAGTATAATCACAAGAACTTTTAAGGTTTTAAATTAGAAAAATCAGTTATTCTATTGATGTCACAGCATTATCTTTCAGTCAATTAATAATTTTACTCTCGCTATAAGGGGCTGATGCGATAAAGATGAATTTACCTATACAGCTACAGTAGATGGGTGTCTAAAAGATGTAGTGACACGATGCAGTTCTCACGAAGGAAGCACATTAGCGCCTAACATACTGTGTAACGTTAGCTAGTGGGCGGGAATTGGAACATGACTAACATTGCACACCGAAAGTATTAATAAACAAATAAATACTGTTGAGCGCAGCCTCGGGGAGACGTCAAATGCATGCTGTGTGTGCGTAACTCAAGCTGTGATGGAATAAATCGTCTACATAAGGAACTGCAAGCAAAACAACAGGCACCCACCTAAACTCACACACACACTCACGCTATGGATGTCTCCACACCACACCGATACATACCCTCCATCTTTTTTTTTCTCTCTCTCTTTTTATATCTGTCTCTGTTTGAGGCAGTAATGTGGGGTTTTTTTTTCTTTCCAACTTCACGGTACGGTAAAAGGGAAGATGTTTTCTGTCTTTAATTTCACTTTCACACCAGGTGTTAATAGGAATATTTTAGAAACTGTAATGAAAATATGAGGTTCTGCTGCTCTTGATACATATAAAAATGAGTTTCTACACCAAAACTGTAAAGAAAATTGCAGCGTGTTTGCTGCGAATTGAATTTTGTTTGTTTGTTTGTTTGTTTTAAATTTCACAATTTATATTATTTAGGTAAAGAACGTTTATAAGGAAGCGTAAAGAGAATCATTTCTTGTGTGTGTGTGTGTGTGTGTGTGTGTGTGTGTCTGTGTGTGTGTGTGTATGTGTGTGTATATATACACTTTAAGCCATTTATGAGAACAAAAATTATGTCCTTACTACAGGTAGTCCCCGACTTATGAACATTCGAGTTACGGATTTCTGCAGATATGAATGACTGCGGGTCATAGATGCAAACACATCATAGAAGTAGCTCTCAAAAAAAAACAACACTGCAGTGCACCAGATACCAATATTTACAATTATGTATAATATTTTCAGTGTGTAAGTGGATGCATAAAAAGTCCGTTATATTGTATATGTGTGTGTGGAGGGGGCGGGGGACTGTCATTCTGAAGCAGATTTGGGCTTTGATTCCTGACACATTTGTGTCAATAGTTTGGCAAAGAACTACATATGGTTGAGCTGGTCGCTGGTCCACGAACCTTTGGCCATATATTAATTTTAATTCATTCATTGTCTATAGCGCTAATACTATGTAGGGTCACGGTGCACTTTCAGCCTATCCCTGTGCATTTAGGGTACAAGGCAGGGTACACCCCAGATAGGGTGCCGACCTATCACAGTTCACAAAGACACTTGCACACCCAGTAACACAATTTGGAAATGCCAAACAACCTAACATGCATGTCTTTGAACTGTTGGAGGAAACGTGAGTACCTGTAGGAAATCCACCATAATGCATCCACAAAGGAAACCTAATGCAGTGGTAATATAATTTTATTCAGTTGGCAAACAACCAGGGTCGTCTGTTAAAGGCGCATGTACATTGATGTTACTAAATACTGTCTAGTTCTAATATTGTAATGAAGTAACATGAATGAATTATTGTAATCCATCAATCTGTTGAATGAATATACAGTACGTATGTGTAGTATGTATAGATCAGGTGTCTACAGTTAAATCATATCAAGCTACATAATATTCCTTATATACAAATATGTTTAGTTGGTTGCTTGGTTGGTTTATAGTGATACAGTATCTGTTTGTCTTTAAATATTGTTTTCTTTGTTGACTTTAAGCAAACTCATATTGTCACGTCGTTGAAGTTAAATATCCGAGCATGTTTATGAAACCTCAATTTCTTGAGCTAAGATCTCAAGCCCTAAAGCTAGTCTTTTGTCTGATGCACTGATGTGTGCTAAATACGTTACATAAATTACATTTTCCGAAAGAAGAGGATCTGCTACAGAAGCTGCAGTGGTTGTTGTTTAGAAAACTAAAGTCAATCAGGTATATATAGGTACATTTTTAACGTTCAATCCCGAGCAAGTTGCCAGGCCCTTAGATGTATAACGAGATAAAATGTAAGTAACTCTGGATAAGTTTATCTGCCAAATGCAGTTCCTGAAGGACTTTTGTCACTCTCATTTTTGGCTCTCATTGTTAGTCCAGTTCCTGTACCTGAGCAGTTTCAGAGGAATGTTTTTTATTTGTTAAGCCACACAGTGACCCATGAATCTTTTAAGCATCTAATATAAGGCATGAACCAGTGAGAAACTGTGTGGCTGGAACAGACAAGAGTGGAAATAAGGTTGCTGCTGAGGTTGTTCCATAATTAACAAGTTTTTAAATTATATCCTTAGGTACTTTGCAGCCTGTGACAGTAAAACATTTGTTACCATTTCTCAAAATATTCTACATGATTTAATTTAATTTGATATAAAGACTGTATAAAGACATAGGACTGTATGTAGAGTTTTTTGGCCTGTGATTGTCAGCACTGTCACACTAGAGTAGTTTTTAAATACTGTACTTAGTTTGGTCAAGAGAGATACTTGATAGATTAAAGTGTGCTTAAAATCGGGGCTGTTTTAACTTGTGCTTGGGGATCAGAATATCTGTATTTGCGTTGAGAGAGAGAGAGAGGAAAAGAGAGAAAGTGACAGAGATAGAGCAAAGATCTTCCTTATCTCAGCCTGTCCACACTCATTCTCTCATTTTGTGTCTGGAAAAGGTCGATCCCTCCATCATCCATCATCGGCGAGCAGCTGAGCTACACATCTCCACGGTAACAGTGCAAGTGTAATGGCAGACACCAGCTGCTCAGGCTTTGTGATGTTAAACATGGCATTAGGAGAGAATTAGGGACGAGGAGAACCTCAAGGCTGAATGCAGGGTACAGTTCTTTTTATATTACACGTCACCTCCGGATCTCCTGAGAGCTTTGATGTTTTTGTTGTTCTGCATTTGGACATCAAAGAGGGTGCATTTGCATTGCAATCCTCCAAGCATTCCTGCATGTTTGTTTGGGTGTCTGTTTGTATTCGAGGGCATGTATTTCCTAGGTTGCTCAAAAGGTGATGGAACGAGATGTGTTTACTAATTAGGAAGAAAAAATTAATAGGAAGGGTGTACAAAAACAAATACTGTAGTATAAAATGATGCATATTGTCAGGGTTCTCCCTGTGCGCTATTCGGTGCATTGATGAGTCTTATATTAAAATGCTGGTTTCTTATCATTTCTAGTTCTCAGTTTTGGTGACCCAGTTTATGCTTGATGATACCACTTTCAGGTCCGATATTCTGACTATTGTGCTAGAAATTAGCAGTGTTTTTTCGATGATCGATGAAAAAGTACATTCACAGTCAGGAAGTTGAGAGAGAGAGAGAGAGAGAGAGAGAGAGAGACTCTTTTACTATAACTTTAAGGTCACTGTAAGCTAATACAAGATCAGTATTTTTAATACTTGAGTAAATTTGAAGGTACAGTACTTTTGTACTTTTGCTCAAGCCAAATAGTAAATGGATGACTTTTACTTTTACCTACAGTACCTCTACTTTTCCTCAAGTGCATGAATTGTATACTTTGCCCACCTCTGTTTATTAATTTTTTTTTACCAATATCCCTATGAGATGTTAGTCTCTTCTTATCCTAGTCCAAACCTTGCTTGCCTTTTTCAGCAGGTTAAGGCTTGAGAATATACAGAATAAAGAATGCTGGGTCTTTAAAAAGGGAACGATCAAACACTGACCCAGTTAGAAATTAAGAAATCACATCCCAGGAATGGAGCACATGAAGTACATTCAACATTTAACATCGACTGAAAGTCGAGTGCAAAGGGCCTCCTCGGGGTTCAACTCTGAAATGTAATGCATCTGTAGATTTGCTTTTATAAATGATTTAGCAACAGGCCTTAAGTTTGCAGAAGGAAAAGTTTGTTCGTGAAAGAGGATTTTTGCCAAATCCTGAGGTTGAATATCAAAACAGAAAAGACAAAAACGCTTGCCAGACATCAGGGCTTTGAGTGAGCTTGCTGTATTGCTTTGTTTGTCCAACGCATTCTCTTGGGTCTTTCTTTTCTCATAGAGTGTTTGTCTTTCTGTCCGTAGCTAAGCTGAAATGGTTTGCTGTTTAGGTCACCTTAATAAACTGAGGCAGATTCTTCCCCAGGGACATCCACACTATTATTGCCTCTGTCTTTGCCTTTTTCTCTATTCATCGGTATCATTCCCTCTTTGTCTTATTTTAAATCCATTTTTCCCCGTTAGGCTTATCTCGCTGAAAAATGCCAAAGGCTTGAACGTCCCTTATGCATGTTTTCCAGTAAATAGATTAATTTGATTTTGTACACAGATGTTCATAAAAGTTAAAAGGAATTTTAGAATCAACATGCCCAATTTGAGCATTGTCAAGGTTTACAGATTTAGGTTTTCTAAATATGTCTTTGAAAAAATCCATAATCATTGACACTCTGTACAGGAATACGCAAACATTGTCAGTTATTCAAATTCTCTATGCAAGCAAGAGAAAAACCTGGTTGCCACTTCTAAGACGTTAAGACATGGCAATAAATTGATATTTTTACATCACATTTCACAAACACAAACTACATTTAAATGGTTGGTGAAATCCAATATTAAATTAAGAACATTAGGGAAAGACCATTTTTAAATGAAACTCCAAGCTAAGCAACTATCTAACAGCAGTGGAATACATAAAACCATGCAGAAACAGGACAGCAGTTTAAGTTAAGCCTTTATTTGCCAGTGAAATTCATTCTTTGCATATCCCAACGTAACTGGTGGTCAGAGCACAGGGTCAGCCATGATACAGCACCCCTGGAGCAGACAGGGTTAAGGGCCTTGCTCAAGGGCCCAACAATGGCAACC
>JAOVVB010000034.1:4124875-4134992 GCA_028570985.1 Heterobranchus longifilis | reverse complement strand
CTAGCGGAGACAAGACAGATTGACCTGACAACATAAATTAACAACATAAATTAACAAAAACTAACTAGCTAACCCAGTTTTTTGACGTTTTTTTTTTTTTTTTTTTACAGACAACGTAAAGTGCATGTGCAAATGTGCAAACAAGAGCAACAGCAACAAAGTTTGCGTGTGAATGCATACAATAGTAATTACCATTGGCCTCCACGGTCCCTAGTTGGACCACAGAGGCTAGCTTTAGAATAGATGAATAGATCTATCTATCCATCTATCTATCTACTGCGTAAAGAGGACAGTGTGTATAAAGCATCATGATATGTTTTCTCTTAGGTCACTAAACATTTGTCCTTGATAGTAAGTGTTATAACTCTAGTGTTATAAAACATTACTTTCTTCAGATAATAAGGGGTCATGGCAAAATATATTTTCTAGTGTTATTCATAATTTTATTTGCTTTGATGCTTGTTTTTGGTCGCCAGGTGTGTTCAATCACACTCTCATTATGCTATAGTATAAGACTATAGTATTTGGTTATGGATGTAGACAGGACTTACTATCTCAACAAATGTTATGTACTTAACTCTGATGCAAGTATTGTAAATGAATCATCAGTTCTATCAGCTGATCCTTTGTTTGCTTTCCAATTGTGCATGTGAAATTACCGAAAATATTTGCACAGTGTGAATTTAATCAATTTGACAACTTAAAATAGTGAATTGAAAGGCAGATCAGATAAAGTACACTTAAAAACGCATTGCACTTAATCCTACTGTAAATATGCATAACTTTCCCTCATGAAATATACAGTAGATGGGACTTAAGTTATTAAGCTGTTTGTGTTACAACTTAAGCTGATAAGGGTACAATGAGCCTGTTTAGTATCATAATATTATAGGAGTATGATATGATGATATGAGCGCTGTAGAATTTGCAATGAAGAGTGTGTGTGTGTGTGTGTGTGTGTGTGTGTGTGTGTGTGTGTGTGTGTGTGTGTGTGTGTGTGTGTGTGTGTGTGTGTTTGTGCTTGTGTGTGCGACGGCGCTATCATGTACTAAATTTTTCTTATCCCTATTCCTTGACATCTATACTCCTTATTTAAACAGTTTTGGTGTGGTAAAACCTCAATCAATATTTAAAATCCAATCTATGTTTGATGAGCTTCACAGCAGCAAGGAATCTGCTATTCCTTTTGGGCTAAGTGATCAAAGCTTATTGAAATGTGTATGTTTTTTTCTCTCTCTCTCTCTCTCTCTCTCTCTCTTTTCATTTCTAAGGAGGCAGAAAATATCTTCCTTAAAAAAAATATATATATATGACAAATGCTCAACCTTATACTGTATATGTACTATATTGTCTATTGCTGATTATGATTGATGAACATTTTGAATGTGTTGATCTTGATAAAAATGAGCCTTTCCTGTAACTATGAGTCAGTAAACACTGAATTTCTAAATTCTTCATAAATATGTTTAACTCATTACTTCATAACTAAACTACTATTTATAAAAACACATACTGTAGTAACTAAAGCTTTTTTTTAACTTCCTAACCAAGAGCGAAACTAAACGCAAACACTAAAGCTGATTTTAAAGTCAATAACCTGCTAAACTCCTGTTGATTTCTAACATTTGATTTCTAATCCTTTGACTTATGAACACTATGAGATTGTAAGATTGTTGATTTTTTTTCTTTTCCTTTTTTGCTTTGTTTTGTTTTCTCCAAATTCTCTAAAGGGAACTTTGATAATGAGCGCCTGGCTATTGCCAGACAAAGAATCCCATACAGACTTGGTCGGGTAGTAGACGAGTGGCTACTCGACAAAGGTAATAAACTCCATTAATCCCACTTAATGAGCTAATCGTCTAATTGACTTAACCACATCTCTGAAAGAGGGGCAGACCCATGAGTGCTTGCTGGAATTCCCAGGCATTTGGCGACAAACAGACAACAGAAGGGATGAAATGAGAAAATTAATGAACTATCCCATTTGTTAATGTGTGCTAATAATAATGGTAATTAATCAGCCTCTTTTAAATAAGTGCTCCATAGATAAACCGTGTAGAGCTATTTCTGTGCAAATTACTTAGTTTATCTTGATATATGCATTCTTACTTTCTTTGGACACTGGATTGCACAACATGTACAGTATATACCGTGTCCGAAAATGCGACTTGATATGGGACTGCACCTCTTCGGAGTATTAACCCTACCAATAACCTGCACATAACATCCCCCTAACCTCCCAGCAACAGCCAGCCAGCATACAACCCCTCCCACTGCTTACTACTCTTACTTTACATCCCAGTGTACTTGGCTGTTGTGAATTCTTCTCATTCATGTTAATTATAGAAGCGTTAAGCCAATTACGGTCTTGTTCCCCACCCCCCCTCCGAGCGATGGAAATCTGACGCTCAGAATCATGAACATCTTTAAAAGTTAAAGGGACTGAACTTTTAACAATTCGCCCATTCAAACTGACTCAACTTTAACCCTTTGAGTGCCAGACACCCCACCCTGACCTGCGCGTGCGCTGTTGTTGGTGATGCCGTAGGTGGTTAATTTCTAAACAACAAACGTCAGCATTTTTTAAATTCTTGTTTTTATTTGTATTTATTTTTTTTTGTATTCCCTTTCTCTAGCCATCAATAATAATCTAGATATATTAAACGTAGGAGTATTATATTTGTCATTTTACATAATGAGAGAAACGAAGCCTAACTTTTAAGTGACTTGTAAAGCTCCAAGCAATCTTCATGATGCTATTAATTATGACGCGGCGAGTCAGGTATGAAATTGTAAACCGTATGAATTTGTTCGAAATGCTAGTGAGTTAGACACACTGACGCATTTGTCATTTAAATGGAATTGTCTATTTTTTCTCCCCCGAGTCAAGCATTGCATTTGAAAAGATATCTAAATTATCTGCTATTTAAACTCCTTTGTAATTACTCCTTTAAATGCAATGTACCGAGGCAGCGGACGACATATTACTTAGAAATCATTAGCAAGAATGATTTGTTTTGTAGGCACACTTGATATTTAGATATCTCTATCTCTGACTAAAGAGTATTTAATCATTTGTACATTAATCGGTCAGTTACTGTAGCGTTGGACCTAATAATGTATATGTTCAGCATAAAGAGAAAGGAATAAATAAGAGAGAGGCATGAGGGTGTTGTTAATTGGTTTCTTTCAACTCAAAGGGTTAAAGCCGTATAGTGATAACCAGAAAGATATCCAGAAAAGAGTAAGATGAGGACAAACAGAATTTAACCACCTGACAGCAAATCAAATCCAACCTCAATCTAAACTCTGAGAGCTGCCAATGCTTTCATCCAATCCTCAAACTAATTCTATAAGGATTTCAGTCAACAGGCATGCTCTCAGTCATAAACCTATTTCTAAATACACATAACCTTTGAAAAAAAAAATCTGATAAATATGATCATAATTGTATCCACACACCTAAACACACCACTAACCAGATTTAAACCATTTTAAACCCAAATTAACTAGTTCGCCTACTGTATGACTATGACGTACCGCCGGTCTTACCTTCCTAACACACTCCAAACTCAGAGGGTTAAAACCTGACACGGTTTGTTGAAAAGCTACACACGTCAATTATGATTATTATTATTATGATCTGATGTCTAACCATTGGATGACGGAAGGTTCTTAGGAGAGATTTTTTTTTCGAGGAAAAAAAAAATCAGGTCCCTTTAACATTTATTGTAATGTGCCAGTATTGATGTATGTCATCTCATGAAACGTATTTGACTGACTGAAAATTGGTAATTTCACAATTTAATGTCAAACTGAATAGCATCTATAATTCTGCATGTACTGTATGAAATCTGCACCCTGTGTGAAATGGAATATTGAATGTTTTTTTTTTTTTTATTATTGATGGGTCTCTCACACTGCATGGTCTCTCTGAAATTACAGTAATCAAATCTCCCACCTCACAGCTGTCAACTGGAATTTGGTTGAATTTTTTTTTTTTTTACTTTACTTTAATAAAAGTCCCAAATCAGACGATCCAGAAAAATGTTAGTACTCTAGATTTTTTTTTCCTCCCCCAAAAAATTACTTTTTTTTTTTAAGAGCTGTATTTGCTCATTTGTCCTCCTTTTACTGTGACTCTGATTTTTTTCCCTTTCTCTCCGTATCCCCAATATCACTCACGACATTGAGTTAGGTGAAAGAGAACGTGTAGGACACATTACAGTGCGGGAGTTATAAATCCAAAACGGCAGCGGTTATAGCAGCTCGATGGAGGGGAAAAAGAAGTCCCTAAACTTTGCGACGGCTGGATACCAGCGAAACCCACTCAGTCGTGTCGTCTCGTTTTCTAAAGGCCGTTCTCCTCGGCTCCCTCATCCCTACCATCCTCCACATCTCATTACGCTTCTTCCTTTGATCCCTACCTCCTTCCGCTTTCTTACTGACTCTTACTGGATTTTTAACTCTAATCTGTTCTCGTTTGTCTCATGGAGATCATACTTTTCACCACGCCTACTGTAAACATATAATTAGGGCCCTTATTCATTTTCACGACATAAAATGCTCTGAAATAGCTCTGTTAAATTCTTGGAGGTCTTGGAGATGACTGTTTCACAATAGTGTGGACTATAATTGAAATCGCAAGTACATTAACGTGCTCCTTGTATTACATTATCGTTTCTGTAAGTAACATTCTAATGGAGAAGCTTCCTGAACAGAGAACTGGTAAAATGCTTAACATTGATGGAGGGAGTCTCCAGTGTCAGGGGTGGGTATTATAACTCTGATGAAGGAAAGGAATGCATATAGCTGTCATAATGTAAGTTCTAACAGGAACTAGTTTGTTGAATAGACATTCGTCAGCGATAAACACTAGGAGTAGACCATGAAGTCTGCATGGTTTGGGTCTCCATGAAGACCAAAATGAATGTATCAAGTTCATACTACTTTCCAGCCTCGTCCTTGTCAGATTCTCAACACATCTGTTATGTTGTCACTAATTACTGTATGCACTCACCAATAAGATCGAACCAAGGCATCACTATATCTGATCACCTTGCTCTTTCCAGCCACTTATTACATGCTTACTATGTAGTCCTTGTGGTTCATCCGGCAGGTTGTTACTGTATAAATACTGTACCATGGTACTCTTAGTGCTTTTCATCACAAAGTGATTGTGTGAAAAATTGGATCCAGGATTTATACTGAATTCTGAGGATGCTTCATGCAGACCATAAATGTGGTAAGTACTAAATGAAACATAATGCAGTCTTCTACAACGTGGCATGGACAAGCTTGAAGAGATCATTTTGAGAACTCCATCGACGTAGCAACAACACAGTGGCATCCCAATAAGTTCAATCTTTTCCATCAGCACCAAGCTTGTAGTGCATCAATGAAGTCCCTAATACGTGTTAGTGATATCGTTAACTGGTCAAAGCCAATGTCTATGACAGACAATACTATGTCTTAGACAAATTTTCAAGATGGATAATTTTATTCACTCACTTCCTCATCGTCTAGACTGCTTTATCCTGTCTACTATGGTAGAGTCACAGGGAGCCTGGAGCCTGTCCCAGGAGACTTTGGGCACAACGCGTGGTACATCCTGGACTGAGTACCAATCTGCTCAGACAATTTGGGATCGCCAATTAGCCTAATCTGCATGCCTTTGGACTGTGGAAGGAAAACCGGAGTACCCGGAGGAAACCCACCAAGCACAGGGATAACATGCAAACTCCACACAGGAATTAACACTATATTTAAGCATAGAATAGGCTTTTGACAGGAGATATATGCAGTACATTTACACACATACGCACAAAGACACAAACAATTAACGGGAGTGAAAGAATAAAGCTGCCTTTCTAATCCTGCTCAGCGAGCGCGAAAAACAAAGCAGCATGACACATAAGCTCAGAAAATTGCTCTTTCTTTTTTGATGTTTCATCACAGTAAACATGTTGCCTAGAGTTGATGAGGAATATTTATCCTCACTCTCTTTAGACTCAGCCAGAGCCCACTTTATACATCGATTCAGAACTTTCAGGATTCTGCATGTGAAACAGTCTGAAATTCCCTGATTAAGCTCATGAAGAGCTGTAATTATGAGCATGAATCATCTGGTGTGTGTAGCTGAGCAGGAAAGGGAATCTACAGTACAGCATAGGATTATGAGCCAGGGTGTTTATGAGTACACTTTATGGTTATTTGGGCATCCAATATTTGCTACTTTATTAGTGCGATGCGGCAGTTGATAACATGGGATTAAACTCAAGCACATCCTAGTCTAAAAAGCCAGGTTTTTGTTGTTTAAATGTTACACATGGGCAAACATCCTGTTTTCACAGTAAGACATCATTTACCTGACCAACCAGAGATTTATATACAGTATACAGTATTTAAAATTTTAATCTTGTTAATCGCAGTCATAGTCTGTGATTAATCACAATTAATCACAATTTTAAAATACTCAGATTTACTTGTATTATAAAAAATGCAATGTTGGAATTAAGAAATGCATAACAAACTGGTTAGAGGAAAGTTTTATAATATCTCTAACATTTAACAAATGGTAAATTAAAATCTCTCAATTGGGAGCGGCATTGCATGCAGTGGCTGGGTAGTATGGGGGATGGCAACCCACCCGGACCCCCAGATTCAAAAACCAACAACCTAGAGCCTTAGCCATCTGAGCCACCACTCCAGCATCTTACAATTAATGTATTCTTTTAAGAACAGTTCCCCTTTATATAGCTCGAACACACAACTTTGGTTTTATCCAAACTGCCATCCAGAAGCTTTTTATAATGAAACTTGCCGTTCAGCACACCCGGTGATGTTTCCTCATTCAACTTATTATCCACGCTAAACGTGCCATTATTCCACACAGCCGAGTAACCACGCTGTGATTATGGAAAGCCATTAGAGTCAAATTTGATTATATGATTAGTTTGCGTTTAAAAAAAAAAAGACAGCAATGTGTTAAAATTTCTAGATTAATCACATGCGTTAATGCGTTCGTATTGACAGCCCTAATAGAAATGCAAATAAGCAATCAGATTACTAGATCCTTTTAACAATTCTGATAACTGGCAAGATAAATGCACAAATACTCTAATGTTGCTTCATTTAATAGAATCCTATTTTAATATGTAAATACATGATCAGATACATTGTACAGCCTAAGTTTAATTTTTAAATAAGCATTTTTGCAGTGAGAACCAATAGATACACTAACATTATCTTATAACCCCACAGCTTTATCCTCATATCCAAGCAAAGGCAGCAAACATCCAGCACCACTCATTTGTAGTAAAGCAGAAAGTGTGTGAATTCGATATAGTCTTCTTAAGCAGACAGAATGAGAACAAAATGGAAGGCAGTTTGAGTATAAATCCACTCTCAGACTAACCCTTCATAACAACGATGCTAATTTAGATTCTAGTCACGCTAATTGCTAATGAACAAACCCTCCCACTCAACTGAGTGTCGTGAAACATCGTCTCAAACCAGGGACATGTCAGTCCGCCTACACAGCAGCTCCAGCTCACTGTTTTCTACTTGATCTCTGATGGCTTTATTTCTTTGATATCTTCCTTGTTAACATTTGGCACTTTTCCATTTCTCTTCCTGGAATCCTGCAGTTCACTTATCCGGTGAAATCACGCTGTCGTATTTCGGTCCCTTCTGAAGAGTCGTAGGATGTAATTTGTTTGTCTGCTATTGCCCCGGTCGGACTGGCATAAGCAGGGCTTTGATCTCGGGAAATAGCCTCTGCAGTGAGACATACGGCATAGGAGCTCACGCAGTCCACCCTTGCGTGTTCTTGAGTTCAACTTCAGTAACCTTTTTTTTTATTTTTTCTTGCTTGTTTTCCTTCTTTGCCTCCCAACCTAACTTTTTCCTGTCATGAGCAATTTTCCTTAAGGCTTTCTTTCTCAAGCACTACTGATTCACGAGACTGGAAAATCGCCTACTTGTGCTGTTAGAAAAGCAGCCAAGGAAAAAAAAAAAAAGAAAGTTCAGCACTTAATTACCAGTACATGCCTTGTGCTGAGGAGATAACTGCCACCTACTTCCATAATCAACTCTGGCAGCTTCACCCAGCCAAAGCTGGAGATGAAGAATACTTAAAGAATCAAGGACTATCTGTTCCTTCTCTCGCTCTCTCTCTCTCTCTTTTCTCTCTCTCTCTCTTATTTGATTCTGGGAGGAAAACATTTTTTTTTTGTCAGCAGACAGACATAGATGACATGACCCAGTTTCTCACATTTTTAATAATATATGCTTGGAATTGGCAGCATGGTGGTGTAGTGGTTAGCACTGTCGCCTTGCACCTCCATGGTCTGGGTTCAATTCCCGTCAATATCTGCATGGAGTTTGCATGTTCTCCCTGTGCTTGGCGGGTTTCATCCAGGTACTCCAGTTTCCTCCCACAGTCCAAAGACATGCAGATTAGGCTAATTAGGTTCCCAAATTGCCTGTAGTGTGTGTATGTGTGTGTGCCCTGCCATGGATTGGCACCCTGTCTAGGGAGTACCCCACCTTGTGCCCTAAGTCTCCTGACCCTGAATCCAAGATAAAGCGGTATAGACGATGAGATTATGAGACGATGCTTGGAATTGCATAGTCTTGTCTACTAATATAACTTTCTTTCGGGTGCTCTCATCAAGAGGTCGCCACAGCGGACTATCCAATCCGTACACAAGTTTTACACCGGTTGACCTTACTGATGCAACCTTCCCATTTTTTCCAGCTTTTGCCACCTAAGCCACGACTCCCCAGTCTTGTCTGCTAACACATTTGGTAAACATTGCTAATCATGCTAGCTGAAATCTTTTTTTTTTTTTTTTGCGTGGTACCAAACCCACCCATACACTATATAAACTTTATATTAGGTACAGTATACTGTATCACCGTGTATCCCATGAGGAGCACTCACAAGCAGGCTTTATACAGACAATATTTCTTCAATCTGATTGAAATCATTCTGATGAAAGATTCCAACTTAACTGATTGATTACAAGAAGTCCATTTACATCCACAAATCTTTTAATCAGAATGTATAGTCTTTTTGACACGTGGAAAGTGGCTTTGGAACAGAAGCAATATTTCCTTTCTAAAAACTCATCATGTCACCTGTGCAGAAACAATATATGTATTCCAACAGGAAAGAAACGATCAAACAAGTCTCATGGCTAATATTTACCTATTGAATAGATTATGAGAGGATTACATCACTCCAGATTAAAAATTGATTCCAATACTTACAGATCAGATGGCTCTGTTCTGATTGAGGTGATTACATGATGCATTTTTTTACCTCATTGAGGTATTATTTCTGTCCCTGGAAATGCACTGACTGGGCAGTAAAGAAGGATCTAGTGTTGGACACGAGGATCCCTGCTGTGTGCTCTAAGTTCCGGAATCAACACTGTCTGCTGAGCCACCAACTAATGGATGTACAGTATTTTAGGAATTGTCCTGTGTTCATGGTTTTATCTATGGAAAACTAGTTAAAATATACAGTCATGCAACTCCTAATGATTTCTTGATCAGGCATCCCAAACGCCAACACATTCAACTGGTACACATAAAACAAACTGAGCGTACAAAGGCAGCCACATGTAAAGTCATTTTAACTTGAACAGCTCACGACTTGTGATGAAATCTCTTATAAATGAAGATGTAAAACTGATATATACAGAAGACTTCAAGCACAGTACGATGATGAGACTCTTAGGTGCAGTAAAATTGAGAATAAGAAGATGGCAGAACATCCATGATTGACGATCCCTGCCGAGGTGGCTCGAAACCCAGTAGTTCCTGTGAACATTATGTATGTATGTATGGATGGATGGATGGACGGATAGATAGATAGATAAATAGATAGAAATAGAGATAGATGGAAACTGTACACACAATCATTCACCAACATCACTTGCACATTACAGTAACTCTGTAATGCTGTGAGTTATTGCCACATCCCCTATACAGCCCTGACCTCGCTTCAAGCCATTTCTTTTTTTTATATATTTTTTGGGTTTTTTCCAATTTTCTCCCCAATATTAGTCGTAGCCAATTCCTCCCCGTCACTAGGGGGCTCCCACAT
>JAOVVB010000034.1:4110831-4121960 GCA_028570985.1 Heterobranchus longifilis | reverse complement strand
AAGTCGCTAGATTTGTCGCTAGGCGCTTTTTTGAAAAAAAGTCGTCAAGGGGGTCTGAAAAGTCGCTAAATCTAGCGCCAAGTTGGCAACACTGCTTAGGAGTGAAGAATCTTGTTTAAGGGTCCAACAGTGGCAGCCTCTTGGCATTGGGCTCGAGCCAGGGGGCTCCTGATCTGCAGCCCTAAACCTTAACCACTAACTTATTGTACGTACCCCTGCCCCCATAATAAACAAGACTTACAAGAGTATCCTTATTATATACAGGATCACAGGACGCCTGGAGCCTATTCCAGGAAACTTTGGATACAAGAAAAGGTACACCTTGGACAGGGTGCCAATCCATCTCAGGGGCACACGTGCACGCACCACACACTCATTCACTCACTACGGTCAATTTGGGAACACCAAATAGCCTATGAAACTGGGAGAAAACCAGACTACCTGGAGGAAACCCACCAAGCACCAAGAAAAATGTGCAAACTCCACACACATAGACCAGAGGCAGGAATCAAACCCTTTACCTTTGAGTGCTAACTACTAAGCCTGAAAAAAAATTGTTAGAGTTAAACAAGTTTCTATACTGGAGAAACAAGTCCGACAAGTCCAGGACTAAGAAATCAAACCGAAACCAAAATGCCCATACAAGGGTCTTACCCAAACTGTTGCCACAAAGTTGGAAGCAAAAAAAAGACAAAAAAAAAACAATACTCTAGAGTATCCAAACCTGTTCCAATAATTGTGTACAATTTAGTGTCCATAAAGATAAGGTTTGCCAATATTAATATGGGCAAACTCGGGAGTCTTATCTTTAATGAACACCTTTTGGATGATTTGGAATGACAGCTGAGCACCAGGCCACCTTGGCTATCATCAGTGCATAACCTCTTATTCTCTTGTGGGTGAATGAACACAAATCCCAACAGACAAATTCCGAAGTCTAGTGAAACGCCTTCTCAGAAATGTTGTGGCTGTTGAGCTATATCATTGTTATATCTTCCTATGTGAATCTTTCTTACACTTTTGTAATATGGGTGAAGAATTTCTACCGCATTGGGAGTGTTTTTTTAGCTGAAGAGCAGCATTGATACCACTGTAAAGAATAATCCTTCTACCACCTCCACATGTCCAGTGTCTCTTTCACCTTCTATCCTTCCTGATATTTTTCTCTACATATTTCTTTCTTGGTAGCTGCAAACTTTAATGCTGGCAGCATTTCAAGTGAAAAGGTATCGTGACGGTCCCAGGAATATTTTCTTAACTTGAGGACAAATCTCAAAGTAATGGCAGCTAAACACAACTAGACTAGTAAAGGCTGTAAAGAGATATGAGTTCAGGTTCCTTAACGTTCCATCCATCTATCCATCTAGGAACCTCTGTAGTCCAACAATGAACTGTGTAGGCCAATGTTGACCATCTCCAGTCAACACTTAAAAACACATTTACATGCTATGGGCAATTTGGCATTGCCAGTTCTGCAAATCTTTGGACTGTGGGAGAAAACTGTCCCAGAGTCCCTGGGGGAAACCCACCAAGCAGGGCAGAACATTCAAACTCTCTGCATACAGACCCCAAGGTGCAAGGCGACAGTGCTAATCACTACACCTCTGTGCCACCTTCTTCAATCTTAGTGTGAAATAATTTCTGGAAATCTATTAATACAAATATGGCCGCAAGCAATTAATTTTGATTTTAAAATGCAACAATGCTATATATAGTTTGGTATATGTGTCAAAGATTTTGACAGAACATTATTTAATGCATTATAGTAGTGTAGGCAATAGCATATAATGTTGCCCCACAGATTTGGCCAATCTAAGGTGCCACCAAGGGTTCATCAAAGCTTCTTTGGATACTTACAGGTAATAGATTTTAGATTCCCAAATGGGGTTCTTTCTTAAAGTGAAACATCCAACTACATAGCACGTAAAAGGACATACAAAACAATCTTTAAGGCTGCTTTGTTGGGAGTGAATGATTTTTGAAAAGGAAATTGAGAGTTCATGAAGGATTTTTCAGGATGGTTATCATTTCTACCTTTCTAAAAAAAGAAAAAGATTTAACCTAGGAATTTTTCCTTGATTGTTGGTGGCTTGTGAGTCCTCTAAGGTGCCAGATAGAAACCTTTTACTAAGATTGGACCTCCTGCAATTGAATGTAACTGCTTATTTACTTCATCTCTTGACAAAAGGTCAAGCGCTATACACGCTTTAAAGGGTTGTATTTTACTCAAAGCATGGTCATTTATTTGTTTGTCCTCAGTAAGAGATTATTATTATAGTTAAGGATACAGTAGATCTGGAAGCAGGAATACAACCTAGTCAATTGCAGAGAACCACGCTCACATTTTTTACACCATGGCAAGAGTCACCAGTCTACCTACTGGAACATTTTTTGAGACATAGGAAAAATCCACTGAACCCATGCAAGCATGCTGTAATGATTTATCTACAGTATTCTTCAGAGAGACCAGAAATGTGAGAGAGACTAAATATTGTCTGTGTATATGTTGTTTGTATATTCTCCTTTGCCAATATCAGCCATCCATAATTGACCATTTGTGCATCCGACATAAGTCCCACAAAATCGGTGCCACGTTTTCAAAATGCTTTCCAGAACCGCTCACCCCAGTGAGAAATTAACTCGTAGATAGATTCTCTTCATAAGTCATCTGTGTAGGCGTCATTATAGCTTAAAGTCATCAGCAGCCCTCCTGGGGTTCAGGCAGATGGGCTGATCTGTTAATGATCCGCTAATGCTAGTGTCAACCTAATGGAAAAGCGTAGCTTATTCTGTCACTCAAAGACGCATACGCGCAGAACAGCAGTGAAATCGATGTAGCGCTGCTCACACTCTCGAATACGCACATGGTCAGTAAAATCAATGAAGTGTGATCTGCACAAACAAGGCTATTAAATAAATAATAGGCTCAGTCAGCATTAATTGAATCTAAGAATGGACGTCTGGTGCAGTTTCCCAATTTGAATCAAACTGTGGAACCACACTGGTTGCTTTACTCAGGCGTGAGTAGGGAAGAAGCAAATTGGTCACGGAAATAATTAGATGAGCAGAGAAATATCCACACACACACGTGTCATAAATTGCTACGTCCATAAAATTACGCTGTATCTCTCAATGAGGCAAATAACAGATAGTAAAATCTATCTTCTGTCATCCCCTACTGATCTGTTCATCACTCACTCTGCGGGGGGACACCTCATCAGAGGTCATTCCCTGACTCACTGTCTCTGAGCTGTGAAGAAGATGTACGCAGATTGCTGATATTGGCAAAGGAGACAAGGAAGGAGAAACAAATCTCTCTTGTCTTGCTAACACACATGAGGATGAATGGGATGCAATAATTACACATCTAACCGCTAGGTATAGTTGTATCCATGTCCAATTGTCTTCTGTGTTACCAAGACAATTCAGAGTGATTCGAGGCTCTTTGCTGTACGAGCCTGTTTCATGCTGTGTGTGTATGTCTGTGTGTGTGTGTGTGTGTGTGTGTGTGTTTGGAATGTTAAAACTCAGAGACCTTACTTTTTTCTTTCTCACTTCCCTTCACCATCTCTCCTTTTTTTCTGGCTCACAATTTTCTCTTATCCCCTCTCTTTCTTCCTTTCTTGCCTTTTCTTTGTTTCTTTCTTTCTTTCTTTCTTTCACTGTCCCAACAGGTCGGCAGTTGACAATCTTTAACAGCCAGGCTTTCATAAAAATCGGCGGCGGTGAAAAAGGCCGCAACTTCCAGGGGCAAATCTCGGGCCTGTACTACAACGGCCTGCAGGTTCTAAAGCTAGCGGCGGAAGGAGATCCGAATGTACAAGTGCAGGGTAACCTGCGTCTGGTGGGCGAAGTGCCCTCGGTCCTCACCACAGACACCACGTCCACCACGCCGCTTGCAGACATGTCTACCACTATTATGGAGACCACCACCACCATGGCCACCACCACCACCCGGAAGCAGCGCTCACCCACCATGAGAGACACTGTCACACAGGTGAGGACAACAACAACAAAAAAAAAAAACCGATCTGGATCAGTGGTGATAAGTTTGAAGGCCATTCAAGTCAAGCCAGGATTTTTGATTGTGCAGAATAACAGCTCAGTTATGAAGGTAAAAACTCCCTTTATTTCTTTATATTTTTCCCTGCTACACTAATGCACCAGTGTGTCACTAGTGCTTAGATACCATCGAGGTTGAAAGTTTTCTCACTGGCTGAAACACTGACCTCCCAGAAACTCCTCTAATGGCCCAACATGTAGAAACAGCTTAGAGTAAGGTCAGTGATGCAGTATGACATCCTACATTGTCGAACGCCTTTGGTGATCAAACCAAGCCATTTTTTTTCGTTAATGAAAAGGGAGTTCCTGGGAGGCCATCGTTTCAGCAGCGACAATGACATAAAGCAAGCAATTCTCAGAAAACGTTCTACCTTGATCGTATACAAGCACTAGTGAAACACTAGGATTCATTAGTGTTGCAGCAAATTATTTAGTGGAATAAAGGGAGTTTTTACTCATAATTGTGTTCTCTTATTGTGCACAATCAAAAGTCCCGGTTTGACTTAAACACCCTTCGTACATAACTGCTAATACTGTACTAGATGGCAGAAAGAGATAAAAGGGTGGGGGTTAAATAAAGAGTAAGATTCTATCACGCCATCAAGCCCTATCTAATCGAATATTCCCTGTTCATCTGCAGTTGTTAGCTTTAGACGTATCCCTCATTTTCCTTTCCCCTTTGCTTTCGGCAGTGCGAGAGAGCGAAAAGCTGTGACTATTGTCCAAATTGAATAAAGGCAGGAAGGAACACTTAATTATCCCAAAAGAGCATTAGAAAAAGCGCTCAAGTGTGAAGTGGCCATTAGCCTGTGCCACACGAGTGTTCAGTCAACAGGACAAGGACGCAGCCATGCCAGCCTATTGTTATAGCTTTATGCCACAATACAATTCCCTTATTTAGAGCAAGGGAGATTGTTAAACACGGCTTGGCAATCGTAACAATGCTCACAGCGAACAAAACGAATCTGCTTTGAATTTATTATTAAATTCTGGCTCATAGTGAAGGTGAATATTTAAATGCGTAATGCACCAGGCTGGATTTTTAATAGTGTGGAGAAGCTGAAAATGGATTATTCACAAAAAATATGCTGGAAAAGGGAATGTATAGGCCGTTGGCTCTGGATGGTGATATCACCAGAGCAATAAACAAATGCATTAATAGATGATTGTTTAAATATTGAATAATTACAAACTGTTATTAAATTAATTATTAATTAATTAAAATGCTGTTAAATTAATACAGTACACTGTCTGGTAAAAAAAAAAAAAAACTTTAATTCAGATTTAATTCAGTCACATTTTGCCATTGATTACACCCCAGTTCATGGGTGAAAATGATTCCTCATGCACTCAGGAAAACCCTTTCACAATTTTAAGTCCTAAAACATTCTTATGTCATCAGGGAAGAACAACTAAATAGATGTGATAATCTGGTCATTCAGAACATTCAGGTCATCAGCTGACTTCATTTTTTGCCGAGCCTAAACCTGAGCAATACAGTTGGGCTTGTACATTGGGCACTATGCATGATGGGTGTGTCTCTTCATCAGCTTCCCTTCTTACCCCTCACATACCTATTACTCTGGAATAGGACCAATCTGAACTCATTAGACCACATGACTTTTTTTTTTCATTGTTCCAAAGTCCAATCTTTTTGCTCTAAAGCAAATTGAAGGCTTTTTCTGATTAGATTTACTAACAAGTGGTTTTCTCATGGCCACACAACTGTTTAGTCCCAATCCTGTAGGTTCTCGTCACATTTTGTGTGTAATGAAATGCTCTTACTTTCACTATTAAACAGACCTATGTTTTTTACAGTTGATTTTTTTTACCATGCAACTTTACCAAGTGTTTAAGTGATCTCCGTTCATGATTTTTTTCGACCACATTTCTTCCACAAAGTGATGGTTCACCACTATCCTTTTAGGTTTTGATAACGTGTTGAAGCGTTCTTAAGCCAGTTCCAATCAATTAAAATCTCCTTAGTTGTTTTCTTTGCTTGTTGTAGCCCAATAATTTGACTCTTCTGAAATAGCTTTTTTTTTGTTTGTTTTGTTTTTTTGGGACAGGCAGTGTATAAACTGATGTAATTTTAAAGAAATTAATCATCTTTAAATAAATAAGCGTATTTACACAATTATAATATGTGTATAATATGGACCAAATTATTAATACAAACCTAATCTTAAAAAGAATAATAATAATAATAATAATAATAATAATAATAATAATAATAATTTATAAAATATTGATTAATGACTAACTAAATGTTAAGCAAGGAAGGAAATGCTGTTTTAGGAAAATAATAAAACTTTGCATAGTGAATATTATTTTAAAAATGGCAAATGTTTTATTCCTCATATTAAATTTGTGAATGCAAACAAGTCTTTTATTATTATTTATTAGAGTTTTTTTTTTAATGTTTGTATGTAGCTCAGTTTAATGACATTAAACTTCTCCCAGAACTTTTTAAAGATATTTTTTAACCACTTATAACCAATCATGAATTCAGCAAAAGTGTTTATTCCAGGGATAATTGACTAATGAGTCAATAATTAATATCTGTTCTTCTGGAGACATTTTTAAGCATGACCTTATGGTTTATTAATCCTGTGTTCGTGCTTTATTGATGGCTATTAATGTTGTAAGAAAGCCAGGATACTGTCAAAGCTTTCGCAGGTTTTGTTAAACTTTCTTAAAGGGTCGTGTTCGTAAGGCAACCTGACACCTACATGCACGTACTGTACACCCGCTCTCTTTTTAAGATGCAGAAGATGTTTCACAATCTATTCTTGTGGATAAATCCAAACAAATCTCAAAACCGAACTCTATTATATTTTATATTTTCAGAAACGCTTTTCATTGACAGTGTTTTATAATAAGTAGCTTGAAGCACCGGGAGGATGTGATTGCCTGGTAGCGATATATAAGACTACAGTAAACACCTGCAACAGTGAGACAGACAGCTGCAGAGCGAAACAGAAAAGATGGACTTCAGTCATACCTTGTCTTTATGTTAGAAGATAAAGTGCAGAGATCGAGAGACATCATGTGGCTTTGATCTCACTGTCAGACACTTTGATGGTTAAATACAATTTTGATTGTGCACTTTGATGTTTTTTCTTCTCTCGCTCAAAGCTATCATGTTGCTGCTGACAAAATAGTGTTTTCCCTTCGCACAGTATGTGATGAGCCTGATGCAAACACTACTGTAAAATAAAAACGTGTTGGAGTACTTATTTCATATTTTTAGTTTTTTCCATTGTGTCATAGTTATTGATTTTTTCTAGCTTAAACTGAACTCAAAATTTCCCCCAGATTGAATAAAAAAAATCATATCATTACATACAGTACTTGTGTGTGTAGGTTGATAAAAGCCAATCAGCCATACATTGTCAATCATTCTGACAGCACAGTTCATTTACTGTACGTATACTGGTGAGGGCTACAAAACTCCATTAAAGGCAAAGGGCACAGTGTTGAGCAAGTTCTTCTTAAGCGAGGTGGTTTTCAATAATGCAGCTCAGCCACTGCAACATTTTGTCTAATATACAGTACTATAAAAAAGGTCTTGAGCCATTCCTTATTTTTTCATATTAAATTACATAAAGCACATGGGATCCAATCTGTTACTGTGACAGGCTGCAAAGTGCCTAAAGATACAGTTCAATTTAAAAACTGGTCGTTTATTTAACAACTTCAACAGCGACCTCATTTCCCCTCTCGTCTGTTCCAACCACTCAGCGTTCAGCATCACCGGTATACTAATCAACAGCCTCATCTGCACCGGTTTCTCACTCGTTCATGCCTTAAGTTTAATACTTTTTATGCTTGAATGATTCACAATTTAGTTTGTGGCTTAAGAAACAAAAGACATTCCTCTGAAACTGGTCAGGTACAGGGACTGGCCAACAACTTGAGGAAGCCTCAAGACTACATTAAAATTACAAGAACGTCTGGCTCGTGAAGCAAAATATAAAAAGAAATGTGGTGGTTACAGTACTGTAGACACACACTGCTAACTCTAAGTCCTTAAATAGGGATCCATTCCACCTCCAGTCATATTTGGTCATTTTTATGTATTTGATAGTTTTCTTAATGACTTATTTATGTTGTTTATATGAAGTAACTGATTTGTGCAATTAAAATATCGATTCATTTATATGAGCAATTGAAAAATGTTGCTTTAAACACATTATATATGCCTTGACATTTATATGCGCAAACTCCAGAGTTTTTACAGGATTCGAATCTTTATGATAAACTTACTAGATTTTCATAAATGCCACATTTGTTGTGTAAACAGTTGTTTGCATCCATCTTCATAAATTATGCCCGTTATGAAGAAATCCTGATGTAAATTTCTAGCATATTTGCATATTTATCACAGCACAGCTACAGTAGATGTGCAAACTTTAAACCCACCTCCATTTTCCCTATAAAACATTTGTGTACACTGAGTCTCTTAAAAAAGGACTACAGTATATGCTAAAATAGCTCACAATTGGGAGCGAAACAGCTCAATATCTCAAGAACATAGGATTTCATTCTGACAGGAACAGACAATGATGGGTTATGCAATGTGTCAAAACAGCTCTAAGCACAGTGATATGTACAGTATTACAGCACAGATGCTGTCGAGGTCAACTCAGATCCGTCATTTCACAGCACTTAGAACTCCACAAAGTTCCACAAATGTTAAAATGCTTTAATTTAAAACTTTGTACAGTCCTCCCTGGAAGTAGTGGAAGTTTTAGCTGGTTAAAATATCAAACAATGAATTAGAATTTTAGATTTAATTTTTTTGATATTTGCATCTCACATTAAGGCAGCTAAGAACATAACATCTTTGCTGGTTTTAGGTGAGCAAAAGTATTGGAACACACACGTCCTACAGTGAATACGGTTAATATTCGGTTACATATTGATGTCTGGTTGTTAGCATGGTGGTCTTCAAAAATTTGAAATGCTGCTCAGTTGGATTGAGGTCTGGTGATTGACCTCGCCAGTGTAAAATCTTCCTCTTGTCCCACATTGATGAGTTGGAAGTGTGTTTTGTGGTGGCTGCCTGATGACGATTTACGCAGTTCTCTGTAAATCGCCATAATATTTCTCTCGATTTCCAAATTCATTTTGTTGGTATGGTCCTTACAGAACAGTGGCTTAGTGGTTAGCACTGCAGACCTAAGGTGGCTCCAAATCCCGCCTCGGGTCTATGTGCATGAAGTTTCCATGTTCTGCCTGTGCTTGGTGGGTTTCCCCCGGGTGCTCCAGTTTCTTCCTACAGTCCAAAGACATGCAGGATATGCAAATTGGCATTCCCTAACAAGCCCTGTGATGGATTGGCATCCCATCCGGTGTGTACCCCGCCTCCTGCCCAAAGTCTTCCAGGCTCCCTGCGACCCTGAATACCGGATATGTGGTATAAAAATGAATGAATGAATGGTACCGTTATGAGTTACATCATGAGTAAATTTTAATAAACCCATTCCAGAAGCAGCCCTGCAAGCCCAAGATACAGTATGACATGACCTTCACTATACTTGTTTTGGATCATAAGCAGATCTCTTCTATCCTATACTTAGACCTTGAGGTTAATCTTGGTTTCAGAACTCGATTTCTTTGCAAATTACAGTCTGGCCTTTTGATTCTTGTGGCCAATAAGGGCTTTGCATCTTGTGGCATGGCCTTGAAAGCTAGATTTTGGTACTGTACTTTCAGCCTTGCCCTATGAACATTGTTGCTTATCCCAATGAATTTTGGTTTTGAGTTTTCCTTCACAGCTCTTACAATGTTTCTGATGTTGTTTTCATATTCATTCCGAATTGTTGTATAACCTATGCCCAGTGCTTGTGCAATGGTTCTGATCAATTTCCACCCCTCTCTTAGTTTTACAACGAATTGATTTTCTTTCGTAGACAGCTCACTCTGACCGTAATGTTGGTTTATTCTTTTTATGAACAAATGCAGTTTTCACAGGTGAAACCCAGGGATCAAACCAAGAGTAGACATTTAAAGTTATGGTTTCAAACATTGCACATGTGGGCGAGAAGAAACGTCGCATGTTTCAATATTTTGAATTGCTTGAAATTTGAGTGGATCAAAACAAAACATCCTTAACACATCTAGATGTAAATACCCGAAAACGAAAGCTTAAATTCTGATCTAGCAAGCAATATTTATCTTTTGATTTTTAAACTCAAATATATTCAGAATAAATCAAAAAGAGTTGGCTTTGCCATTCCAATGCTATCAGAGCGGACTGCATTTGTTTATTAAGCCTGAAAGGATTTAAAGGAAAATTCATGCATAAATAAGGGTTTCCAGTTCTTGTTTAAATGAGTTCAATTTGAGAAAGAAGCTCTAAAAGCTTTTGGCTAAGTCACTTTTGTCTTGCAAATGAAACTTCAATGTCTGCACTTATTTTATTATTAACGCCTGAATGGTAGTGGATTTCTTTCTTTTCTTTTTTTTTGCTTAAAAATACATTTTCTACCATAAATCAAAACACTACCATCAATTTTAGTATGAAAATGGAGGCTGCTTTTTTTTTGATAAATAAGACCAATAGATAAAACTTGATATTTCTTTATACACTTAAAGAAGACTTTCTGTATGAGGTCTGCCTTAGAATACTTTAACCTTTTGTGTTAATTATAAGTAAGTCAGACAAAGTACTTTGGGCAAAATAAAAAAGCGAATAATTACTTAATCTATAATTTCTTCTATTTTGGAGAGCCTGAATGTTGCTTGAAATGAAATATAAAAGCCTAAATAAAATTAGTAACAAGTTCAAAAGGTGCTCGCTTAACATTGAAATGCCTCTCTTTAAAAGTGTAATTACCCAAGATATTAGTTAACTACTTAATTATGGACATTTCAGATAATTCTGCATGAAAAAAATACCAGCAAAGAAAAACTTTTTTTTTTTTAATGGAAAACTGGTTTCAATAATCAGTATAACAACTTTAATACCAGGAGTCCATGATGCGCCTCATGCTCATGAACTTCATGCCATCGTAGTCCCTGAAGTTCCTGTACTCTCCAGGCCTGAAGTACCACATCCT